>CM041554.1:15544171-16039171 GCA_023238725.1 Scortum barcoo
GTGGACAGGATTCTCCATGTGAATAGGTTAATAACAAATATCAACAGTACTATGACAGTCACTACTTGAAGACTGTTAAGCTTAAAAAAGAAAGAGGCATGAAGAATCTTACGAATTGACAGCATACATGATCGGTGGAAAACAAATGATAATTCAGTAATTTAACCCACAAAAGTTAGAGTGTTTGATTAGTGAGGCCAAGAAGACGCCAGGATGTTTTCAGCACCACGGAAAGCACCCAACAAACCAACCTGAAGGATATGTCCACTATTTTGCAACTTAAGATGAGCCTGTTATATGTTTAAATGCAAAGTTGACAAGAATATTTCCACGTAATATATTGCATTAATTAAAATAATTTGAGGCCTGTTTGTGAGTCCGGAAACAAAAACTACAGTAAAGGGCATTTTCTACTGAAAATAGAGTTAAAGTCTGTGGACAACTCACCTTTTCTTTGTTGGGTAAAGTCTGAGTTCTGGTAAAAGTGTCTCCTCCATTAATACTGATCAGTTCTGCATCTACAGGTGGAAACGGTGCAGGGAAAAACCACTACGTCACTCTTCAGCGTATCTGAGCTGAAACACACGTCATACTGCTGAGTAGATTTGGAGTAAGACCAGCTCCCGTCAGGGTGGGTGGTGATCATTGGGGCGCTGTACCTGCTGAAAGTGCCGTCTGTCCTGTGGCATCTGACAGCTATTAAAGCGATGAGGCTGAGCAGAAAGATGGCGGACACCGACCACAATGGCGATCAGCAGATACAGGTTCAAATCAGAGAAGCTCTCCTCCTTTATGGGCACGTGTCTGAACTGAGTCTGGATGTCAGCTGTGCTTTCAACCACCACCACCTCAACAGACACAGTAGCTGACAGGGAGGGTTCTCCGTTATCAGAAACCAACACCACCAAGGGGTGAGTTTTCAGGTCATTGTCACTCATCCTCCTCTTAGTCCGGATTTCTCCGGTGCTGGTTCCGATCCGGAAGAGGTTGTTTCCTTTGGGCTCAGACAGGTGATAAGAAAGCAGCGCATTGTATCCAGAGTCTGCGTCTACAGCCCTGATCTTTGCCACAAAGTATCCAGCTTCAGCAGAATAGGGGATGCTCTCACTGTAAACGGAGCCGTGCTCAGAATAGGGTGCGAGGATTGTTGGATTATTGTCATTTTCATCCAGAATTAAAACGTTAACAGTCACGTTGCTGCTGAGCGGAGGAACACCAGAGTCTGTGGCCTGAACTTTAAACTGGAAAGTTTTTAACTCCTTCATAATTAAAAGACTGCAGGCTGATTATATCTCCTGTCTCCGAGTTGATATTTAATACTGATGAAATAGGAATATCTCTTGGAGAACTATCTAACAATGTGTAAGTCAGTTTTGCATTGCGGTCCAGATCAGGATCAAAGGCATGTATTGTATAAATAACAGAGCCTACTGGACTATTTTCTTTCACAAACACATTAATCAAAGGCTCAATAAATCGAGGTGCATTATCATTGACATCAGAAACGTGAACAGTAATGACCCTGATACTGGACAGAGGTGGACTTCCTTCATCTGTGGCTGTGATGGTGACATTGTAAAGAGAAGTGTTTTCTCTGTCCAGTGGTCCATCTACTACTAATGAATAATCATTTTTGTAGTTGGACTTAAGTTTAAATGGAACAGACTCAACTACTTTACAGTGAGTTACACCATTGTTTCCTCCATCTTACTTACTGGGGTCATCAGTGACGTCACAGATATTTCTGGGGCATTATCATTCACATCAATGATCTCAATCAGCAGTTTAGCATGTGTACTACGTGGAGAGATGCCTTGATCCATTGCTTGAACTCTGACTTCATAAGCAGGCGTCTCCTCATAATCTAATGTCCCCTTCACTGTGATTTCTCCTGTTTCTGCATTTAGATCAAACATATTTAATCGATCCGCATTTCCTTGTTTGATAAATGAATACAAAATCTTACTGTTCATGCCCTCGTCTAAATCTGTTGCGTTTAACTTTATAACGAGTGTTCCGCGTGCGGCGTTTTCACGCACACGCACTTTATAAAGCGATTTGCTGAAAGTGGGTACATTATCATTAACATCTAAGACATTAACATGTATTTGTAATGACCCCGATCTGGGAGGTTTACCTCCATCTACAGCTGTCAGGAGAAGTGTGATCACAGATTGTTTCTCTCCGGTCTAAAGCTTTCTGCAGCACCAACTCCGCAGACACACCGTGTTCTCCACCGCTCTGCACGTCAAGAGAGAAATATTCATTTTGGCTCAGCTTGTAGGTCTTTACTGAGTTGCTGCCTATGTCTGTGTCTTCTGCTATTGGGAGAAGATATCGTTCTCCCGTTAAAGATGACTCAGAAATATTCAAAGAATGCGTGTTTTCAATAAAAGCAGGCGAATTATCATTTATATCCAAAACATTGACCTCTATGCGATGTGCGGTCATTGGATTATTTAAAACAGCCTGTATTTTTAGCGAGCATTTTACGACAGTCGGACAAAGCTCCTCTCTGTCTATTCTCTCATCAACAAAGAGGTTTCCGGTCCGCAAATTCACGTCGAAATATTTCTTACTGTAACTCGAAACAACACGCAGATCCCTGGTCTCTAGTTCCTGCACATTGAGGTTTAAATCCTTCGCGATATTCCCCACGACGGTGCCTTTGTTCACCTCCTCGGAAATGGAGTAAGATAACTGCGAAGCAGACCAGTCACAAAGACAAAGAAACACAGCGATGTGAATCCACACGTATTCCGTTTTCCGTCGGAAATACATCGCTGATGAAACAAAAGGACTGAATCCAAAGAAACATTTATCCTCAGCACAGATATTTCCGTCCAACGAAGTATTGTTGTGGGAAAGCTTTGGTCCGTCTCGTCACAGCACCTTCGGGTGCGGGTGTAATAGTGCCCGATGACGATTTCATTTTCTTTCCCATGCAGGGAGGAGGAGTTTTGGATATACAAACACAGTCATGGTCTCCTGCGACATCATGTGGTGAATGATATACACGGACAGACAACCCACTGTATTAGATATTGGAAAATGACTTTAAATATTATTAATGACAAATGATCATATTTACCATGTAAACGTTTATATTAATGTTTAGGCTGTGACTACCTGGAACTGATGGAAAAGTTAAGTAATTCATTGGCTTAATGATCCATTTCATGAAGTACAAATGACACATTATGCCAAGAAAGAAAAATACTTTGGATTAATTTTAAATATATAAATGCCATACTTTAAATGTCCTTCATTTTGAATAAACTATACATTGAATAACTAAGTTTGATTTACTGCAGGATGCTACAAAGTCAGATAATGTCAACACAATGTCTGCCAATCTGGAGAGCACATTCTCACTACATTCTAGCCAAAGAGGTATTGCAAATGTTGGATCCAGCAGAATAATACCAGCTACGTATACCAGAGGCTACAAACTCAGCACCACACCAAAAATTGTTTCAATTCTGCCATAGTTCAGATAATTTAAATCACTCATGACATGTTTTGAACAGGGAAAGAAGCAGCAGATTATGCAGCAAAATTGAAACAAACTGGGGTTCAGCACCAGAGACAGCTCCATTTAGACACTGACAACAAATTATATTGAAAATCCAACCAAAGTATAAGATGTTTACTTAAATTGACTGAAGCAAGGTATTCAGCACACACTACTTATGGTAGAGAACATGTGACATAAATTCTTAACGAAGTCATGTTACAACTCGTTACTCTTTTGATCATCAACACATCGTGCTTCTACAGTGCGGTCAGACTATTGTGAAAAACTTATGTTTGTTGTTTAAAGTGGTGTGATAAATGAGGGGTCTATTACTTTTTTGCCTTATTTTTTTATTTTTGATGGCTGTTGCAAGTGTGTACATTTTTATAAATATTTAAATCCTGTAAATATTGAGAAATATTAATAAAGTGAAATCAATAAAATATCACCATTATCCCTCCCAAAATAAAAACAGTACAGTAATTAGCACATAATACAACCATTTTCTTACCTTTTCTTTATTAGGTAAAGTTTGAGTTCTGGTAAAAGTGTCTCCTCCGTTTATACTGATCAGTTCTGCATCTACAGGTGGAAACGGTGCGGGGAAAACCACTACGTCACTCTTCAGCGTGTCTGAGCTGAAACACACGTCATACTGCTGAGTAGATTTGGAGTAAGACCAGCTCCCGTCAGGGTGGGTGGTGATCATTGGGGCGCTGTACCTGCTGAAAGTGCCGTCTGTCCTGTGGCATCTGACAGCTATTAAAGTGATGAGGCTGAGCAGAAAGATGGCGGACACCGACCACAATGGCGATCAGCAGATACAGGTTCAAATCAGAGAAGCTCTCCTCCTTTATGGGCACGTGTCTGAACTGTGTCTGGATGTCAGCTGTGCTTTCAACCACCACCACCTCAACAGACACAGTAGCTGACAGGGAGGGTTCTCCGTTATCAGAAACCAACACCACCAAGGGGTGAGTTTTCAGGTCATTGTCACTCATCCTCCTCTTGGTCCGGATTTCTCCGGTGCTGGTTCCGATCCGGAAGAGGTTGTTTCCTTTGGGCTCAGACAGGTGATAAGAAAGCAGCGCATTGTATCCAGAGTCTGCGTCTACAGCCCTGATCTTTGCCACAAAGTATCCAGCTTCAGCAGAATAGGGGATGCTCTCACTGTAAACGGAGCCGTGCTCAGAATAGGGTGCGAAGGATTGTTGGATTATTGTCATTTTCATCCAGAATTAAAACGTTTATAGTCACGTTGCTGCTGAGTGGAGGAACACCAGAGTCTGTGGCCTGAACTTTAAACTGGAAAGTTTTTACCTCCTCATAATTAAAAGACTGCAGGCTGATTATATCTCCTGTCTCTGAGTTGATATTTAATACTGACGAAATAGGAATATCTCTTGGAGAACTATCTAACAATGTGTAAGTCAGTTTTGCATTGTGGTCCAGATCAGGATCAAAGGCATGTATTGTATAAATAACGGAGCCTACTGGACTATTTTCTTTAACATACACATTAATCAAAGGCTCAATAAATCGAGGTGCATTATCATTGACATCAGAAACGTGAACAGTAATGACCCTGATACTGGACAGAGGTGGACTTCCTTCATCTGTGGCTGTGATAGGTGACATTATAAAGAGAAGTGTTTTCTCTGTCCAGTGGTCCATCTACTACTAATGAATAGTCATTTTTGTAGTTGGATTTCAGTTTAAATGGAACAGACCCAACTACTTTACAGTGAGTTACACCATTGTTTCCTCCATCTTTATCACTCACTGTAACTAAGGCAACTATTGTCCCCAGCTCTGCGTCTTCTTTTACTGGGGTCATTAGTGACGTCACAGATATTTCTGGGGCATTATCGTTCACATCAATGATCTCAATCAGCAGTTTAGCATGTGTACTACGAGGAGAGATGCCTTGATCCATTGCTTGAACTCTGACTTCATAAGCAGGCGTCTCCTCATAATCTAATGTCCCCTTCACTGTGATTTCTCCTGTTTCTGCATTTAGATCAAACATATTTAATCGATCCGCATTTCCTTGTTTGATAAATGAATACAAAATCTTACTGTTCATGCCCTCGTCTAAATCTGTTGCATTTAACTTTATAACGAGTGTTCCGCGTGCAGCGTTTTCACGCACACGCACTTTATAAAGCGATTTGCTGAAAGTGGGCACATTATCATTAACATCTAAGACATTAACATGTATTTGTAATGACCCCGATCTGGGAGGTTTACCTCCATCTACAGCTGTCAGGAGAAGTGTGATCACAGATTGTTTCTCTCGGTCTAAAGCTTTCTGCAGCACCAACTCCGCAGACACACCGTGTTCTCCACCGCTCTGCACGTCAAGAGAGAAATATTCATTTTGGCTCAGCTTGTAGGTCTTTACTGAGTTGCTGCCTATGTCTGTGTCTTCTGCTATTGGGAGAAAATACCGTTCTCCCGTTAATGATGATTCGGAAACATTCAAAGTATATGTTTTATCAATAAAAGCAGGCGAATTATCATTTATATCCAAAACATTGACCTCTATGCGATGTGCGGTCATTGGATTATTTAAAACAGCCTGTATTTTTAGCGAGCATTTTACAACAGTCGGACAAAGCTCCTCTCTGTCTATTCTCTCATCAACAAAGAGGTTTCCGGTCCGCAAATTCACGTCGAAATATTTCTTACTGTAACTCGAAACAACACGCAGATCTCTGGTCTCTAGTTCCTGCACATTGAGGTTTAAATCCTTCGCGATATTCCCCACGACGGTGCCTTTGTTCACCTCCTCGGAAATGGAGTAAGATAACTGCGAAGCAGACCAGTCACAAAGACAAAGAAACACAGCGATGTGAATCCACACGTATTCCGTTTTCCGTCGGAAATACATCGCTGATGAAACAAAAGGACTGAATCCAAAGAAACATTTATCCTCAGCACAGATATTTCCGTTCAACGAAGTATTGTTGTGGGAAAGCTTTGGTCCGTCTCGTCACAGCACCTTCGGGTGCGGGTGTAATAGTGCCCGATGACGATTTCATTTTCTTTCCCATGCAGGGAGGAGGAGTTTTGGATATACAAACACAGTCATGGTCTCCTGCGACATCATGTGGTGAATGATATACACGGACAGACAACCCACTGTATTAGATATTGGAAAATGACTTTAAATATTATTAATAACAAATGATCATATTTACCATGTAAACGTTTATATTAATGTTTAGGCTGTGACTACCTGGAACTGATGGGAAAGCTACACGTTTCAGTGGCTAAACAAGCCAGTGTGTAAAGTAGAAATGACACAATATACCTAGAAGAAAACTGACTTTGGATTAAGTTCTGTTGTGTAAATGCAATGCTTTCCATGTCTTATATTATCAAAGGACCATGAGTTGAAGAAATAAGTTTGTCTCTCTGCAGGATGCCATAAAAACCAGATAATGTCAACACAAATTTAGCCACCACTGAGAGCACATTCTCACTACATTCAGTTTCAGAAGATACAGCAAATGTTGGATCCAGGATTAAAATACCAGCTACATACACCACAGGCTGCAAACTCAGCACCACGCCAATAACTGTTTGAATTCAGGCTCAGTTTAGATCATTTGAATCACTTATGAAATGCTTTCAACAGGGAAAGAAGACATTGCAGCTTAATGGCACAAAACTGTAGTTCAGAACCACGGAGAGCTCCATCTACATACTGACAATAAATTAGTACAATAGTCCGGCGGAGAAATGAGATGTTTACTTAAAATGACTCAAGTTACATATTTCACAAACCACGTAAGGCAGAGAATGCGTGAAACATATTCTGAAAAGCCTAGAAGTCATATGACAGCTTGTGGTTAAGCTTCTGATCTTCAACAAATTCTACTTTTACAGGACTGTTGGACAGTTGTAAAAGAGTAATATTAGTCGATGAATTAGACCAGGTCTTCCCAGCGCACAACAATTGTTTATGTCAATTTATTGTAAATACTGAGAAATACTGAAAAAGTAAAATGAATTAAGTGTTACCATACTCCTCAACATACAAACAGTGCAGTAATTCACACTTAATACAGCTATGTGCTTACCTTTTCTTTATTTGGTAAAGTCTGAGTTCTGGTAAAAGTGTCTCCTCCATTTATACTGATCAGTTCTGCATCTACAGGTGGAAACGGTGCTGGGAAAACCACTACGTCACTCTTCAGTGTGTCTGAGCTGAAACACACGTCATACTGCTGAGTAGATTTGGAGTAAGACCAGCTCCCGTCAGGGTGGGTGGTGATCATTGGGGCGCTGTACCTGCTGAAAGTGCCGTCTGTCCTGTGGCATCTGACAGCTATTAAAGTGATGAGGCTGAGCAGAAAGATGGCGGACACCGACACAATGGCGATCAGCAGATACAGGTTCAAATCAGAGAAGCTCTCCTCCTTTATGGGCACGTGTCTGAACTGATGTCTGGATGTCAGCTGTGCTTTCAACCACCACCACCTCAACAGACACAGTAGCTGACAGGGAGGGTTCTCCGTTATCAGAAACCAACACCACCAAGGGGTGAGTTTTCAGGTCATTGTCACTCATCCTCCTCTTAGTCCGGATTTCTCCGGTGCTGGTTCCGATCCGGAAGAGGTTGTTTCCTTTGGGCTCAGACAGGTGATAAGAAAGCAGTGCATTGTATCCAGAGTCTGCGTCTACAGCCCTGATCTTTGCCACAAAGTATCCAGCTTCAGCAGAATAGGGGATGCTCTCACTGTAAACGGAGCCGTGCTCAGAATAGGGTGCGAGGATTGTTGGATTATTGTCATTTTCATCCAGAATTAAAACGTTGAAGAGTCACGTTGCTGCTGAGCGGAGGAACACCAGAATCTGTGGCCTGAACTTTAAACTGGAAAGTTTTTAACTCCTTCATAATTAAAAGACTGCAGGCTGATTATATTTCCTGTCTCTGAGTTGATATTTAATACTGACAAAATAGGAATATCTCTTGGAGAACCATTTACCAATGTGTAAGTCAGTTTTGCGTTGCGGTCCAGATCAGGATCAAAGGCATGTATTGTATAAATAATAGAGCCTACTGGACTATTTTCTTTAACATACACATTAATCAATGGTTCCATAAACTGAGGTGCATTATCATTGACATCAGAAACGTGAACAGTAATGACCCTGATACTGGACAGAGGTGGACTTCCTTCATCTGTGGCTGTGATAGTGACATTATAAAGAGAAGTGTTTTCTCTGTCCAGTGGTCCATCTACTACTAATGAATAGTCATTTTTGTAGTTGGACTTCAGTTTAAATGGAACAGACCCAACTACTTTACAGTGAGTTACACCATTGTTTCCTCCATCTTCATCACTCACTGTAACCAAGGCAACTATTGTTCCCAGCTCTGCGTCTTCTTTTACTGGGGTCATCAGTGACGTCACAGATATTTCAGGGGCATTATCGTTCACATCAATGATCTCAATCAGCAATTTAGCATGTGTACTACGAGGAGAGATGCCTTGATCCATTGCTTGAACTCTGACTTCATAAGCAGGCGTCTCCTCATAATCTAATGTCCCCCTTCACTGTGATTTCTCCCGTTTCTGGATTTAAATTAAAAATTTTTGATGGATCAATATTTCCTCGTTTGATAAATGAATACAGGATCTTACTGTTCATGCCGTCGTCTAAATCTGTTGCATTTAACTTTATAACAAGTGTTCCCGGATTCGCATTTTCTTTAACACTCACCTTATAAAGAGACTGACTGAAAGTAGGTGTATTATCATTTACATCCAGTACATTAACAGTTAACTGCAGCGTTCCTGATCTCGCAGGTTTTCCTCCATCTACGGCGGTGAGAATCAGATTAATAACCGGCTGTTTCTCTCGGTCTAAAGCTTTCTGCAGCACCAACTCCGCAGACACACCGTGTTCTCCACCGCTCTGCACGTCAAGAGAGAAATATTCATTTTGGCTCAGCTTGTAGGTCTTTACTGAGTTGCTTCCTATGTCCGCATCTACCGCTATGGGGAGGAGATATCGTTCTCCCGGTGATACTGATTCGGATATATTAAATATATGTGACTGCTCAATGAAAACAGGCGGGTTATCATTTACATCCAAAACATTTACTTCAACACGGTGTGCGTTCATTGGATTGTTTAGAACAGCTTGTAATTTCAGGGAGCATTTTACCGTATTCGGACAAAGCTCCTCTCTGTCTATTCGTTCGTTAACAAAGAGGTTCCCGGTCCGCAAATTCACGTCAAAATACTTCGCCTTGTAACCCGACACGATCTGGAGATCCCTGTTTTCTAGATCCTGTATATTGAGGTTCAAATCCTTTGCGATATTTCCCACTACGGTGCCTTTGTTCACTTCTTCGGAGATGGAATATGATGTCTGGGAGGCAGATGAGGCACAAAGACAAAGCAGCGCAATCACATGGATCCAAGCGTATTCCTTTTGTCGTCGCGCATACATCCTTGGTGTAATAAAAGAGCTCACCCGAGTCAATCATTAATGCCTTGTGTCAGTAATTCCTTCAAAGCGTTATAGTTCTGTTTTGAGCTACAGCCTTTCTCGTCACAACACCCTCGAATGCCTCGGAGATTATAATGGCCGATGACGATTTCGCTTTTTTATCGTCCACGGAGGAGGAGTTTTAAACAAGAAGCAACACTAGAAATGACGGTCTCCAACGACATCATGTGGTGAATTATGGGTAAGCTTAACTCCTATGGTCACTTTATATGCTCCAGTATAATTCTACACAAATAATTATCTTCGGTGCTCCAAATACAGCCAAACCCCACATAGTTATTGGCATAAAATCAATATAAAATATTTAGAAGTACATCATTATTAATACCAATGATGATAATTAAGCATTTAGTTAAAGATTCAGTGAAACAACCTTGTATTAATGGCTATTTCCAAAGCCAGACAAGCCACTTAAAGGTTCCAGTATTGTAATGTATTTAGAAAAAAAAAGAAAAAAGAAAAACAAAGATCAAGGCATTTACTCAAGGGCTTTTAATACAAGGAAATAATTTTACTAAACAATACTAATAAAAATAGTTATGATACAAATACCCTATAAATGCTTATCACATAGCAGGACAGAGCAGAAACCACATGTTTCAAGTCAGTCTTCAACTCCATGGAGAGTGCTTTTTCATAACATGTTAAATTCTCAAGAGCTATTTTCAGTTGAGTATTCATATGCTATTTGAGAGCAGAATGGTAGTGAAGCCAAAGACTGTAAGTTCTGCACAATGGGGGACCCTGTCACTATACAAGAGACAAGCTGCCGAGATCATGCACAGTGGCGTTAAAGCCCAGCAATGTGTAAACTTACTTCAGCACCATGGCCAGCGCTGTTTCAACCCTGACAAAATGGCTATCATGTCAGTCTCTCCACATGAGGTCCTTTCAGAGATTTTCAAACTGCTTTCTTTGTACTTTGATGCTACCACCAAACAAATGAACTGCTTGGATATTTGAATACTTAGTACACTAATATGTTACGTAAAATAATACTAAAAATACTAACTCTGTGTGTGGTGTTCAAGGATGGTGTGTAACTTCAAGAGGAGAGGGAGCAAAATGGAGCATACGCTGTCAAAGCTACGACTTCTGTTGCTAATGTTAGTTGTGGTGAAGCAACTTGATCTCCACCAGTGTTGGTACTTGCCATGAAATACAGTAGCTTCCAAAAGTGTGGTCATGTATTCATGAAAAGATATTTGTTGTTTATTAACAAGTGATCAATGGTAAGTGAGTTTTGTTGCCTTGGTGACACTTCTGATGACTTTATATTCTTCAATGCCTGCATAAAATGTTACATCCAAGTAGTTGGCTCCCATAAAAAAATAAAATAATACAATTGCATTTCAGTAAAGGTTTTTTTTAATCCTCATTGAATTATTCGAGGATTAATTGTAAAGCACAGCCTACCTTCTCTTTGTTGGGTAAAGTCTGAGTTCTGGTAAAAGTGTCTCCTCCATTTATACTGATCAGCTTCTGCATCTAACAGGTGGAAACGGTGCGGGGAAAACCACTACGTCACTCTTCAGCGTGTCTGAGCTGAAACACACGTCATACTGCTGAGTAGATTTGGAGTAAGACCAGCTCCCGTCAGGGTGGGTGGTGATCATTGGGGCGCTGTACCTGCTGAAAGTGCCATCTGTCCTGTGGCATCTGACAGCTATTAAAGTGATGAAGGCTAAGCAGAAAGATGGCGGACACCGACACAATGGCGATCAGCAGATACAGGTTCAAATCAGAGAAGCTCTCCTCCTTTATGGGCACGTGTCCGAACTGAGTCTGGATGTCAGCTGTGCTTTCAACCACCACCACCTCAACAGACACAGTAGCTGACAGGGAGGGTTCTCCGTTATCAGAAACCAACACCACCAAGGGGTGAGTTTTCAGGTCATTGTCACTCATCCTCCTCTTAGGTCCGGATTTCTCCGGTGCTGGTTCCGATCCGGAAGAGGTTGTTTCCTTTGGGCTCAGACAGGTGATAAGAAAGCAGCGCATTGTATCCAGAGTCTGCATCTACAGCCCTGATCTTTGCCACAAAGTATCCCGCTTCAGCAGAATAGGGGATGCTCTCACTGTAAACGGAGCCGTGCTCAGAATAGGGCGCGAGGATTGTTGGATTATTGTCATTTTCATCCACAATTAAAACGTTGACAGTCACGTTGCTGCTGAGCGGAGGAACACCAGAGTCTGTAGGCCTGAACTTTAAACTGGAAACTTTTTAACTCCTCGTAGTTAAAAGACTGCAGACTGATTATTTCTCCTGTCTCTGAGTTGATATTTAATACTGATGAAATAGGAATATCTCTTGGAGAACCATTTACCAATGTGTAAGTCAGTTTTGCGTTGCGGTCCAGGTCAGGATCAAAGGCATGTATTGTATAAATAACGGAGCCTACTGGACTATTTTCTTTCACAAACACATTAATCAAAGGCTTCATAAATCGAGGTGCATTATCATTGACATCAGAAACGTGAACAGTAATGACCCTGATACTGGACAGAGGTGGACTTCCTTCATCTGTGGCTGTGATGGTGACATTATAAAGAGAAGTGTTTTCTCTGTCCAGTGGTCCATCTACTACTAATGAATAGTCATTTTTGTAGTTGGACTTCAGTTTAAATGGAACAGACCCAACTACTTTACAGTGAGTTACACCATTGTTTCCTCCATCTTTATCACTCACTGTAACTAAGGCAACTATTGTCCCCAGCTCTGCGTCTTCTTTTACTGGGGTCATTAGTGACGTCACAGATATTTCAGGGGCATTATCGTTCACATCAATGATCTCAATCAGCAATTTAGCATGTGTACTACGAGGAGAGATGCCTTGATCCATTGCTTGAACTCTGACTTCATAAGCAGGCGTCTCCTCATAATCTAATGTCCCCTTCACTGTGATTTCTCCTGTTTCTGCATTTAGGTCAAACATATTCGATGGATCAATATTTCCTCGTTTGATAAATGAATACAAGATCTTACTGTTCATGCCGTCGTCTAAATCTGTTGCATTTAACTTAATTATCACAGTTCCACGTGCAGTGTTTTCACGCACACGTACTTTATAAAGCGATTTACTAAAACTTGGTGTGTTATCATTGGCATCTATTACATTTACATTGATTTGGAGTGTCCCTGATCTCGCAGGTTTTCCTCCATCTACGGCGGTGAGAATCAGATTAATAACCGGCTGTTTCTCTCGGTCTAAAGCTTTCTGCAGCACCAACTCCGCAGACACACCGTGTTCTCCACCGCTGTGCACGTCAAGAGAGAAATATTCATTTTGGCTCAGCTTGTAGGTCTTTACTGAGTTGCTGCCTATGTCTGCATCTACCGCTATGGGGAGGAGATATCGTTCTCCCGGTGACATTGACTCGGAGATGTTTAACGAATACGACCGTTCAATGAATTCTGGTGAGTTATCGTTCATGTCTGAAACGCTGACCTCAATGCGGTGTACATTCATTGGACTGCTTAAAACAGCCTGTATTCTGAGGGAGCATTGTGCCGTGTTCGGACAAAGCTCCTCTCTGTCTATTCTCTCATCAACAAAGAGGTTTCCGGTCCGCAAATTCACGTCGAAATATTTCTTACTGTAACTCGAAACAACACGCAGATCCCTGGTCTCTAGTTCCTGCACATTGAGGTTTAAATCCTTCGCGATATTCCCCACGACGGTGCCTTTGTTCACCTCCTCGGAAATGGAGTAAGATAACTGCGAAGCAGACCAGTCACAAAGACACAGCAGCGCAACAACATGAATCCAGACGTATTCCTCGTTCCCCATCGTCCCGCAATAAAAAGTAAATTCCACCAATCATGTATGTCCAGTTTTTGTTTATATCCGTTTTAAGCACGTTTCTCCAGCGTCTTCTCGCCTCAGCACCATACCAGCGTCTCTCTAAATTGACGGCTAATGGCGGTATCAAATTTCCTGTTCAGGGAGGAGTTTTTACACACGTTTTAACCATCGTATCCATGGTCTCCAGCGACATCGTGTGGTAGGTTGTAGATAAGTCATTATAAATGTGAGTATTACTTAGCCCAAGGCTTTGCAGTCTTACAAAAGATATGAAATTGGTGTCACGTCCATTTTCTTCATTGTGTGGAAACAAAATCAATGGTTACATGTTGGTCTCATATGAAACTTCATATTTTATAATTTATTATTTAGCCATGTCCATTTTCAAATGTAAATCTGAACTTTTAAGGAGCCATTCAAAGCTACAAAGTCCCAGTGATCCAGAAAAAAAGTGTCCATCATTTTAGGGAAACTCTGGAGAAATGTATTTTCATCCATTCATTATCTTTACCACATATCCTACAAAATGTGATGCCTTATGTAAAATAAATTCATTAATAAATCAGTAAACTAACAAATTCCTGAACTAATACAAATGTAATATGATAACAAGATTTGTGGTTTAACAGTAGAAAGATCCAGCGAGCTGACATTATCCAAAGGTTTAACTGACTCATTTCAGCACCAAGGAGAGCGCTTTACATTCAGGCTGTAAAGCGCATGAATCCATTGAACTAATATCTCATATAATTCTGCTTTTAAAGGCTTACATCGTAAGGTCCCGTTGATTGTTATATGCATAATTACACTAAGCTCTCAGAGCAAAATATGTAAATCATGGCAAGTCAAATCACTTCATTGAAAATTGAAGAACACATACCTTTTCTTTATTCGGTAAAGTTTGAGGTTCTGGTAAAAGTGTCTCCTCCATTTATACTGATCAGTTCTGCATCTACAGGTGGAAACGGTGCAGCGGGGAAAACCACTACGTCACTCTTCAGTGTGTCTGAGCTGAAACACACGTCATACTGCTGAGTAGATTTGGAGTAAGACCAGCTCCCGTCAGGGTGGGTGGTGATCATTGGGGCGCTGTACCTGCTGAAAGTGCCGTCTGTCCTGTGGCATCTGACAGCTATTAAAGTGATGAGGCTGAGCAGAAAGATGGCGGACACCGCCACAATGGCAATCAGCAGATACACAGGTTCAAATCAGAGAAGCTCTCCTCCTTTATGGGCACGTGTCTGAACTGAGTCTGGATGTCAGCTGTGCTTTCAACCACCACCACCTCAACAGACACAGTAGCTGACAGGGAGGGTTCTCCATTATCAGAAACCAACACCACCAAGGGGTGAGTTTTCAGGTCATTGTCACTCATCCTCCTCTTAGTCCGGATTTCTCCAGTGCTGGTTCCGATCCGGAAGAGGTTGTTTCCTTTGGGCTCAGACAGGTGATAAGAAAGCAGTGCATTGTATCCAGAGTCTGCGTCTACAGCCCTGATCTTTGCCACAAAGTATCCAGCTTCAGCAGAATAGGGGATGCTCTCACTGTAAACGGAGCCATGCTCAGAATAGGGTGCGAGGATTGTTGGATTATTGTCATTTTCATCCTGAATTAAAACGTTAACAGTCACGTTGCTGCTGAGCGGAGGAACACCAGAATCTGTGGCCTGAACTTTAAACTGGAAAGTTTTTAACTCCTCATAGTTAAAAGACTGCAGACTGATTATTTCTCCTGTCTCTGAGTTGATGTTAATCATTGTGGACAGTGGTAACGAGTCACTGTTAATTTGTAAAAATGAATATTTAACCTGGCCATTCTGGTCAGTGTCAGCATCAGATGCAGATACTGTCTTAATAATTTCTCCAACTTTACTGTTTTCTTTCACATAAATATTAACCACAGGTTCTGAGAAATGAGGCGAGTTGTCATTAACATCAGAAACGTGAACAGAAATTACGCTATTGTTGGAGAGGGGAGGACTCCCTTCATCGGTAGCTGATATTGTGACGTTGTACGTGGAAGTGATTTCTCTGTCAAGAGCCCCATCAACAACTAGAGAATAATAGTTTTTGTAATTTCTCTCTAGTTTAAAGGGAACCTGGTTTAATATTTTACATTTCACTTCGCCATTTCTACCACCATCTCTGTCTAGGACGGATACAAGTGCAATAGCAGTACCTACATCAGCGTCCTCTTTCACTGTGTTGAACAATGACGTCACAGTGATCTCAGGAGCATGGTCATTTACATCAATGACATCTACCAACACTTTACAATGAGCAGACATCGGTGGCTGAGCTTTATCATTTGCTTCTACACGGATCTCGAATGCTGGATATTCTTCATAATCGACATTAGCTCGGACAGTAATCACACCCGTTATGGGATCAATATGAAAAATCTCCAATACACGATCCTGCCCTTTACTTCTTAAGGAATACACGATCTCACCGTTTGTCCCCTCGTCTGCATCGGTGGCATTCAGCGTGATCACAGCTGTACCGACTGGCGTGTTTTCATATATACGAGTTTTATACAAGGCACTACTGAACACAGGAGGGTTATCATTTATATCTAAAACATTGATGATCACCCGTGACGTGCCAGATCTCGGTGGAGTCCCTCCATCTATAGCGGTGACAGTGAGATGTATCACAGGCTGTCTCTCTCGATCCAGCGTTTTCTGCAAAACTAACTCAGCAGAAACGCTTTCTCCCCCTTTAATTGTAGCCAGAGAAAAATATTCATTCGGTGTGATTTTAAACGCACTAACAGTATTCTTACCTACATCTGCATCGATAGCCTCGGACAACGCGAATTTCATTCCCGGCAGAGTATTCTCTGCTATGTCTACAGTTTGAGATTTCTCCGTGAATAGCGGGTCGTTGTCGTTCACATCAAGTATATTTATTTCTAAGCGATACAGCTTTAGAGGGTTGTTTATTACGGCTTCTACGCTGACTGTGCATTTTGGTGCCTTCGCACAAAGCTCCTCTCTATCTATTCTCTCATTAACGTAGAGCACACCGGTCTTCACATTAACCTCGAAATATTTTCTTTTCGATCCGGTGACAATCTGAAACATACGAGTTTCCAGATCCTGGAGGCTGAGGTTTAGATCCTTAGCGATATTTCCCACTGAAGTCCCCGGATTCACCTCCTCTGACACAGAATATGAGAGCTGCACAGACACTGCTTCCCAACAGCAATCCAGCAGCACAAGCACGAGGTATGAAACAATAGACGTCCTCATTTTTACAGTCATTATTCCATTACGTGAACTTAACACGCATCCAGTGCAAGGAATTCCCGTCACGAATTTTCAAGCGAGAAAAAAAATCCAACCTTAGACTGCAAAAATAATATATTGTACTCATAGATAAAACCGATCTTCCATCGGTCCTCTCGTTCTCTTTGTGACAAAGCCAGAAGAATCCAAATCGTCATCTAAGACTGGGAGGAGCGTCAAACTATTACAAAGAAGCTCTCCGTGTTACGGTCTATACTGTCACCGTGTGGAGATCTGCCACAACTGCATTCAAATAATTTGTATGGAAAAGCAGGTGATTTCTCCAAGCAAGGAAAAATGTTTTCAGTTTTTTTTCTGTGGGAAAAGAATGCAACTGAAATATTACCTAGTCCAAAATTATCCATCAAGTTTACAAAAGACTGTTTGTGTTGTTAATGAACACTGAGAACGACAACTGCAGACATCCATTAAAAGAGTTCTACAGTCAGCACCGCTGGATGCGTCAAATTCCCGTTCCAGGGACAACTCTTAACAACCGAACCAATGTTTTCAAAATTCAAAGAAAGCCACCAGAGAAGAAAGCCAACATTCTCATATTATGAGGTAACAATCTATGACAATTAATGGAGTTGGAAACTAATTCATAGTGCCAGAAAAATTCTGAGATAAAATGTCGATTTTTTTTTCTTACCTTCTCTCTTTATTCGGCAAAGTCTGAGTTCTGGTAAAAGTGTCTCCTCCGTTTATACTGATCAGTTCTGCATCTACAGGTGGAAACGGTGCGGGGAAAACCACTACGATCACTCTTCAGCGTGTCTGAGCTGAAACACACGTCATACTGCTGAGTAGATTTGGAGTAAGACCAGCTCCCGTCAGGGTGGGTGGTGATCATTGGGGCGCTGTACCTGCTGAAAGTGCCGTCTGTCCTGTGGCATCTGACAGCTATTAAAGTGATGAGGCTGAGCAGAAAGATGGCGGACACCGACACAATGGCGATCAGCAGATACAGGTTCAAATCAGAGAAGCTCTCCTCCTTTATGGGCACGTGTCTGAACTGAGTCTGGATGTCAGCTGTGCTTTCAACCACCACCACCTCAACAGACACAGTAGCTGACAGGGAGGGTTCTCCGTTATCAGAAACCAACACCACCAAGGGGTGAGTTTTCAGGTCATTGTCACTCATCCTCCTCTTAGGTCCGGATTTCTCCGGTGCTGGTTCCGATCCGGAAGAGGTTGTTTCCTTTGGGCTCAGACAGGTGATAAGAAAGCAGCGCATTGTATCCAGAGTCTGCGTCTACAGCCCTGATCTTTGCCACAAAGTATCCAGCTTCAGCAGAATAGGGGATGCTCTCACTGTAAACGGAGCCGTGCTCAGAATAGGGTGCGAGGATTGTTGGATTATTGTCATTTTCATCCAGAATTAAAACGTTAACAGTCACGTTGCTGCTGAGCGGAGGAACACCAGAGTCTGTGGCCTGAACTTTAAACTGGAAAGTTTTTAACTCCTCATAATTAAAAGACTGCAGGCTGATTATTTCTCCTGTCTCTGAGTTGATGTTAATCATTGAAGCTATCTGTGTGTTCTTCGGAGAACTGTTAAGCAAGTTATAAGTTGCTTTTGCGTTTTCATTTACATCTGAATCTGATGTTGTCAATGTATGAAGTGTAGCTCCAATCGGACTATTCTCTTTCACATAAACATTAATCAGAGGTTCAAAGAAACGAGGAGGATTGTCATTGACATCAGAGACGTGAACAGTAATTACGCTTGTGCTCGACAGAGAGGGATTTCCTTCATCTGTGGCTGTAATTGACACATTATACTGGGAAACACTCTCTCTGTCAAGGGGTCCATCAACCAACAAAGAGTAGTAGTTTTTATAATTAGATTTTAATTTAAATGGCACGGAACCTGTAATTTTACAGTTTGTCTGTCCATTTTTGCCTCCGTCTTTATCAGTGATGGTCACCATGGCTACGGCTGTGCCTATCTCAGCATCCTCTTTCACTGGACTCATGAGTGACGACACCGATATTTCTGGAGCATTGTCATTGACATCAATAACTTCGACTAAAACCTTGCTGTGTGCACTGCGAGGAGGATTGCCTTTATCTCGTGCTTGAACACGAATCTCGTATGCTTGGTTTTCCTCGTAATCAATATTGTCCTTTACGGTAATTTCTCCAGTTTCATCATTCAGGGCAAATTTGCTATCGGGGTTTAAACGTCCCCTCTCCGTGAAGGAGTACACGATCTGGCCATTAACGCTGTCGTCTAAGTCAGTGGCTGTCAGTGTCAGTAACGCAGTGCCGATATTTGCGTTTTCAACAACTTGAACCTTGTAAAGAGATTTACTAAAGACGGGTGAATTGTCATTTACATCCAGTACATTAACTTGTATTTGTAAAGTCCCCGTTTTGGGAGGTTTTCCTCCATCTATCGCTGTCAACGTGAGCTCAATAACTGCCTGTTTTTCTCGGTCTAATGCTTTCTGCAGCACTAACTCAGCAGACACACTCTGCTCACCAATGCTCTGTACATCCAAGGAGAAATAATCGTTTGGGTTTAACTTGTAAGTCTTTACTGAATTAGTACCTACGTCTGCGTCCTGAGCTATAGGAAGTGGGTGTCTTTCTCCGACATACGAGGACTCGTACATATCTATTGTAGCTATTTCCTCCATAAAAGACGGAGCATTGTCATTAACATCAGTGATCACAACTTCAATTCGATGGAGGCTGCGGGGGTTACTCAATATGGCCTCGATATTTAAGGAACACTTTACCGTATTAGGACAAAGCTCCTCTCGGTCTATCCTCTCGCTAACGAAAAGAACTCCAGATTCATGATTTATGTCAAAATACCGTTTTTTATATCCAGAGGTAATCTTGAAGACCCGCGGAATGAAGCAGCTGCACACTGAGATTTAAATCCTTTGCGAGATTTCCCACCACCGTCCCTTTGTCCACCTCCTCTGAAATTGTGTAGGATATCTGAGCCACGGACCAGTCGCTGAGACAAAGCAGAGTGAAAAACAGACCCCCGATATTATCCCATTGTTGCCGAGCAGCCATCGCTGTTTAATCAATAGCGACGAGTCCCAATTCCTGCTGCCTGGCTTATCCACGAAAAATAAAAAATAGCTTTTTCATGTATCCATTCTTACGTACGGTGCTGCCTCTTCAGGGCGTCACTCGTCTGACCGCTGTTTTCACAAAGCACTGCCACATGATGACGTTTCTTTTTTGTCATGAATAGAGGAGGAGTTTCTGAACGGGAACAGTGAAATGTTTGCGTGGTCTCCAGCGACCTCTCGCGACACTTTTGTATACAGACAGACAGTTCAAAGCAGAAGGGGGTGTGTTTATCACAGGTTACAAAAAAAACGTTGTTAATGAAAAAAAAAACTCGAGTTACAAAATTACTACAAATAATGGAATGATTTTGGTAGACTTTGGCAGAACAGAACAGTATTGTTCATAGACTTTTCTGTGAAATATGCAGTTGAATAAATTTGCCTTGCTTTTCATTAACCTGTGTGATTATTTCAGGACCTTTCGTCTGTATTCAGTGGCTAAGACACTAACACAATTCACAATCAGCACCTCAGACAGCACCCGAGCCTCATCGCAGAGAAAAGAAGACAGGAAAGATGTTTTCAGAACCATGGACAGCGGCTCAATACGGCTTCAGTGCATGTTAGTGAAACGATTTGAACTCTGTTGCGCTTCATTTCTGTTAAATCAAAGAAATCATTCTTGACACATTAAACACCCATTTAACCATTCACCAGCTTTCCAGTAACCTACATAACAAAGTGCCATTAGACCATTTGGATAGAAATTTAATGAGACAGAGAGACTACAAATAAATGTCTGAGGACCAGCCCCTTTACAAACATTTCAACATTTGCATACTATTCCTATAAGTATAGCTGCAGATAATAATTGTGTTGTAAAAGTCGAAAAACTTGAAATCAATGTAAATGCATTAATGGCCGTAGGGCAAAGACACTAATCATGTTCAATTTGGCGCCATGGCTATTATTTTTTAAGCTTATAAGTATTTCTGTATATAACAAGAGATCCGCACATTATTTTAACCAGAGGTAGAAGTCAGTCACACATTCTATATTAATAAAATGAGGTGTGGCTTACCTTTTCTTTATTAGGTAAAGTCTGAGTTCTGGTAAAAGTATCTCCTCCGTTTATACTGATCAGTTCTGCATCTACAGGTGGAAACGGTGCTGGGGAAAACCACTACGTCACTCTTCAGCGTGTCTGAGCTGAAACACACGTCATACTGCTGAGTAGATTTGGAGTAAGACCAGCTCCCGTCAGGGTGGGTGGTGATCATTGGGGCGCTGTACCTGCTGAAAGTGCCGTCTGTCCTGTGGCATCTGACGGCTATTAAAGTGATGAGGCTGAGCAGAAAGATGGCGGACACCGACCACAATGGCGATCAGCAGATACAGGTTCAAATCAGAGAAGCTCTCCTCCTTTATGGGCACGTGTCTGAACTGAGTCTGGATGTCAGCTGTGCTTTCAACCACCACCACCTCAACAGACACAGTAGCTGACAGGGAGGGTTCTCCGTTATCAGAAACCAACACCACCAAGGGGTGAGTTTTCAGGTCATTGTCACTCATCCTCCTCTTAGGTCCGGATTTCTCCGGTGCTGGTTCCGATCCGGAAGAGGTTGTTTCCTTTGGGCTCAGACAGGTGATAAGAAAGCAGCGCATTGTATCCAGAGTCTGCATCTACAGCCCTGATCTTTGCCACAAAGTATCCAGCTTCAGCAGAATAGGGGATGCTCTCACTGTAAACGGAGCCGTGCTCAGAATAGGGTGCGAGGATTGTTGGATTATTGTCATTTTCATCCAGAATTAAAACGTTAACAGTCACGTTGCTGCTGAGCGGAGGAACACCAGAGTCTGTGGCCTGAACTTTAAACTGGAACGTTTTTAACTCCTCGTAGTTAAAAGACTGCAAGCTGATTATTTCTCCTGTCTCTGAGTTGATGTTAAGCATTGCAGACACTGGCACTAAGTCATTATCACTCACTAATAAATACCTCACCTGACCATTTTCACCAATGTCAGCATCAGTTGCCGCCACAGCTTTTAAAACTTTCCCAACTGAGCTGTTTTCTTCCACATACATATTAATTACACTCTCTGAAAACCGAGGTGTGTTATCATTTACATCAGAAACCTGAATGATAACTACGCTGGTGGTAGACAGAGAGGGCCTACCTTCATCTGAAGCTTTGATAGTAATATTGTAATGGTAAATGAGTTCCCTGTCTAGAGCTGTAGCTGTAACTAAAGAATAATAATTTTTATAGTTTGTCTCTAATTTAAAGGGAACCGAATTCAATATCTCACATATGACTTCACCGTTTTTGCCCCCATCCCTGTCAAGAACTGAAACAAGTGCAATGGCTGTACCGATTTCAGCATCCTCCCTCACGGTGCTGAGCAGTGACGTCACCGTGATGTCAGGCGCATTGTCATTCAGATCCACCACCTCCACTAGTACTTTACACTGTGCGGTAAGCGGAGGTTGGCCTTTGTCCGCAGCCTGCACACGAATTTCAAATGCCGGGTTCGTTTCAAAGTCAATTTTCCCTCTAACTGTTATGATTCCTGTTTCTGAATCTATTTCAAATATGTCCAAGACGTGGTCCTGATCTTTCGAATTCAGCAAATACACAACGTCTTTGTTTGCCCCCTCATCAGCGTCAGTTGCTGTCACGGTTACCACGGTGCTCCCGAGCGGTGCGTTTTCTCTGATGCTTGTTTTATACAGTGTTTTCGTGAAAACTGGGATATTATCGTTGTTGTCCAAGACGTTAATAATTATTTCTGACGTGCCTGATTTCGGAGGTGTCCCCCCGTCCACAGCGGTCAGTGTGAGTTTAATCAAAGCCTGTTTTTCTCGGTCTAAAGATTTCTGAAGGACCAGCTCGGCTGACACACGCTCTCCTCTGTGCACCGCTAGAGAGAAATATTCATTTTGATGCAGTTTGTACGTGTTGATACTATTCTTACCTACGTCGGCATCGTAGGCCGACAGCACAGGGAACGTAGCTCCCGGCAAAATGCTCTCTGCTATATCGATGGTCTGTGATTTGGCACTGAAAGAGGGGGGGTTGTCATTCACGTCGAGGATATTAACTTCAATACGGTAAAGTTTCAGCGGGTTGTTAATCACGGCTTCAACATTTATCGTGCATTTCACAGCTTTCGCGCAAAGCTCCTCTCTGTCTATTCTCTCACTGACGTAGAGGAAACCTGACTTCAAGTTGACATCGAAATACTTTCTCTTTGATCCTGCAACGATTTGAAACATACGTGTTTCCAAATCCTGCACGTTAAGACTGAGGTCCTTAGCGAGATTTCCAACAGAAGTCCCTGGGTTTACCTCCTCTGAGACGGAATAGGAGAGCTGCCCGGATACCACTCCCCAGTTATACTCCAAGACAACAAGCAGTAGATATATCCCAACAAAGGTGTTTTCTCCCGGCAGACGCATAATTCCATACAGCGAGATCAAAACATATATCCTTGTGACCATGTGCCGTTCGCTTAATAAGGCCAGCAGATCGTTTGGAAGACCGAGTTATATGTCTGTGTGTTTTCTATATCCATTATCCTTCGCCCTGCGTCTCATTCTAACAAAGCACTGACAAAGATGATGATCCGTTTAATGTGGGAGGGGCCTCCACACGCCAGCGTCCGGCTGGTGGTGTTACGGTCTATAGTGTCGCCTCGTGGCCATTTTACATTGACTGCAATGCTTTGAAATGGACAGTCAGACACCGTTTTTGTTAGAAATTACCAGCATTTAAAATACTCCAATCAGTGATAAACTGCATAAATGAATTCTCGTTCAAAACTGAGTGTACTGTCGTGCCTGTATTATTGACGCCATATAGGCAATTTCAGCACCATGGATAGAGCATCACGGTACTGAGGCAGAGGGGTTTTCAAAGCGCACTGTGGGGAAAACAGTCTGTAAGATGACCTAAAAATAGTTGATCCAAAAGAGAAAAAAAATGTACGTCTTGAAAACCATAAAATATATTTGGACAAAACTGCACGTGGTCTATGACTTTCCAGACACAACATTCGATAGCTTTTCCTACATAAAATATTTTTAGCATAAGGATTCACAAATTAAACACCTTGTTCTTTTTAGAAGTTGAAAGTGAATCCAAAACTTGAATTCACCACAAGAAAAGAGATATTGTATGCACTATCACCGAGGCATGGAATGATGTGCATGACCCCACGACTCTTTGCAGAACATATTTTATATAAACTTTGAATATTAAGTCTGTATGAAATACAAGAAAAATATATGTGATGTTTTTGGGGTAGCCTGAACAGCAAATATAGTGGCCGATTAGAACATAGCTTTTGCCACATGAATTGCAGAGAAGCAAACTCAGGCTCAACATAAACTCAACCACAGATGAAAAGAGATGTCATCTTTTTTTCTCTGGAATGTAA
Source organism: Scortum barcoo (assembly GCA_023238725.1). NCBI lineage: Eukaryota > Metazoa > Chordata > Actinopteri > Centrarchiformes > Terapontidae > Scortum > Scortum barcoo. The sequence continues at coordinate 15,568,793 of CM041554.1, forward strand.
GAGCTGACATCAAAAACTGATCATAAAAATAACATTCAAGTGTGTGTAATCTTACCTTTTCGTTTGTTAGGTAAAGTCTGAGTTCTAGTAAAAGTGTCTCCTCCGTTAATACTGATCAGTTCTGCATCTACAGGTGGAAACGGTGCTGGGAAAACCACTACGTCACTCTTCAGCGTGTCTGAGCTGAAACACACGTCATACTGCTGAGTAGATTTGGAGTAAGACCAGCTCCCGTCAGGGTGGGTGGTGATCATTGGGGCGCTGTACCTGCTGAAAGTGCCGTCTGTCCTGTGGCATCTGACGGCTATTAAAGTGATGAGGCTGAGCAGAAAGATTGGCGGACACCGACACAATGGCGATCAGCAGATACAGGTTCAAATCAGAGAAACTATCCTCCTTTATGGGCACGTGTCCGAACTGAGTTCTGGATGTCAGCTGTGCTTTCAACCACCACCACCTCAACAGACACAGTAGCTGACAGGGAGGGTTCTCCGTTATCAGAAACCAACACCACCAAGGGGTGAGTTTTCAGGTCATTGTCACTCATCCTCCTCTTAGTCCGGATTTCTCCGGTGCTGGTTCCGATCCGGAAGAGGTTGTTTCCTTTGGGCTCAGACAGGTGATAAGAAAGCAGCGCATTGTATCCAGAGTCTGCGTCTACAGCCCTGATCTTTGCCACAAAGTATCCAGCTTCAGCAGAATAGGGGATGCTCTCACTGTAAATTGAGCCGTGCTCAGAATAGGGTGCGAGGATTGTTGGATTATTGTCATTTTCATCCAGAATTAAAACGTTAACAGTCACGTTGCTGCTGAGCGGAGGAACACCAGAATCTGTGGCCTGAACTTTAAACTGGAAAGTTTTTAACTCCTCATAATTAAAAGACTGAAGGCTGATTATTTCTCCTGTCTCTGAGTTGATGTTAATCATTGTGGACAGTGGTAACGAGTCACTGTTACTTTGTAAAAATGAATAGCTCACGTGAGCATTTTGATCGACGTCAACATCAATTGCAGAAACTGTTTTTAATAACTGCTCCTACTGGGACTGTTTTCTTTGACATAAATATTGATGATATTTTCTGTGAATAGAGGTTTGTTATCATTCACATCTGACACGTGCACATTAATAACGCTCGTGCTGGAGAGAGGTGGGTTTCCCTCATCAGTAGCAGTGATGCTGATGTTATACTGAGCTGCGCTCTCTCTGTCAAGAGGACCGTCCACCACCAAAGAATAGTAATTTTTATAATTAGACTCTAATTTAAAAGGGACATTATTGGAAATTTTACAGTTCACCATCCCGTTTTTTCCTCCGTCTTTATCAGATACTGAAACAAGCGCAATGGCGGTGCCAATGGATGCATCCTCTTTGACTGCATTTAACAATGATGTAACAGAAATTTCAGGAGCATTGTCATTGACATCTAAAACTTCAATCAATAATTTGGCATGTGAAGTGAGAGGAGAGGAAGCACCATCACTGGCTTGCACACGAATCTCAAAAGCATTATTTTCCTCAAAATCTATATTCTGTTTATTTGTTACAGTCCCACTTTTTTCATCGATAGCAAACAGATCACTTTTTTTACCTTGGTCTATTTCAATAAAGGAATATGATATTTGTCCATTTGTGCCTGCATCTAAATCAGTAGCATTTAATGTTATTATAGAGGTCCCTATCTTAGCGTTCTCATACACACTGGCTTTATACAGCGTTTGACTGAATACAGGAGGATTATCATTAATGTCCAACACATTGATTATAATGGTCATTGTTCCTGATTTAGCAGGAGTTCCTCCATCAATGGCAGTCAGTACGAGTCGAATAACAGACTGTTTTTCTCTGTCTAAAACTTTCTGAAGCAGTAACTCGACAGTTACACTCTCTCCTTTATGTGTAGCGAGAGAGAAATGTTCATTCTGACTGAGCTTGTAGCTATTTACTGTATTTTTACCGACGTCTGCGTCGTGAGCTCGTTTCAAAAGAAATTTTGTCCCTGCAGCTGTGCTCTCCGTAATATTGATTTCTTGTGACGTGCTGAGAAATGAAGGGGAATTATCATTCACATCTAAGATAATAACTTCAATCCGGTACAGTTTTAAAGGATTATTGATAACTGCCTCTACACTGAGGGAACATTTGGGCTCGTCGCCGCAGAGTTCCTCTCGATCTATTCTCTCATTAACGTACAGGACACCAGTCTTCAGGTTTACCTCCAAATATTTTCTCTTTGACCCAGCAACGATCTGAAACATGCGGGACTCCAAATCCTGGACATTGATGTTCAGATCTTTCGCGATATTTCCGACAGCAGTGCCTAGATTAACCTCCTCTGAGACGGAGTAAGAGAGCTGCCCAGACGCCGTTTCCCAGTAACAATCCAGCAGCACGACCAAGAGATATATCCACACGGAGCTCGACCTGCTCGGAAAATTCATTATTCCAAACATCGACGGAGCATTTAGGCAAATCCGGACAATATACCGCAACAATAACGAGACGAAGATCAAGGAAGAAATATTCCCAGCAAATATTTCTGCATTTCCACGACCAAACGAGACAACCGTTCTTTGTCGTCCGACCTCTCTTTGTAACAAAGCCCGCAGATACATCATCCGCTGAATCTGGGAGGAGCTCGAAGCCGCCACAGAGACCGTCTAAATGTGATGGTCTGCAGTGTCTCTGTGTGGACAATTTTCATAACTACATTCTACAATAGAACTCTCTTTAAACATGAAAACACTTAAAAGTCAAATAAAAATACATATCTTGAGCCCACTGATAAACGTAATTCATATTTCATGACTGAAATATTTTTTGGAATAAAACATCTTTTCGAAATTAACTGAAATTTCTATCAACAACTTTTCAGCAGTAGCCGTGTGTTTTATTTTGTGATAAACCAGTAATACAGTCCCAGAATTTGTTTTAAACTGAACAGCAAAGTGACTGTAAAGACAAAGTAAAATTATATTTATTTATTTGAAGTTAAATTATTGCTTCTTGTTCAGCAGTTAATGCTAAATATATGGTTTTTAGCATTTAATAATACTGTGAACTTCAAGAACGTTTTGTTGTGCGTCACATTCTTTGAAAGACAAACAAGTACATGAGGATGCGTTCAGCACCACGGATAACGACCCACATACAGAGAAAAGGCGAATCAATAGCCAGAAATGGTTGAAAGTTAAAAACTGTTAACAAACAATAATAATAATGTCAAATTAAACTGAGGAGAATGCGTGTAAATGCCATCCCATGTTCATTTTACATAGCTATTTTTAAATGTCATAGTACAGTGTGGTTAGTTATTTTCTTGATATTAATTTTCTTACCTTTTCTTTGTTAGGTAAAGTCTGAGTCCGTGTAAAAGTGTCTCCTCCATTTATACTGATCAGTTCTGCATCTACAGGTGGAAACGGTGCGGGGAAAACCACTACGTCACTCTTCAGCGTGTCTGAGCTGAAACACACGTCATACTGCTGAGTAGATTTGGAGTAAGACCAGCTCCCGTCAGGGTGGGTGGTGATCATTGGGGCGCTGTACCTGCTGAAAGTGCCGTCTGTCCTGTGGCATCTGACAGCTATTAAAGTGATGAGGCTGAGCAGAAAGATTGGCGGACACCGACACAATGGCGATCAGCAGATACAGGTTCAAATCAGAGAAGCTCTCCTCCTTTATGGGCACATGTCTGAACTGAGTCTGGATGTCAGCTGTGCTTTCAACCACCACCACCTCAACAGACACAGTAGCTGACAGGGAGGGTTCTCCGTTATCAGAAACCAACACCACCAAGGGGTGAGTTTTCAGGTCATTGTCACTCATCCTCCTCTTAGTCCGGATTTCTCCGGTGCTGGTTCCGATCCGGAAGAGGTTGTTTCCTTTGGGCTCAGACAGGTGATAAGAAAGCAGCGCATTGTATCCAGAGTCTGCGTCTACAGCCCTGATCTTTGCCACAAAGTATCCAGCTTCAGCAGAATAGGGGATGCTCTCACTGTAAACGGAGCCGTGCTCAGAATAGGGTGCGAGGATTGTTGGATTATTGTCATTTTCATCCAGAATTAAAACGTTAACAGTCACGTTGCTGCTGAGCGGAGGAACACCAGAGTCTGTGGCCTGAACTTTAAACTGGAAAGTTTTTAACCTCCTCGTAGTTAAAAGACTGCAGGCTGATGATATCTCCTGTCTCTGAGTTAACGTTAATCATTGTGGAGAGGGGCAGAGATTTACTGTTACTGTCTAAAAATGAATACCTCACCTGCCCGTTGTTGTTGATATCAGTATCAGTTGCAGTCACGGTTTTAATTACTGATCCTATTTTACCGTTTTCTTTCACATAAACGTTTACGAAATGCTCTGGAAAACATGGCGCATTGTCATTGACATCGGACACGTAAACAGTAATAACACTGGTGTTTGACAGTGGAGGACTCCCTTCATCGGTTGCTGATATTGTCACATTGTACTGAGGAGTGGCCTCTCTGTCTAGATGTCCGTCAACCACTAAAGAATAATAATTTTTGTAATTTGTCTCCAACTTGAACGGAACGGCATTTAAGATCTCGCATTTCACCTCACCATTTTTACCGCTGTCTCTGTCCAGCACGGATACGAGCGCAATAGCAGTACCTACGGCAGCGTCCTCATTAACTGTATTGAGCAGTGACGTCACCGTTATGTCAGGAGCGTTGTCATTAACATCAATTACCTCCACCAGCACTTTACTATGAGCAGACAGGGGAGGCTGGGCTTTGTCTCTTGCCTCTGCTCGGATCTCAAAAGCTTTTCTCTCCTCATAGTCGATTTTGCCTTTCACTGAAATGATCCCCGTGTCGGGGTCAATTTTGAAAATATCCAAAACGTGGTCCTGATCTTTACTACGAAGAGAATACACTATTTCACTGTTTGTACCTTCATCAGCGTCGGTCGCATTTAAGGTGAAGACTGCTGTACCAATCGGGGTATTTTCAAACGTTTGAACTTTGTATAACGTGCTACTGAACATTGGGGCGTTATCATTACTATCTAGTACATTTATTACAATTTCTGATGTGCCCGACTTTGGAGGACTTCCCCCATCCACCGCAGTTAGCATGAGCTGCATATGTGGCTTTATTTCACGGTCCAGGGCTTTCTGCAGCACTAACTCTGGGGATACGCTTTCCCCTCTTTTGTGCGTCGTCAGACTAAAGTATTCGTTTGGACTCAGCTTATACGCGCTCACACCGTTTTTCCCCACATCAGCATCGCCCGCCTCCGATAACGCGAATTTGAACCCTGGCAAGGTGTTCTCCGCTATGTCCAGCACTTGCGATTTCGTGTTAAAGGTGGGAGAATGGTCATTCACGTCTCTAATTTCTATCTCCACGCGGTAAAGCTTTAAAGGGTTGTTTATCACAGCCTCCACACTAACAGTGCATCTGGGCTCCTCCGCACAATGCTCCTCTCGGTCTATCCTCTCGTTCACATACAGAAACCCGGTCTTTAGATTTACCTCGAAATATTTCCTCTTAGATCCTTTTACAACTTGAAACAAACGTGACTCCAAATCCTGCACACTGAGGTTTAGATCCTTGGCGATATTTCCGACATTAGTTCCCGGGTTTACCTCCTCAGAGACGGAGTAGGAGAGCTGCCCAGACGCCGCTTCCCAGCAACAATCCAACAGCACCAGAAGCAGATATGTAACAAAAGACCTCCTGATCATCGGTAAAGGCATTATTCCGCCGGAAAAGAACAAAGCGTACATCCACAATGCAGTTTCAAAAGTGGTCTTATGATATTTGACACAGTTTTAGCAGCACTATTTCACTGTTTTTAGCGTTACAGACAAAGACTCCATTATGCCGTCTCCTCTCTTCCCGTGTCTCTTTGTGATAACAAAATCCACTGTCATTCCGTTTTAACTCTGGGAGGAGCCTTAACATTTCTGTGTTACGGTCTACAGCGTCACCGTGTGGCAGCTTTGATAAACTGCACACATTATAGAACACCTGCGAAATACCCATGTAAGTGATATAGTTGCTTCATATTAGGTGAAATAGACAACTTTGCAGGAGACAAAGCGACCTGAAAAATCACTGAACAGTGACGGGCACACCTCCAGATACAAACAAGTCAAACAAATACTGACTTGAGACAGTGTTGGTTATTTGTAATGTGCCTAGATTATTTTCACAGTATACTGGAAGTTTTGATAGGAAAAAAAGCTTTTGCAAAAATACAAGTATGGCCACGAGAGAATAAGAGATAGTGATTTTCCAACCATCCTTTCTTTTCACACCCTATGTCTAAAATAGATATACATTTACCATGGCAAATATACTGCACGGTTCACCATAATTTATGTATCAGAATGTAATATATTTACACAGTATATTTTCGCATGGCATGGGGGTTGCAGGGAGAACAGAGAGAATCTGATGTTCAGCACCACGGACAGCGACATACATGTTTAACTGTGCAGATGGCAACACTGTCTGCAGAGTAGGTCTGTAGAAGCATGAGACAACAACCGGAATGACCCTTAATTTAATTCAGCGTTTGAGTATATTACAACTAAAGTTATACTGTCACTTTCAGTTATCAACACAAAGGGAAAAGATGAGACATGTGTATTCCTAATGTTCTTACCTTCTCTTTGTTAGGTAAAGTCTGAGTCCATGTAAAAGTATCTCCTCCGTTTATACTGATCAGTTCTGCATCTACAGGTGGAAACGGTGCAGGGAAAACCACTACGTCACTCTTCAGCGTGTCTGAGCTGAAACACACGTCATACTGCTGAGTAGATTTGGAGTAAGACCAGCTCCCGTCAGGGTGGGTGGTGATCATTGGGGCGCTGTACCTGCTGAAAGTGCCGTCTGTCCTGTGGCATCTGACAGCTATTAAAGTGATGAGGCTGAGCAGAAAGATGGCGGACACCGACACAATGGCGATCAGCAGATACAGGTTCAAATCAGAGAAACTCTCCTCCTTTATGGGCACGTGTCTGAACTGAGTCTGGATGTCAGCTGTGCTTTCAACCACCACCACCTCAACAGACACAGTAGCTGACAGGGAGGGTTCTCCGTTATCAGAAACCAACACCACCAAGGGGTGGGTTTTCAGGTCATTGTCACTCATCCTCCTCTTAGTCCGGATTTCTCCGGTGCTGGTTCCGATCCGGAAGAGGTTGTTTCCTTTGGGCTCAGACAGGTGATAAGAAAGCAGCGCATTGTATCCAGAGTCTGCGTCTACAGCCCTGATCTTTGCCACAAAGTATCCAGCTTCAGCAGAATAGGGGATGCTCTCACTGTAAACGGAGCCGTGCTCAGAATAGGGTGCGAGGATTGTTGGATTATTGTCATTTTCATCCAGAATTAAAACGTTGAAGAGTCACGTTGCTGCTGAGCGGAGGAACACCAGAATCTGTGGCCTGAACTTTAAACTGGAATGTTTTTAACTCCTCGTAGTTAAAAGACTGCAAGGCTGATTATTTCTCCTGTCTCTGAGTTGATGTTAAGCATTGCAGACACTGGCACTAAGTCATTATCACTCACTAATAAATACCTCACCTGACCATTTTCACCAATGTCAGCATCAGTTGCCGCCACAGCTTTTAAAACTTTCCCAACTGAGCTGTTTTCTTCCACATACATATTAATTACACTCTCTGAAAACCGAGGTGTGTTATCATTTACATCAGAAACCTGAATGATAACTACGCTGGTGGTAGACAGAGAGGGCCTACCTTCATCTGAAGCTTTGATAGTAATATTGTAATGGTAAATGAGTTCCCTGTCTAGAGCTGTAGCTGTAACTAAAGAATAATAATTTTTATAGTTTGTCTCTAATTTAAAGGGAACCGAATTCAATATCTCACATATGACTTCACCGTTTTTGCCCCCATCCCTGTCAAGAACTGAAACAAGTGCAATGGCTGTACCGATTTCAGCATCCTCCCTCACGGTGCTGAGCAGTGACGTCACCGTGATGTCAGGCGCATTGTCATTCAGATCCACCACCTCCACTAGTACTTTACACTGTGCGGTAAGCGGAGGTTGGCCTTTGTCCGCAGCCTGCACACGAATTTCAAATGCCGGGTTCGTTTCAAAGTCAATTTTCCCTCTAACTGTTATGATTCCTGTTTCTGAATCTATTTCAAATATGTCCAAGACGTGGTCCTGATCTTTCGAATTCAGCAAATACACAACGTCTTTGTTTGCCCCCTCATCAGCGTCAGTTGCTGTCACGGTTACCACGGTGCTCCCGAGCGGTGCGTTTTCCCTGATGCTTGTTTTATACAGTGTCTTCGTGAAAACTGGGATATTATCGTTTATATCCAAGACATTAATGATTATTTCTGACGTGCCTGATTTCGGAGGTGTCCCCCCGTCCACAGCGGTCAGTGTGAGTTTAATCAAAGCCTGTTTTTCTCGGTCTAAAGATTTCTGAAGGACCAGCTCGGCTGACACACGCTCTCCTCTGTGCACCGCTAGAGAGAAATATTCATTTTGATGCAGTTTGTACGTGTTGATACTATTCTTACCTACACGTCGGCATCGTAGGCCGACAGCACAGGGAACGTAGCTCCCGGCAAAATGCTCTCTGCTATATCGATGGTCTGTGATTTGGCACTGAAAGAGGGGGGGTTGTCATTCACGTCGAGGATATTAACTTCAATACGGTAAAGTTTCAGCGGGTTGTTAATCACGGCTTCAACATTTATCGTGCATTTCACAGCTTTCGCGCAAAGCTCCTCTCTGTCTATTCTCTCACTGACGTAGAGGAAACCTGACTTCAAGTTGACATCGAAATACTTTCTCTTTGATCCTGCAACGATTTGAAACATACGTGTTTCCAAATCCTGCACGTTAAGACTGAGGTCCTTAGCGAGATTTCCAACAGAAGTCCCTGGGTTTACCTCCTCTGAGACGGAATAGGAGAGCTGCCCGGATACCACTCCCCAGTTATACTCCAAGACAACAAGCAGTAGATATATCCCAACAAAGGTGTTTTCTCCCGGCAGACGCATAATTCCATACAGCGAGATCAAAACATATATCCTTGTGACCATGTGCCGTTCGCTTAATAAGGCCAGCAGATCGTTTGGAAGACCGAGTTATATGTCTGTGTGTTTTCTATATCCATTATCCTTCGCCCTGCGTCTCATTCTAACAAAGCACTGACAAAGATGATGATCCGTTTAATGTGGGAGGGGCCTCCACACGCCAGCGTCCGGCTGGTGGTGTTACGGTCTATAGTGTCGCCTCGTGGCCATTTTACATTGACTGCAATGCTTTGAAATGGACAGTCAGACACCGTTTTTGTTAGAAATTACCAGCATTTAAAATACTCCAATCAGTGATAAACTGCATAAATGAATTCTCGTTCAAAACTGAGTGTACTGTCGTGCCTGTAGGAGTTATTATTGACGCCATATAGGCAATTTCAGCACCATGGATAGAGCATCACGGTACTGAGGCAGAGGGGTTTTCAAAGCGCACTGTGGGGAAAACAGTCTGTAAGATGACCTAAAAATAGTTGATCCAAAAGAGAAAAAAAATGTACGTCTTGAAAACCATAAAATATATTTGGACAAAACTGCACGTGGTCTATGACTTTCCAGACACAACATTCGAATAGCTTTTCCTACATAAAATATTTTTAGCATAAGGATTCACAAATTAAACACCTTGTTCTTTTTAGAAGTTGAAAGTGAATCCAAAACTTGAATTCACCACAAGAAAAGAGATATTGTATGCACTATCACCGAGGCATGGAATGATGTGCATGACCCCACGACTCTTTGCAGAACATATTGAATTATATAAACTTTGAATATTAAGTCTGTATGAAATACAAGAAAAATATATGTGATGTTTTTGGGGTAGCCTGAACAGCAAATATAGTGGCCGATTAGAACATAGCTTTTGCCACATGAATTGCAGAGAAGCAAACTCAGGCTCAACATAAACTCAACCACAGATGAAAAGAGATGTCATCTTTTTTTCTCTGGAATGTAAGAGCTGACATCAAAAACTGATCATAAAAATAACATTCAAGTGTGTGTAATCTTACCTTTTCTTTGTTAGGTAAAGTCTGAGTTCTAGTAAAAGTGTCTCCTCCGTTAATACTGATCAGTTCTGCATCTACAGGTGGAAACGGTGCGGGGAAAACCACTACGTCACTCTTCATCGTATCTGAGCTGAAACACACGTCATACTGCTGAGTAGATTTGGAGTAAGACCAGCTCCCGTCAGGGTGGGTGGTGATCATTGGGGCGCTGTACCTGCTGAAAGTTGCCGTCTGTCCTGTGGCATCTGACAGCTATTAAAGTGATGAGGCTGAGCAGAAAGATGGCGGACACCGACACAATGGCGAATCAGCAGATACAGGTTCAAATCAGAGAAGCTCTCCTCCTTTATGGGCACGTGTCCGAACTGAGTCTGGATGTCAGCTGTGCTTTCAACCACCACCACCTCAACAGACACAGTAGCTGACAGGGAGGGTTCTCCGTTATCAGAAACCAACACCACCAAGGGGTGAGGTTTTCAGGTCATTGTCACTCATCCTCCTCTTGGTCCGGATTTCTCCGGTGCTGGTTCCGATCCGGAAGAGGTTGTTTCCTTTGGGCTCAGACAGGTGATAAGAAAGCAGTGCGCATTGTATCCAGAGTCTGCGTCTACAGCCCTGATCTTTGCCACAAAGTATCCAGCGCTTCAGCAGAATAGGGGATGCTCTCACTGTAAACGGAGCTTGAGCCGTGCTCAGAATAGGGTGCGAGGATTGTTGGATTATTGGGTAATGCTGGCATCATTCATTTTCATCCAGAATTAAAACGTTAAGAAATTATCAGTCACGTTGCTGCTGAGCGGAGGAACAAATTCATATTTACCTTTGAAACAAGTTGAAATTACCTTGCACCAGAATCTGTGGCCTGAACTTTAAACTGGAAAGTTTTTAACTCCTCATAATTAAAAGACTGAAGGCTGATTATTTCTCCTGTCTCTGAGTTTATGTTAATCTGTGGAGTGGTAACGATCACTGTTACTTTGTAAAAATGAATAGCTCATGAGCATTTTGTGGTCAGCATCAAGCAGAAACTGTTTTAATAACTGCTCCTATGGGACTGTTTTCTTTGACATAAATATTGTTATTTTCTGTGACATAAATATTGAATAGAGTTTGTGAATATCTTCACATCTGACACGTGCACATAATAACGCTTTGGTGCAGAGAGGTGGGAGAGAGGTTTCCCTCATCAGTAGCAGTGATGCTGATGTTATACTGAGCTGCGCTCTCTCTGTCAAGAGGACGTCCACCACCAAAGAATAGCAGAATAATTTCCACCACCAAAGAATTATAATTAGACTCTAATTTAAAAGGGACATTATAGAAATTTTACAGTTCATCATCCCGTTTTTTCCTCCGTCTTTATCAGATACTGAAACAAGCGCAATGGCGGTGCCAATGGATGCATCCTTTTGACTGCAGAACAACAATGATGTAACAGAAATTTCAGGAGCATTGTCATTGACATCTAAAACTTCAATCAATAATTTGGATGTGAAGTGAGAGGAGAGGAAGCACCATCACTGGCTTGTACTCGAATTCAAAAGCATTATTTTCCTCAAATCTAATTCTGTTTATTTGTTACATCCCACTTTTTTCATCGATAGCAAACAGTCACTTTTTTTACCTTGTCTATTTCAATAAAGAAATGAATTTGTCCATTTGTGCCTGCATCTAAATCAGTAGCATTTAATGTTATTATAGAGGTCCCTATGTTGTTTTCATACAAACTGGCTTTACGTTTGACGAATACAGAGGATATATTTGTGTCCAAACAGTAAAGTCATTGTTCTGATTTAGCAGGAGTTCCTCCATCAATGCTGTACGTGAATCACAGTGTTTTTCTCTGTCTAAAACTTTCTGAAGCATTCCGTCATCTCTCCTTTATGTAGCGAGAGAGAAATGTTCATTCTGATGGTGACATTATATTTTTACCGACGTGCGTCGTGAGCTCGTTTCAGAAATTTTGTCCCTGCAGCTGTGCTCTCCGTAATATTGATTTCTTGTGACGTGCTGAGAAATGAAGGGGAATTATCATTCACATCTAAGATAATAACCCTGTCTTTAAAGGATTATTCCTCTCGATAACTGCCTCTACACTGCTGTCCGTCCACTACTAAAGAGTAATAAATATTTTCTCTTTGACCCAGCAACGATTTTTATAATTTGTTTCCAATTTAAAGGGGTAAGAGAGCTGCCCAGACGCCGTTATCTCCAGCAGCACGACCAAGAGATTAACACGGAGCTATCACAATTCCAAACATCGAACTGCTCCATTTTTACCTCCATCTCTGTCCAGGACTGACACGAGAGCAAATGTGATGGTCAGCTCTGTGTGGAAATTTCTATCAACAACTTTTCAGCAGTAGCCGTGTGTTTTATTTTGTGATAAACTAATACAGTCCCAGAATTTGTTTTAAACTGACAGCAAAGTAGTACAAAGTAAAATTATATTTATTTATTTGAAGTTAAATTATTGCTATCTTTACGTCCTATTTAATGACTTTCTTTGAAAGACAAACAAGTACATGAGATGCGTTCATAAACCCACATATTTTCGAAAATGTTTCTATCAACAACTTTTCAGTTAATTAATGATGTTACAGATATTAAAGACAAAGTCTGATTCATTTTAATAGCTATTTTTAAATTCATATACAGCGTGGTATTTTTTCTTGAAACAAGGACTTATATTTATTTTCTTATTTTCTTTGTTAGGTAAAGTCTTCTTGTTCAGGTTAATGCTAAATATATGTGTTTAATAATACTGTCATTTTGTTGTGCGTCAAAAAGACAAACAAGTCATGAGGATGCACCACCGACCCACATCAGAGAAAAGGCGAATATCAATACTTTGCACTGTCAAATTAAACTGAGGAGAATGCTGCCATCCATATTCATTTTACATAGCTATTTTTAAATGAGGTGAGTTATTTTCTTGAAACAAGGACTTTATTTAGTTTCCTGAGCTTACTGAGTCTTTTCTTTGTTAGGTAAAGTCACTCTCCTCCATTTTTTAATTCTGCACTGCTTGCACGCGAATTTCAAAGGCGGGGTGCTCTTGGGTGGTGATCATAGTCAATCTTTCCTTTTACTGTTATTAAACCACCACCAGTTTCTGAGTTGATGTTAATCATGTGTGCCCATCAATAGGTCACGTGAGCATTTTGATCAATGTCCGCATCAACTGCAGAAACTCTTTTTAGAACAGCTCCTACCGGACTCTCTTTCAAATAAACATTGAAATATTTCCAAAACATGGTCTTGATCTTTACTGCTCAGTGAGCTGTCCGTCCATAAGAAATAGTTTTTATAATTTGTTTCACCCCGTTTTTTTACCTCCATCTCTGGTCCCTCATCAGCGTCTGTGGCTGAGTTGATGTTAATCCACCACCTCTATCAATACTTTGTCACTGTTATTACTGATGTACCGAGCGAAATATTTCCAAAACATGTACATTTTCAAATAAACATTGTGACTCGGCGCGTTGTCACTCGTTTTATACTGGTGCTGGTGAGTGTTGGGATGGTTTGGTAAAAACTGGGGTCCACTACTAAAGTTATTTTTATAATTTGTTTCATTAACGTCTAATACGTTCCATTTTTACCTCCATCTCTGATGACACGAGAGCAACAGCAGTATTATCTGTGAGGTTCCGGATTTTCCACCACCTCTATCAATACTTTGGCGGTGTCCCTCCGTCCACTGCAGTCAGCGTGAGTTTACCCCGTTTGGTCCCTCATTACAGGCTGTTTCTCTCGGTCTAATTTTGGCGGTGTCCCTCCGTCCAGGTTTCTGGAGGACCAGCTCAGCAGACACACTCTCTCCTTTGTTCACCGACAATGAAAAATGTTCATTTTGACTCAGCTTGTACGTACTGATGCCATTTTTTCCTACATCGGCATCATAGGCCGACAGCACAAGGAATTTAGTCCCAGGTAGAGTGCTTTCGGCTATTTCTATACTTTGTGAATTAGCAGTGAAAGAGGGATAATTGTCATTAACATCTAGAATATTGATATCTAAACGATAGAGCTTCAGTGGAGCATTTATCACAGCCTCCACGCTCACTGTGCATTTGGTCGCCTTCGTGCAGAGCTCCTCTCTGTCTATTCTGTCATTCACGAAGAGAACACCAGTCTTTAGATTTACCTCGAAATACTTTCTCTTTGCTCCGGTGACAATCTGAAACATACGAGACTCCAGATCGTCGACACTGAGGTTTAGATCCTTGGCTATATTCCCCACAGAAGTCCCGGGATTCACCTCCTCTGATATGGAGTAGGAGAGCTGCCCGGACGCCGCTTCCCAGTAAAAATCTAACAGCACAAACAACACGTATGCCGCCACGGACCTCCTGTTATTTGAAGACATAATCCAGCCCGACGTGAAACCAACATAGGGCAAGTCTGATGGATGTCGAGTACTGATGAAAGCTGTTTTCCCCTTTCTTCTAATTTTGCCACAGTGTAGATGGTGCCATGGCCCCTTCCCCGTGCTTCTGCGTCTCTTTGTGTCAAAGCCCAGAACGACATCATCACGCTTTTAATCTGGGAGGGGCCTCAGGATTTAAATGAAAGCGTCTGTATGTTATGGTCTACATCGCCCTCCTACGGTCTTGTTGACTAATTGCATTGTAAATAGAGAGAAAAGCAGGAAAACATGGCAAAAACCATCTATTTTAATGCCCTGCACAAACATGAACATTTTAAAGCGAACAGAAAGCCAGAAAATGTTAAATTGATTTAACAGAAAAATATTGAATTAACAGGTTGTATTATCTGGTCATATGCAACGTTTATGTGTTTCAAAAAGAGGGCCAACACATCTGTTTGTGATTGACGTGTTCAAGCCTTGAATGAAGTGTGATCTTGGCAAACAGTCCTTCACAATATACCGTAAATAATATGGCATTAAAAACTCGAAGAAGATCTCAAAGGGCCATTGCCAACATGCTCAGACACACGGTCATTAAAGCAAACTGAACACACTGGAAGAAGAAAAGACTGTCCCTGAAAATAACTAGAAAGACATGTGATGAGTTTCTTACACAGGAACAAAAATGGATTATGGATCTAATCGGCCATTACAGATGAAGGAGGCTTTAGCACAAACTCCCTGCATCAGTATCATCGTTTAAAAAAAAAAGAAACAATGGACATGAATTCAACTTATACTTAAATAAGGTCAAGACGTTTAAGAAGTATGGACTTAAACTTTTATTTGCATGTATGAAAAAACACTAAAGCACGAACACAACCTGCTTTTCAGGTCAAACTCGTTGTTGTCTACAGCACCATGGACAGTGACTATTTAGTTTCATCAGAAAAGACTGGCTCACAAGTTGGAGAGGATAACAAGTGCCACTTTTTCAGCCGATTCAGTGGGAGAAACTAGATGAAATCAGTTTCCACAATAAGACTTAAAGGTGTACAAAAGATACAAATAAAGATTAGAAGGAAAAAAAAATCAGTGAACAACTCTGCAGGGACAGGAATAGCAAACATGTGTGGTGTATAGTGACACTGACTATATAATCTAAATTTGTACGGCATCTTACCTTCTCCTTGTTGGGTAAAGTCTGAGTTCTGGTAAAAGTGTCTCCTCCATTAATACTGATCAGTTCTGCATCTACAGGCGGAAACGGTGCAGGGAAAAAACCACTACGTCACTCTTCAGCGTGTCTGAGCTGAAACACACGTCATACTGCTGAGTAGATTTGGAGTAAGACCAGCTCCCGTCAGGGTGGGTGGTGATCATTGGGGCGCTGTACCTGCTGAAAGTGCCGTCTGTCCTGTGGCATCTGACAGCTATTAAAGTGATGAGGCTGAGCAGAAAGATGGCGGACACCGACACAATGGCGATCAGCAGATACAGGTTCAAATCAGAGAAACTCTCCTCCTTTATGGGCACGTGTCTGAACTGAGTCTGGATGTCAGCTGTGCTTTCAACCACCACCACCTCAACAGACACAGTAGCTGACAGGGAGGGTTCTCCGTTATCAGAAACCAACACCACCAAGGGGTGAGTTTTCAGGTCATTGTCACTCATCCTCCTCTTAGGTCCGGATTTCTCCGGTGCTGGTTCCGATTCCGGAAGAGGTTGTTTCCTTTGGGCTCAGACAGGTGATAAGAAAGCAGCGCATTGTATCCAGAGTCTGCGTCTACAGCCCTGATCTTTGCCACAAAGTATCCAGCTTCAGCAGAATAGGGGATGCTCTCACTGTAAACGGAGCCGTGCTCAGAATAGGGTGCGAGGATTGTTGGATTATTGTCATTTTCATCCAGAATTAAAACGTTAACAGTCACGTTGCTGCTGAGCGGAGGAACACCAGAGTCTGTGGCCTGAACTTTAAACTGGAAAGTTTTTAACTCCTCATAGTTAAAAGACTGCAGGCTGATTATTTCTCCTGTCTCTGAGTTGATGTTAATCATTGTGGACAGTGGTAACGAGTCACTGTTACTTTGTAAAAATGAATAGCTCATGTGAGCATTTTGGTCGACGTCAACATCAATTGCAGAAACTGTTTTTATAACTGCTCCTACTGGACTGTTTTCTTTGACATAAATATTGATGATATTTTCTGTGAATCGAGGTTTGTTATCATTCACATCTGACATGTGCACATTTAAAACGCTCGTGCTGGAGAGAGGTGGGTTTCCCTCATCAGTAGCAGTGATGCTGATGTTATACTGAGCTGCGCTCTCTCTGTCAAGAGGACCGTCCACCACCAAAGAATAGTAATTTTTATAATTAGACTCTAATTTAAAAGGGACATTATTGGAAATTTTACAGTTCACCATCCCGTTTTTTCCTCCGTCTTTATCAGATACTGAAACAAGCGCAATGGCGGTGCCAATGGATGCATCCTCTTTGACTGCATTTAACAATGATGTAACAGAAATTTCAGGAGCATTGTCATTGACATCTAAAACTTCAATCAATAATTTGGCATGAGACGTCATTGGGAAAATTGCACCATCACTGGCTTGTACTCGAATCTCAAAAGCATTATTCTCCTCAAAATCTATATTCTGTTTATTTGTTACAGTCCCAGTTTTTTCATCAACAGCAAACAAATCAGTTTTTTTCCCTCTGCCTACGTCACTGAATGAATAAAACACTTGTCCATTTTGGCCTGCATCTAAATCAGTAGCATTTAATGTTATTATAGAGGTGCCCATCTTGGCGTTTTCATACAAACTGGCTTTATACAGCGTTTGACTGAATACAGGAGGATTATCATTAATGTCCAACACATTGATTATAATGGTCATTGTTCCTGATTTTGCAGGAGTTCCTCCATCAATGGCAGTCAGTATGAGTCGAATCACAGACTGTTTTTCTCTGTCTAAAACTTTCTGAAGCAGTAACTCGACAGTAACACTCTCTCCTTTATGTGTAGCGAGAGAGAAATGTTCATTCTGACTGAGCTTGTAGCTATTTACAGTGTTTTTACCGACGTCTGCATCGTCAGCTGGATGCAGAGGAAATTTAGCTCCTGCTGCTGTGTTCTCAGTAATATTGACTATTTGTGACCTGCCTCGAAATGAAGGGGAATTATCATTCACATCTAAGATAATAACTTCAATCCGGTACAGTTTTAAAGGATTATTGATAACTGCCTCTACACTGAGGGAACATTTGGGCTCGTCGCCGCAGAGTTCCTCTCGATCTATTCTCTCATTAACGTACAGGACACCAGTCTTCAGGTTTACCTCCAAATATTTTCTCTTTGACCCAGCAACGATCTGAAACATGCGGGACTCCAAATCCTGGACATTGATGTTCAGATCTTTGGCGATATTTCCGACAGCAGTGCCTAGATTAACCTCCTCTGAGACGGAGTAAGAGAGCTGCCCAGACGCCGTTTCCCAGTAACAATCCAGCAGCACGACCAAGAGATATATCCACACGGAGCTCGACCTGCTCGGAAAATTCATTATTCCAAACATCGACGGAGCATTTAGGCAAATCCGGACAATATACCGCAACAATAACGAGACGAAGATCAAGGAAGAAATATTCCCAACAAATATTTCTGCATTTCCACGACCAAACGAGACAACCGTTCTTTGTCGTCCGACCTCTCTTTGTAACAAAGCCCGCAGATACATCATCCGCTGAATCTGGGAGGAGCTCGAAGCCGCCACAGAGACCGTCTAAATGTGATGGTCTGCAGTGTCTCTGTGTGGACAAATGTCATTACTACATACTATAACAAAATAATATCATTTGAAAGTTGCACACCTTCAAAATTCATTTTGAATATGAAAACAGTCAGGAAAAATTATAAGATTAAATTAAATCATAAACAATAATGGTCACCACACTGATGAGTATAATTCATATTTAATGATTGAAGTATTATTTGGTATAAAGCCTCTTATAGATGTTAAGTGACATTTTATTTAAGCTGCCTTACAGCAGTGGCAGCGAGATATTTGCTGTAATGAAACAGGAAAAATCTCCCCGAGTCTATTTTGAACTGAACAGCAAAGTGAGTGCAAAGATCAAATAAAAAACGTTTTCTTTAAGATAATATATTTACTGTTTGTTTAACAGTCGTTGCCAAAGATAACTTTAAAAACCTAAAAAAATAAAAAAAATCACACACGGATTTTCGACAACAATTTGTTGTGTATCGTGTGACTGAATGGCAAGCAAGAACATGAGGACGCGTCCAGCTCCACGGATAGCGACGCACATTAAAGGAGGCCAATCAGCAGCTGGAAATGGCTATAATTTAAATACTGTGAAACAGGAACTCAATAACCCTGATTACTTTTACTTAATAACTCTTTCTTAATGCAACAGGAGAATGCGTGTACATGCCGTGGTGGTTCACAGGACACAGCTATGTTTAAATTATATTGTACCGTTTCTTGTCAAAATAACTTAACATTTATTTCCTTACCTTTTCTTTGTTGGGTAAAGTCTGAGTTCTGGTAAAAGTGTCTCCTCCATTTATACTGATCAGTTCTGCATCTACAGGTGGAAACGGTGCTGGGAAAACCACTACGTCACTCTTCAGTGTGTCTGAGCTGAAACACACGTCATACTGCTGAGTAGATTTGGAGTAAGACCAGCTCCCGTCAGGGTGGGTGGTGATCATTGGGGCGCTGTACCTGCTGAAAGTGCCGTCTGTCCTGTGGCATCTGACAGCTATTAAAGTGATGAGGCTGAGCAGAAAGATGGCGGACACCGACACAATGGCGATCAGCAGATACAGGTTCAAATCAGAGAAGCTCTCCTCCTTTATGGGCACGTGTCTGAACTGAGTTCTGGATGTCAGCTGTGCTTTCAACCACCACCACCTCAACAGACACAGTAGCTGACAGGGAGGGTTCTCCATTATCAGAAACCAACACCACCAAGGGGTGAGAGTTTTCAGGTCATTGTCACTCATCCTCCTCTTAGTCCGGATTTCTCCGGTGCTGGTTCCGATCCGGAAGAGGTTGTTTCCTTTGGGCTCAGACAGGTGATAAGAAAGCAGCGCATTGTATCCAGAGTCTGCATCTACAGCCCTGATCTTTGCCACAAAGTATCCAGCTTCAGCAGAATAGGGGATGCTCTCACTGTAAACGGAGCCGTGCTCAGAATAGGGTGCGAGGATTGTTGGATTATTGTCATTTTCATCCAGAATTAAAACGTTAAGAGTCACGTTGCTGCTGAGCGGAGGAACACCAGAGTCTGTGGCCTGAACTTTAAACTGGAAAGTTTTTAACCTCCTCGTAGTTAAAAGACTGCAGGCTGATGATTTCTCCTGTCTCTGAGTTGATGTTAATCATTGTGGACAGTGGTAACGAGTCACTGTTACTTTGTAACAAATGAATAGCTCACGTGAGCATTTTGATTGACGTCAGCATCATTTGCAGAAACTGTTTTAATAACTGCTCCAACTGGACTATTTTCTTTCACATAAACATTGACCTGCGGCTCTGCGAAGCGCGGCTTGTTGTCATTGACATCAGAAACATGAACAGTCACTGTGCTGGTGCTGGAGAGAGGTAGAGTCCCTTCATCAGTCGCCACTATAGTAACATTGTACTGAGCCCGAGTCTCCCTATCAAGCGAACCATCGACTACTAAAGAATAATAATTTTTATAATTTGTGTCCAATTTAAATGGAGCGTCATTTGCTATTACCGCTTTTACTACCCCATTTTTTCCTCCATCTTTGTCCAGCACAGAGACAAGTGCAATAGCAGTACCTATTTCTGCGTCCTCCTTCACTGTGTTGAGAAGTGACGTCACAGTGATCTCAGGAGCGTTGTCGTTCAGGTCCAGCACCTCCACCAGCACTTTACAATGAGCAGACATCGGAGGCTGTCCTTTGTCACTGGCCTGTGCGTGAATCTCGAAGGCACGAGTTTCCTCATAGTCGATGTTACCTTTTACTAAAATAGCACCTGTTTTGGGGCCTATTTGAAATAAATCAAGAACACGATCCTGACCTTTTTTTCTTAGTGAATATTCTATTTCACTGTTTAAACCCTCATCTGCGTCTGTTGCATTTAGAACGATGACAGTAGACCCAGCTGGTAAGTTTTCGGAAATTTGAATTTTGTATAACGATTTACTGAAAACAGGATGATTGTCGTTATTGTCCAAAACGTTGATAATGACCTGTGAGTTTCCAGATCGGGATGGATTTCCTCCATCTACTGCAGTCAGGGTGAGTTTTATAACAGAGTCATGCTCACGGTCTAAAGATTTTTTCAGTACTAATTCGGCAGACACGCTGTCTCCCCCTTTATGTATTTCTAAAGAAAAATAGTCATTATTATTAAGCCGGTATGTAT
Source organism: Scortum barcoo (assembly GCA_023238725.1). Classification (NCBI taxonomy): domain Eukaryota; kingdom Metazoa; phylum Chordata; class Actinopteri; order Centrarchiformes; family Terapontidae; genus Scortum; species Scortum barcoo. Next base: position 15,589,653 of record CM041554.1, read on the forward strand.
TTACACCGTTCTTGCCAACATCCAAATCCGATGCCTCTATCAGCCCAAATTTCACCCCTGGTAAAGTATTTTCTGCAATCTCAAGTGTCTGCAATTGCTCAGAGAAGACGGGTGCATTGTCATTTATATCTGTTACAGTTATCTCTAATTGGTAGAGCTTCAGTGGATCGTTGATCACTGCCTCTACATTCATTGTACATTTTGCAGCTTTCCCACAGAGCTCCTCACGATCTAATCTTTCACTGACATAAAGAACACCCGTTTTCAGATTTACCTCGAAATATTTTCTCTTCGATCCACTAACAATCTGAAACCTTCGAGACTCTAAATCCTGAAGACTGAGATTGAGATCTTTGGCGATATTTCCAACAGAAGTCCCCGCGTTTACCTCCTCTGAGACGGAGTACGAGAGCTGTCCAGACACCGCTTCCCAGCAACAGCTCAGCAGCACGGCCACGAGATATATCCGAACCGGGCTGGTTCCGCTTGAGAAATACATGATCCTATCCAACGCGAAGAAGAGTTAATCCAAATACAAACACTCCCGTCAAACAGTCACATCCACACAAATCCAGTTTCTCCCATTTTCATCAGCCAGCACGAAAATGCATCTCAGCCTTTTCTCTCTCGCCCTGCGTCTCTTTGTTACAAAGCCCTGCGAAACATCATCATCATCATCATCATCCTCTGATTCTGGGAGGAGTCTTATTTCTCCTGAAATATGGGCCAGATGTCATGGTCTATTGTGTCCCCATGTGGTGGTTTAAAGTAACTGCATCCAACCCCTAAAAATGACAGTGGAATGGCAACCAACTGTGCAAACGCAGTAATTACCTTTTAACAAATTATCGTTTCCACTATGTTAAACCAACATGATTAATGCAATCTGTATAATTCTCTCTCTTATTTTCCTTTTGTCTCTTTAGAATTTCCTTTTTGAGATCGTACTAGTAGACCATCGCCTGTTACTGATATGCTGACTAGAAAGCTACACAAAGTAGAAACGAGATGTTCATTACGAGAAAAAGACTAAAACGCACGAAAAATACAGAGACACTTGAAACTGTTTATTGCACATCACATTTGTTAAATTCCCCTATTGTCTAAAAGGATTAAAGCCAAAGAATTTAAGAAAGGCTAGAGAAAAAGCCTATTAAAATATCTTTGTCAAAATCTAATAAGGGGGTTTACACCATGCATCAGGAACTAATTACAGCTGTCCTAAAATAAAAACAAATGGATAAGTGTGCCAGGAGAAAACACTACTGTTTTTTTTTTATTATGAGTACAGACATTTTCCTTGTTTCACTCTCCGGACCGCACAAAAAACACCTGTGCTTATTTCAGCACCACGGACAACGACTTACTCTCTGATATATGAATGAGATTTATGTAACTTACAGCTTCTCCTAAAACATTAGCACAAAGGCCGTGGTACTTTTAATACACATCCAAAACACAGTTAAGTACACTTTCACTTTCACATCATTAATATATATATATATATATATATATATATATATATATATATATATATATATATATATATATATATATATATATATAGTTAAAAAATCAAGCAACATATTTTCAGCTCCAGCTCTCATGAGGACAGACACATAAACTGTCTAGTTCTGATTTTTTCTCGTTTCTTACCTTTTCTTTGTTGGGTAAAGTCTGAGTTCTGGTAAAAGTAAAAGTGTCTCCTCCGTTTATACTGATCAGTTCTGCATCTACAGGCGGAAACGGTGCAGGGAAAAACCACTACGTCACTCTTCAGCGTGTCTGAGCTGAAACACACGTCATACTGCTGAGTAGATTTGGAGTAAGACCAGCTCCCGTCAGGGTGGGTGGTGATCATTGGGGCGCTGTACCTGCTGAAAGTGCCGTCTGTCCTGTGGCATCTGACAGCTATTAAAGTGATGAGGCTGAGCAGAAAGATGGCGGACACCGACACAATGGCGATCAGCAGATACAGGTTCAAATCAGAGAAGCTCTCCTCCTTTATGGGCACGTGTCTGAACTGAGTCTGGATGTCAGCTGTGCTTTCAACCACCACCACCTCAACAGACACAGTAGCTGACAGGGAGGGTTCTCCGTTATCAGAAACCAACACCACCAAGGGGTGAGTTTTCAGGTCATTGTCACTCATCCTCCTCTTAGTCCGGATTTCTCCGGTGCTGGTTCCGATCCGGAAGAGGTTGTTTCCTTTGGGCTCAGACAGGTGATAAGAAAGCAGCGCATTGTATCCAGAGTCTGCGTCTACAGCCCTGATCTTTGCCACAAAGTATCCAGCTTCAGCAGAATAGGGGATGCTCTCACTGTAAACGGAGCCGTGCTCAGAATAGGGCGCGAGGATTGTTGGATTATTGTCATTTTCATCCTGAATTAAAACGTTAACAGTCACGTTGCTGCTGAGCGGAGGAACACCAGAGTCTGTGGCCTGAACTTTAAACTGGAATGTTTTCAACTCTTCATAATTAAAAGACTGCAAGGCTTATGATTATTTCTCCTGTCTCTGAGTTGATGTTAATCATTGTGGACAGTGGTAACGAGTCACTGTTACTTTGTAAAAATGAATAGCTCACGTGAGCATTTTGATCGACGTCAACATCAATTGCAGAAACTGTTTTTATAACTGCTCCTACTGGGACTGTTTTCTTTGACATAAATATTGATGATATTTTCTGTGAATCGAGGTTTATTATCATTCACATCTGACACGTGCACATTTAAAACGCTCGTGCTGGAGAGAGGTGGGTTTCCCTCATCAGTAGCAGTGATGCTGATGTTATACTGAGCTGCGCTCTCTCTGTCAAGAGGACCGTCCACCACCAAAGAATAGTAATTTTTATAATTAGACTCTAATTGAAAAGGGACATTATTGGAAATTTTACAGTTCACCATCCCATTTTTACCTCCGTCTTTATCAAATACTGAAACAAGCGCAATGGCGGTGCCAATGGATGCATCCTCTTTGACTGCATTTAACAATGATGTAACAGAAATTTCAGGAGCATTGTCATTGACATCTAAAACTTCAATCAATAATTTGGCATGAGACGTCATCGGGAAAATAGCACCATCACTAGCTTGTACTCGAATCTCAAAAGCATTATTCTCCTCAAAATCTATATTCTGTTTATTTGTTACAGTCCCAGTTTTTTCATCAACAGCAAACAGATCAGTTAGTTTCCCTTTGCTTACTTTACTGAATGAAAAAAACACTTGTCCATTTTGGCCTGCATCTAAATCAGTAGCATTTAATGTTATTATAGAGGTCCCTATCTTAGCGTTCTCATACACACTGGCTTTATACAGCGTTTGACTGAATACAGGAGGATTATCATTAATGTCCAACACATTGATTATAATGGTCATTGTTCCTGATTTAGCAGGAGTTCCTCCATCAATGGCAGTCAGTACGAGTCGAATAACAGACTGTTTTTCTCTGTCTAAAACTTTCTGAAGCAGCAATTCAGGAGTAACACTCTCTCCTTTATGTGTAGCGAGAGAGAAATGTTCATTCTGACTGAGCTTGTAGCTATTTACAGTGTTTTTACCGACGTCTGCATCGTCAGCTGGATGCAGAGGAAATTTAGCTCCTGCTGCTGTGTTCTCAGTAATGTCGATTTCTTGTGACGTGCTGAGAAATGAAGGGGAATTATCATTCACATCTAAGATAATAACTTCAATCCGGTACAGTTTTAAAGGATTATTGATAACTGCCTCTACACTGAGGGAACATTTGGGCTCGTCGCCGCAGAGTTCCTCTCGATCTATTCTCTCATTAACGTACAGGACACCAGTCTTCAGGTTTACCTCCAAATATTTTCTCTTTGACCCAGCAACGATCTGAAACATGCGGGACTCCAAATCCTGGACATTGATGTTCAGATCTTTCGCGATATCTTCCGACAGCAGTGCCCAGATTAACCTCCTCTGAGACGGAGTAAGAGAGCTGCCCAGACGCCGTTTCCCAGTAACAATCCAGCAGCACGACCAAGAGATATATCCACACGGAGCTCGACCTGCTCGGAAAATTCATTATTCCAAACATCGACGGCGCATTTAGGCAAATCCGGACAATATACCGCAACAATAACGAGACGAAGATCAAGGAAGAAATATTCCCAACAAATATTTCTGCATTTCCACGACCAAACGAGACAACCGTTCTTTGTCGTCCGACCTCTCTTTGTAACAAAGCCCGCAGATACATCATCCGCTGAATCTGGGAGGAGCTCGAAGCCGCCACAGAGACCGTCTAAATGTGATGGTCTGCAGTGTCTCTGTGTGGACAAATGTCATTACTACATACTATAACAAAATAATATCATTTGAATGTTGCACACCTTCAAAATCAATTTTAAATATGAAAACAGTCAGGAAAAATTATAAGGTTAAATCATAAACAATAATGGTCACCACACTGATGAGTATAATTCACATTTAATGACCGAAGTATTGTTTGGAATAAAGCATCTTATAGATGTTAAGTGACATTTTATTTGAGCAGCCTTACAGCAGTGGCAGCGAGATATTTGCTGTAATGAAACAGGAAAAATCTCCCCGAGTCTATTTTGAACTGAACAGCAAAGTGAGTGCAAAGATCAAATAAAAAACGTTTTCTTTAAGATAATATATTTACTGTTTGTTTAACAGTCGTTGCCAAAGATAACTTTAAAAACCTAAAAAAATAAAAAAAATCACACACGGATTTTCGACAACAATTTGTTGTGTATCGTGTGACTGAATGGCAAGCAAGAACATGAGGACGCGTCCAGCTCCACGGATAGCGACGCACATTAAAGGAGGCCAATCAGCAGCTGGAAATGGCTATAATTTAAATACTGTGAAACAGGAACTCAATAACCCTGATTACTTTTACTTAATAACTCTTTCTTAATTGAAAAGGAGAATGCGTGTACATGCCGTGGTGGTTCACAGGACACAGCTATGTTTAAATTATATTGTACCGTTTCTTGTCAAAATAACTTAACATTTATTTTCTTACCTTTTCTTTGTTGGGTAAAGTCTGAGTACGTGTAAAAGTGTCTCCTCCGTTTATACTGATCAGTTCTGCATCTACAGGCGGAAACGGTGCAGGGGAAAACCACTACGTCACTCTTCAGCGTGTCTGAGCTGAAACACACGTCATACTGCTGAGTAGATTTGGAGTAAGACCAGCTCCCGTCAGGGTGGGTGGTGATCATTGGGGCGCTGTACCTGCTGAAAGTGCCGTCTGTCCTGTGGCATCTGACAGCTATTAAAGTGATGAAGGCTGAGCAGAAAGATGGCGGACACCGACCACAATGGCGATCAGCAGATACAGGTTCAAATCAGAGAAACTCTCCTCCTTTATGGGCACGTGTCCGAACTGAGTCTGGATGTCAGCTGTGCTTTCAACCACCACCACCTCAACAGACACAGTAGCTGACAGGGAGGGTTCTCCGTTATCAGAAACCAACACCACCAAGGGGTGAGTTTTCAGGTCATTGTCACTCATCCTCCTCTTAGGTCCGGATTTCTCCGGTGCTGGTTCCGATCCGGAAGAGGTTGTTTCCTTTGGGCTCAGACAGGTGATAAGAAAGCAGCGCATTGTATCCAGAGTCTGCGTCTACAGCCCTGATCTTTGCCACAAAGTATCCAGCTTCAGCAGAATAGGGGATGCTCTCACTGTAAACGGAGCCGTGCTCAGAAATAGGGCGCGAGGATTGTTGGATTATTGTCATTTTCATCCTGAATTAAAACGTTAACAGTCACGTTGCTGCTGAGCGGAGGAACACCAGAGTCTGTGGCCTGAACTTTAAACTGGAAAGTTTTTAACCTCCTCATAGTTAAAAGACTGCAGGCTGATTATTTCTCCTGTCTCTGAATTTATGTTAATCATTGTGGACAGTGGTAACGAGTCACTGTTACTTTGTAAAAATGAATAGCTCACGTGAGCATTTTGATCGACGTCAGCATCAATTGCAGAAACTGTTTTAATAACTGCTCCTACTGGGACTGTTTTCTTTGACATAAATATTCATGATATTTTCTGTGAATCGAGGTTTGTTATCATTCACATCTGACACGTGCACATTTAAAACGCTCGTGCTGGAGAGAGGTGGGTTTCCCTCATCAGTAGCAGTGATGCTGATGTTATACTGACCTGCGCTCTCTCTGTCAAGAGGACCGTCCACCACCAAAGAATAGTAATTTTTATAATTAGACTCTAATTTAAAAGGGACATTATTGAAAATTTTACAGTTGACCATTCCATTTTTTCCTCCATCTTTATCAAATACTGAAACAAGCGCAATGGCGGTGCCAATGGATGCATCCTCTTTGACTGCATTTAACAATGATGTAACAGAAATTTCAGGAGCATTGTCATTGACATCTAAAACTTCAATCAATAATTTGGCATGTGACGTCATCGGCGAGGAAGCACCGTCACTGGCTTGTACTCGAATCTCAAAAGCATTATTCTCCTCAAAATCTATATTCTGTTTATTTGTTACAGTCCCAGTTTTTTCATCAACAGCAAACAGATCAGTTTTTTTCCCTCTGCCTACGTCACTGAACGAATAAAACACTTGTCCATTTTGGCCTGCATCTAAATCAGTAGCATTTAATGTTATTATAGAGGTGCCCATCTTAGTGTTCTCATACACACTGGCTTTATACAGCGTTTGACTGAATACAGGAGGATTATCATTAATGTCCAACACATTGATTATAATGGTCATTGTTCCTGATTTTGCAGGAGTTCCTCCATCAATGGCAGTCAGTATGAGTCGAATCACAGACTGTTTTTCTCTGTCTAAAACTTTCTGAAGCAGCAATTCAGGAGTTACACTCTCTCCTTTATGTGTAGCGAGAGAGAAATGTTCATTCTGACTGAGCTTGTAGCTATTTACAGTATTTTTACCGACGTCTGCATCGTCAGCTGGATGCAGAGGAAATTTAACTCCTGCTGCTGTGTTCTCACTAATATTGACTACTTGTGACCTGCCTCGAAATGAAGGGGAATTATCATTCACATCTAAGATAATAACTTCAATCCGGTACAGTTTTAAAGGATTATTGATAACTGCCTCTACACTGAGGGAACATTTGGGCTCGTCGCCGCAGAGTTCCTCTCGATCTATTCTCTCATTAACGTACAGGACACCAGTCTTCAGGTTTACCTCCAAATATTTTCTCTTTGACCCAGCAACGATCTGAAACTTGCGGGACTCCAAATCCTGGACATTGATGTTCAAATCTTTGGCGATATTTCCGACAGCAGTGCCTAGATTAACCTCCTCTGAGACGGAGTAAGAGAGCTGCCCAGACGCCGTTTCCCAGTAACAATCCAGCAGCACGACCAAGAGATATATCCACACGGAGCTCGACCTGCTCGGAAAATTCATTATTCCAAACATCGACGGAGCATTTAGGCAAATCCGGACAATATACCGCAACAATAACGAGACGAAGATCAAGGAAGAAATATTCCCAACAAATATTTCTGCATTTCCACGACCAAACGAGACAACCGTTCTTTGTCGTCCGACCTCTCTTTGTAACAAAGCCCGCAGATACATCATCCGCTGAATCTGGGAGGAGCTCGAAGCCGCCACAGAGACCGTCTAAATGTGATGGTCTGCAGTGTCTCTGTGTGGACAAATGTCATTACTACATACTATAACAAAATAATATCAATGGAAAGCTGCACACCTTCAAAATTAATTTAAAATATGAAAACAGTCAGGGAAAAATTACAAGGTTAAATCAAAAACAATAATGGTCACCACACTGATGAGTATAATTCACATTTAATGACCGAAGTATTGTTTGGAATAAAGCATCTTATAGATGTTAAGTGACATTTTATTTGAGCAGCCTTACAGCAGTGGCAGCGAGATATTTGCTGTAATGAAACAGGAAAAATCTCCCCGAGTCTATTTTGAACTGAACAGCAAAGTGAGTGCAAAGATCAAATAAAAAACGTTTTCTTTAAGATAATATATTTACTGTTTGTTTAACAGTCGTTGCCAAAGATAACTTTAAAAACCTAAAAAAATAAAAAAAATCACACACGGATTTTCGACAACAATTTGTTGTGTATCGTGTGACTGAATGGCAAGCAAGAACATGAGGACGCGTCCAGCTCCACGGATAGCGACGCACATAAAGGAGGCCAATCAGCAGCTGGAAATGGCTATAATTTAAATACTGTGAAACAGGAACTCAATAACCCTGATTAAAAAATTACAAGGTTAAATCAAAAAACAATAATGGTCACCACATTGATGAGTATAATTCACATTTAATGATTGAAGTATTATTTGGTATAAAGCCTCTTATAGATGTTAAGTGACATTTTATTTGAGCAGCCTTACAGCAGTGGCAGTGAGATATTTGCTGTAATGAAACATAAAAAATCTCTGTTTTAATCTGGACAGCAAAGTGAGTGCAAAGATAATATATTTACTATTTGTTCACCAGTCGTTGCAAGGGATAACATCTAAAAAAAAAAAAAAACACGGATTTTCGACCACGTTTTGTTGTGTATCATGTGACTGAATGGCAAGCAAGAACATGAGGACGCGTCCAGCACCACGGATAGTGACGCACATAAAGGAGGCCAATCAGCAGCTGGAAATGGCTACAGTTTAAAGACTTTGAAATAGAACTCAATAACCCTGATTACTTTTACTGAATAACTCTTTCGCAATTGAGAAGGAGAATGCGTGTACATGCCGTGGTGGTTGACAGGACACAGCTATTTTTAAATTATATTGTACCGTTTCTTGCCAAAATAACTTAACATTTATTTTCGTTACCTTTTCTTTGTTAGGTAAAGTCTGAATCCTTGTAAAAGTATCTCCTCCGTTTATACTGATCAGTTCCAAAGAACCAATGTTTTCAAAATTCAAAGAAAGCCACCAGAGAAGAAAGCCAACTTTCTCACATTATGACGTAGCAATCTATGACAATTAATGGAGTTGGAAACTAATTCATAATGCCAGAAAAATTATGAGATAAAATGACAATTTTCTTTTCTTACCTTTTCTTTATTCGGCAAAGTCTGAGTTCTGGTAAAAGTGTCTCCTCCGTTTATACTGATCAGTTCTGCATCTACAGGTGGAAACGGTGCGGGGAAAACCACTACGTCACTCTTCAGCGTGTCTGAGCTGAAACACACGTCATACTGCTGAGTAGATTTGGAGTAAGACCAGCTCCCGTCAGGGTGGGTGGTGATCATTGGGGCGCTGTACCTGCTGAAAGTGCCGTCTGTCCTGTGGCATCTGACAGCTATTAAAGTGATGAGGCTGAGCAGAAAGATGGCGGACACCGACCACAATGGCGATCAGCAGATACAGGTTCAAATCAGAGAAGCTCTCCTCCTTTATGGGCACGTGTCCGAACTGAGTCTGGATGTCAGCTGTGCTTTCAACCACCACCACCTCAACAGACACAGTAGCTGACAGGGAGGGTTCTCCGTTATCAGAAACCAACACCACCAAGGGGTGAGGTTTTCAGGTCATTGTCACTCATCCTCCTCTTAGGTCCGGATTTCTCCGGTGCTGGTTCCGATCCGGAAGAGGTTGTTTCCTTTGGGCTCAGACAGGTGATAAGAAAGCAGCGCATTGTATCCAGAGTCTGCGTCTACAGCCCTGATCTTTGCCACAAAGTATCCAGCTTCAGCAGAATAGGGGATGCTCTCACTGTAAACGGAGCCGTGCTCAGAATAGGGCGCGAGGATTGTTGGATTATTGTCATTTTCATCCAGAATTAAAACGTTAACAGTCACGTTGCTGCTGAGCGGAGGAACACCAGAGTCTGTGGCCTGAACTTTAAACTGGAAAGTTTTTAACCTCCTCATGTAGTTAAAAGACTGCAGGCTGATTATTTCTCCTGTCTCTGAATTTATGTTAATCAATTGTGGACAGTGGTAACGAGTCACTGTTACTTTGTAAAAATGAATAGCTCACGTGAGCATTTTGATCGACGTCAGCATCAATTTGCAGAAACTGTTTTAATAACTGCTCCTAACTGGGACTGTTTTCTTTGACATAAATATTGACCTGCGGCTTTTCTGTGAATCGAGGCTTTGTTATCATTCACATCTGACACGTGCACAGTTTAATAACTGTGCTCGGTGCTGGAGAGAGGTAGAGTTTCCCTTCATCAGTAGCCAGTGATAGCTGATGTTATACTGAGCCCGCGCTCTCTCTGTCAAGAGGACCGTCCACCACCAAAGAATAGTAATTTTTATAATTAGACTCTAATTTAAATGGAGCGTCATTTGCTATTGACCGCTTTTACAGTTGACCATTCCATTTTTTCCTCCATCTTTATCCAAATACTGAGAACAAGCGCAATAGGCAGGTGCCTAATTTCTGCATCCTCCTTTGACTGCATGTTGAACAAGTGACGTCAACAGTGAAATCTTCAGGAGCATTGTCATTGACAGGTCCAGCAACCTTCCAATCAATAATTTGGCAATGTGAGCAGTCATCGGCGAGGAAGTCACTTTGTCACTGGCCTTGTGCGTCGAATCTCGAAAAGCATTAGTTCTCCTCATAAATCTATCTTACCTGTTCACTTTGAAATTACAGTCCCAGTCTTTTCTATCAATTTGCAAACAGATCTAAAATTTTGATCCCTGTGCTTTACGTTCTGAACGAATAAAACTACTTGTCAGCATTTATGGCCCATGCATCTAAACGTCTGTTGCATTTAGATGTTATTACAGTTTTACCCATTGCTAAATTCTCATACACACGTGGCTTGTATACAGAACGTTTGACTGAATACAGGAGCGATTGTCGTTATTGTCTAAAACATTGATAATAATCTGAGTCATTGTTCCTGATTTGGGTGGATTTCCGCCGTCGATCAATGCGCAGTCACTGTATGAGTCGAATTATAGCTCTTTGTTTTTCTCTGTCTAAAGACTTTCTGTAAGCAGCAAGCTCAGGCAGACACACTCTCTCCTGCTTATGTGAACCTCCAGATGAAAAATACTTCATTCTGGACTGAGCTTGTATGCTACTTTACAGTATTCTTTACCAACGTCTGAGATCTGACAGCCCCGATGCAGATCCAAATTTTCCTCCCGGCTGCAGTGCTTCTCAGCTAATATTAAGACTACTTGCAGACCTTCCTCGGGGAAATGAAGGGGCAATTATCATTCACGTCGACTATGTTAATAACTCCAAACCGATACAGCCTTTTAGTGGAGTTGTTGATCAACTGGCCTCTACACTTGACAGGTAACATGTTGCACAGCTCTTCGCCGCAGAGCTTCCTCTCGATCTATTCTCTCATTGAACGTACAGGACACCAGTTTTCAGGTTTACCTCCAAATATTTTCTCTTTGTTCCCAGCCAACGATCTGAAACTTGCACGGAAACTCCAACTCCTGGACATTGATGTTTAAATCAAATCTTTGGCGATATTTCCGACACAGAAGTGCCTAGATTTTACCTCCTCTGAGACAGAGAGTAAGAGAGCTGCCCAGATACGCGCCGTTTCCCAGTAACAGCAATCCAAGCAGAATAGCGACTATAGAGATATATCCAAAAGGAGCTCCATATCCTCCGCGTCGGACAAATGTTTTTATTCCAAACGTCGACGGAGCATTTAGGCAAATCCGGACAATTATAACCGCAACAATAACGAGTCCAAAATGCAAGATTTCCTCGTTTTTTAAAGGGTAACTGAAAATATTCCCAACAAAATATTTCGGTGCATTTCCACGACCAAACGAGACAATCCGTTCTTTGTCACTGCCGACCTCTCTTTGTAACAAAGCCCTGCAGATACATCATCGTCCTCCGAAGTCTGGGAGGAGCCTGAAGCCGCCAACCGAGAGACACATCTAAATGTGATGGTCTGCAGTGTCTCTGTGTGGACAAATGTCATTACTGAACTACTATAACTAAAATAATATCAATGGAAAGCTGCACACCTTCAAAATTAATTTAAAATATCGAAAACCAGTCAGGAAAAATTACAAGGTTAAATCAAAAACAATAATGGTCACCACATACACTGATGAGTATAATTCACATTTAAGTGACCGAAGTATTGTTTGGAATAAAGCATCTTATAGCATGAAAACAAGTTAAATCATTTTATTTGAGCAGCCTTACAGCAGTTTACAGCGAGATATTTGCTGTAATGAATTCAACAGGAAAAATCTCCCCGAGTCTATTTTGAACTGAACAGCAAACGTGAGTGCAAAGATCAAATAAAAAACGTTTTCTTTAAGATAATATATTTACTGTTTGTTTAAAGGCAGTCGTTGCCAAAGATAACTTTAAAAACCTAAAAAAATAAAAAAAATCACACACGGATTTTCGACAACAATTTGTTGTGTATCGTGTGACTGAATGGCAAGCAAAGAATCATCGAGGACGCGTCCAGCTCCACGGATAGCGACGCACATTAAGGAGGCCAATCAGCAGCTGGAAATGGCTATAAGTTAAATACTGTGAAACAGGAAATCAATAACCCTGATTAAAAAATTACAAGGTTAAATAAAAAACTAATGGTCACCACACTGATGAGTATAATTCACATTTAATGATTGAAGTATTATTTGGTATAAAGCCTCTTATAGATAAGTTTAAGTGACATTTTATTTGAGCAGCCTTACAGCAGTGGCAGTGAGATATTTGCTGTAAAGGGGGTGAAATCTGCTTTGTATCGTTGAAATGTAAGCAAGAACATGAGGACTGCGTCCATCCACGGATAGCACGTATCAATAACTGAAATGGCTATAATATTAAGAAAATCCTAGTGAAATCCTAGTGAAACTTCTGGGTAGCAACAAGACAAGGTAAAAATGACTTTAATGGTCACCACACTGAGGCATAATTCATATTTAATGATTGAAGTATTATTTGGTATTACAGCCTCTTATAGTTCAGAGAGACATTTTATTTGAGCAGCCTTACAGCAGTGGCAGTGAGATATTTGCTGTAATGAAACATAAAAAATCTCTGTTTTAATCTGGACAGCAAAGTGAGTGCAAAGATAATATATTTACATTTGTTCACCAGTCGTTGCAAGGGATAACATCTAAAAAAAAAAAAAAACACGGATTTTCGACCACGTTTTGTTGTGTATCATGTGACTGAATGGCAAGCAAGAACATGCGCGTCCAGCACCACGGATGTGACGCACATAAAGAGGCCAATCAGCAGCTGGAAATGGCACAGTTTAAAGACACCACGGAAATAGAACTCAATAACCCTGATTACTTTTACTGAATAACTCTTTCGAATGAGAGGAGAATGCCAATTACTGCCGTGGTGGTTGAAACACAGTATTTTTAAATTATATTGTACCGTTTCTTGCCAAAATAACTTAGTTTAAAGACTTTCAGTAGAACTTAACCCTTCAATAACTGAATAACTTTCTTATGCGTGAGAAGGAGAATGCGTGCCGTGGTGGTTCACAGGACACAGCTGCCGTGGTGGTTGAGGACACAGCTATTTTTAAATTATATTGTACCGTTTCTTGCCAAAATAACACATTTATTTTCGTCCTTTTCTTTGTTATTTGAATCCTTGTAAAAGTGTATCTCCTCCGTTTATACTGATCAGTTCCAAAGAACCAATGTTTTCAAAATTCAAAGAAAGCCACCAGATTTAAAAGCCAACTTTCTCATATTATGACGTAGCATTCTAATAACAATAAACATTGGAAACTCAAACATTAATGCCAGAAATGCTTTTGAGATCAAAATGACAATTTTTTCTTTGTTCTCTTACCTTTTCTTTATTCGGTAAAGTCTGAGTTCTGGTAAAAGTGTCTCCTCCGTTTATACTGATCAGTTCTGCATCTACAGGTGGAAACGGTGCTGGGGAAAACCACTACGTCACTCTTCAGCGTGTCTGAGCTGAAACACACGTCATACTGCTGAGTAGATTTGGAGTAAGACCAGCTCCCGTCAGGGTGGGTGGTGATCATTGGGGCGCTGTACCTGCTGAAAGTGCCGTCTGTCCTGTGGCATCTGACGGCTATTAAAGTGATGAGGCTGAGCAGAAAGATGGCGGACACCGACACAATGGCGATCAGCAGATACAGGTTCAAATCAGAGAAGCTCTCCTCCTTTATGGGCACGTGTCTGAACTGATTCTGGATGTCAGCTGTGCTTTCAACCACCACCACCTCAACAGACACAGTAGCTGACAGGGAGGGTTCTCCGTTATCAGAAACCAACACCACCAAGGGGTGAGTTTTCAGGTCATTGTCACTCATCCTCCTCTTGGTCCGGATTTCTCCGGTGCTGGTTCCGATCCGGAAGAGGTTGTTTCCTTTGGGCTCAGACAGGTGATAAGAAAGCAGCGCATTGTATCCAGAGTCTGCGTCTACAGCCCTGATCTTTGCCACAAAGTATCCAGCTTCAGCAGAATAGGGGATGCTCTCACTGTAAACGGAGCCGTGCTCAGAATAGGGCGCGAGGATTGTTGGATTATTGTCATTTTCATCCAGAATTAAAACGTTAACAGTCACGTTGCTGCTGAGCGGAGGAACACCAGAGTCTGTGGCCTGAACTTTAAACTGGAAAGTTTTTAGCTCCTCATAATTAAAAGACTGCAGACTGATTATTTCTCCTGTCACTGAGTTGATGTTAATCATTGTGGACAGTGGTAACGAGTCACTGTTACTTTGTAAAAATGAATAGCTCACGTGACTGTTCTGATCAACGTCAGCATCAGTAGCAGTCACTGTTTTAATAACTGCTCCTACGGGACTGTTCTCATTTACAAACACATTAATCAGCGGCTCAGGGAACATTGGTGCGTTATCGTTGACATCAGAAATGTGAATAGAAATTACGCTCGTACTGGAGAGTGACGGTGTTCCTTTGTCAGTGGCGACTATGGTCACGTTGTAGGTAGAGACTCTTTCTCTGTCCAGCGGCCCGTCAACTAACAAAGAATAATAGTTTTTGTAGTTGGTTTCGAGTTTGAGCGGAACCTCGTTGGTAATCTGAATGTTCACATCACCATTTTTCCCACCGTCCTTATCAAGGACAGACACCAGAGCAACTGCAGTGCCTGCTTTAGCGTCCTCTCTCACTGTGGCGTGTAATGACGTCACGGTGATGTCAGGGGCATTGTCATTTACGTCCACCACCTCCACCAGTACTTTACAATGAGCTGACATCGGAGGCTGCCCTTTGTCACTGGCCTCTACTCTTATCTCAAAAGCTTTTTTTTCTTCAAAGTCTATTTTGCCTTTTACCTTGATGACACCTGTCTGACTTTCAATTTCGAAGATGTCAAGCACGTGATCCTGATCTTTGCTTCTCAGTGAGTACACAATCTCGCTGTTCAGGCCCTCGTCCGCATCCGTGGCGTTCACTGCGACCACTGTGGTGCCCAGTGGCGTGTTTTCGGGAATTTTCGTTTTGTACAACTTCTCGCTGAATATCGGGATGTTATCATTAATGTCTAAAACATTAATAACGAGCTGCGAGGTGCCCGATTTGGGCGGACTCCCTCCATCTACAGCCGTCAGTGTCATGGTGATCACAGGCTGCCTCTTCTCGGTCTAAAGCTCTCTGCAGCACTAACTCAGCAGACACGCTGTCTCCTGCTTTGTGCACGGCCAAAGAGAAATGCTCATTTTGGCTTAACTTGTACGTACCGACTCCGTTTCTCCCCACATCTGCATCGCTTGCTTCAGATAATGCGAATTTCACCCCCGGTAAAGTGCTTTCCGCGATGTACAAGTTCTGCAATTTGGTCGTAAACAAAGGGGCATTGTCATTTACATCTAGAATCTCCACGTCAATACGATACAGCTTCAAAGGGTTATTTATCACGGCTTCTACACTTACTGAGCATTTAAGTTCCTCTGCGCAAAGCTCCTCTCTGTCTATTCTCTCACTCACATACAGAGCGCCGGTCTTTAGATTTACCTCGAAGAATTTCCTCTTAGATCCAGTGACTATTTGAAACATACGGGTTTCCAAGTTCCTGTGGATTCAGGTTTAGGTCCTTAGCGATGTTTCCAACAGGAGTCCCCGGGCTTTACTTCCTCTGAGACGGTGTAGGAGAGCTGCCCAGACACCGTTCCCCAGTAACCATCCAGCAGAAAAAGCCCCAGATATATCCCGAAATAGCTCCATCCACAAGGCGAAGGCATATTTCTGTCCTATATGAACAAGGCATAAATATGACTTCCAATCACGGTCTGATCATTTAGGCAGCACGGAGAATATAAGCCGAGCTCAGTCCACCTTCTCTCTGTATAACAAAGGCTGAAGATATGCCCCAGTCGTCTGAAAACAGGAGGGGCCTGGATGTATCGAAGAGTAGGGTTGTCTCTGATGGATCAACAGCAGCGCCACGTGGTGAAAAGGACAACATGCAGAAAGCAGTGAATATGAAATGTTGCCCCCTCCTTAAGCAACCATAAGGTCAGACCAGAAAATACTGAATTACTGAATAAAATTACTAATTACCGCAGTGTGTGCTGCTGAACAGCCAAACTCGTCTAGGACAGCTGGCAGCTACATTTCAGCACCATGGACAGCACACTGCAGCATCCCATGAATGTACAGCTTGTTCTGCCTGTTCCTACTATGTTCAAAACATGGGCAGCAGCCCCCCCCAACACACACACACACAGAGACACAGAGAGAGAGAGAGAGAGAGTAGAGAGACCCTACCTTCACTTGTTTCCCTTTTATTTAATTCAAGCAGTCATCTCTATATTTGTGTACACTGTGTCTGTAAAGTTTCAGTGTTGGTGAAATGACCACTCCATCCAGTCATTTCATTGGATCTCCTGATCTGAAGGCAATCCTGATCTGAGGGCAATCTCTGAATTGTCTGAATCTCATCATGGCTGTCCTGACAGCCTTAACCCAAGAGTTAAAACTTTCACCTTCCTTTAGTTTTTTTTATTCCCATACACTTGTATAAATAATGCTTTCAGTTATAAAAAATAAAAACTGTGGAAAGAAATTATACCCCCACTGTCCCCACATCAACTCTCATTCTTTTCTTTTATTTTGTCAGCCTTGAGAGCAATAAATAAAGTTAACTGAACCCTATTGTTCCCCTGCACATGAACACAGAGGAAACACCCATGTGCTGTCATATATTTCAGTATGTTTTAGTGTTCCTCTGCTATTCCACAGAGACAGTAGTCATGAGCTTATGAACATTCCCTCATTTGTAATCCCAGGATTAAGCCCTGGATTCAGAAACTCCTGTCCTATTTCCATTCTGTAGGAAACATGATTTGATTTGAAAATATTAATAACCATCACACACTGAGCTGCAGCCATCCGTTAACCCCAAAATGCAATAATAATAATAGCTCACAAAGGATGACCTGTGTGCTCAATTTCCTAATGTATGGCAAGAAAAAGAATAGCATCTACTGACACAGAGATGGCTGCACATACACACACAAACACACACACACAAGGACCACCTAGGTTTATTTACACACACACACAAACACACACACACAAGGACCACCTGGCTCATTAAACCCCAGACAGCCCATGATGAAATTCCAATGATTCATAGTTTATTTGTAGGTCACAAACCTCACAGGACTTCAGTCTGGATTATCTTTCTCATAAAATCAACATGACACACATGGATGCCACAGTTTACTCAGCACTGTAAAAAGAAATGAAAAAAAAAAACAATATTTCTATATATTCTAATCTGTTTTGTTTTGGCCTCTGACATAGTGACTTTTTCTACAGGTTAAATGAACAAGAATTTTGAATGTGTAATAAAAACCTGCACTGTTACCAGCCTCACTTTTCCAAGAAATAATCAATGCAGCTACAATAGTGTCTACATTTGCAATTAAATCTTGTACCGCACAGCCCATCCACTGTGTAAGGATGACAATAAAGGCTGTAGTCCTGGATCCAACCTGAGAGCAATGCCCACTGTTACTGAGCATGCCCACTGGGCCATGTGGAGGACACACTGATTGTGTCATGGAGATGTACAATATACCAAACACTCATCACCTCCTTTTCCAAGTCCAGACACAGCTCTTCTGGGAGACATCTGCAGAGGGATCAGTTCATTTATTAATCGCTCTGTGTTCACTAATGCAGAATCAATACATCAGAATGAACAAATACATACACACACAGACAGGTGCACACATATGCTTCTTTAACCGATAAAGTTTTACTGGATTTAATAAAAAAAAGTCCTGAAAAAGACAGTATTTCAGTTTTTATTTATGAACTCTATTTGCATTGATGAGAGTCACATTTCATGAGGACATGATATTTGAATTGGCTGAATAATTTATAGCAAATAAATAGTGGTTTGGAAAAATACACAGTATTTGCTCCCTGATCACAAGGAGCTGTGCATAATAAATGTCGTGGTTAAATACACATGTGCCAGTTATTCTGTTTCTCTGTCTGTGGTTTACTTATCCTGTGATAAAGTTAGACAGAAGGGAGAAACAAGAGATCAAAGGGATCAAAGGGGCAGAGGAAGCAGGCAGTGGTAGGTGAGACGAGGAGGGGTGGAAGCAGTCTACAGCAGTGTTTCAGGCATGTTCACATTATTAAATGGCTACCACCACACAGAATCACCAAATTAGCTTCTGTGTCTCCCTCATACTAACAATTTCATGATAGATTTTATCATAGCCATTGGTTGTGTGTGTGTGTGTGTGTCCTTGTAAGTGTGCGTTGTAAGGGCGTGTACTGTTCTGTTCATCTGTGTGTGTGAGCAGATGGGGGAGGGGTGCTATATCTGAACATGCATGCAGGCGAGAGTGCCCCCCGCCCCCCCACCACCACTCCTTCTGCACAGCTCCCTAGTCTCCATAGCAACGCCATCTTAGGCACAGACATGATGCATGTGCATGCAAACACACACACACACGCACACACACACAAATGCAGAAGCCTATGGGTTTATTTATCAAAAAGAATGTTATCAGAAGTACACTGGATTTTTACCCACTTCCACATTTTTATCTGCTGCTGTTCACTTTCACATAGCACTTTTATCTCACTGAATTAATCTGATCACATTGTTGTGACACACACACATGGAAGCAAACCCTAACCACACTCCTTTGCACACTACACACAGTTGGGCTGCTCATGCATTGGTAATGTAGCACTGCAGCAGCATATTCACTTTGACAGATCCACTTTAACAGCAGCGCCTGCTTCACTTTCCACCCCCACAGCCCCACAGAAAGCCTGACCTTTGCATTCAGCCATGCCCAACCCACTATACCCTCTCAGGGCCAGGCTCTGGGGACCACCCCCACTCCTGCAGTCTGCACACCACATCCTGCTTTGTGTGACGAGATAGTGATGTCACTGGGCTTTCTTTGTGTGGAGTAGAGCTCATTATGGCACAAGGGGGCAACCTACTCCTTCTGCATGTTACCTTCTTTACTCAGTACCTGTCTTGTAGCTCTATATCACGCTTTTTGTTCAGATGTATTCCTTTTTACTTTTTTGTGTGCTGAGATGCTAAACTTATCTCACATCTCAAATTCTGTCTTGATGGTCTTAAGGTGCTTGATTTTAGAAAACATGTGACCAGAACCACACCCAAATGCAGCAGTCCACTAACAGTATACTTTTCTGTCTCTGATAAAGCAGAGAAGATGAATGGAGAGAAAGAGATACAAAGGTAAGGCTGGCATAATGCACTAGAAACCAAAAATAGGGAAGTGTAGTTACAGAAGAGGAACCTAAATGCAGTGGAAAAAAAGGGGGAGGAAGGGAAGTGGCACTTGGAAGATGAAGATGTCTAAAAATAGATGGGGATGTACTCGGGAGAATGACCTTCACTCAAAAAAAGCACTCAAATGAGATTTTTTGTATTTTGTATCTTAAATCACAGTCCCCAGCCATGAACAGACACAAATAGACATCTATTGAATACTGTTAATTTACTAGACTCACACAAACATGTATCACATCATCCATAAAATCATTTATAATAACCGGTGAGAGAGAGAGAGATAAATAAATAAATAGTTAGAGAGAGAGAGAGAGAGAGAGAGAGAGAGAGAGAGAGACCTTGATTGAGTGAATCACTCCTAGTCTTTAATCCAACTACCACTTAATCATTTACTTCCAAATCTGTGCTTGCCTCCACTGGTTTCTGGAGTAAGTAGGACAGGGGCGGGTCCCGGGAAACATGAGCCAGAACAAGATGAAAACCAGGACACAGCAATACGGAGCATGCCCAAACACACACATGCACATACCCCTGAGATAAAACTAGAGGTACACCAACACAGTGTTCACTCATTTGGAAACCTATGGCACGATGCCCAAAAAAATCACATAATTAGTTACTCTACTGTGAAACAACAGGCAGGAGAAAGCATGCTATTGTTGCTGAAGTGATTGTTCTCTTTGATGCTGCTGGGAGCTGTCATTGGCCAATGTACAAACAGTATTCCTAATATTTTTCTGTACAGTGCTCTTTTTGTTTTCATTTCATAATTCTGCAGACACTTTACCCTTTTTTGTTTTAGCATATTTATCAGTGCACACTGGCCATTTAATAAAAGATTCACTTTAGGGATGATGGAGTTATACTATTACAATTTCAGGATTACACAAAGTCAACTGAGACAGGGTGTGACATTGAACATGTAACAGTGATTTTACCGTAATTAGTACTATGTATCTATGTAGGATGAATCACTGTGTCTCTGTGTTAAGTTTAAGTGCAGGGAGGAATGATCTGGGTTTGATTTGCATGTGTTTGCGGAGAGAGGTGTGAAAGCGAAAAACGGAGATGGTGAGAGAAACAAACAGAAAGAGAGAGGCAGTGTGTTTGTGTATGAATTTCATTCATATATAGTTCACCGTAGCTAAGTGAGAATGTCAGGTGTGTTATTCCACATCTAATCCGTCAAAGAGATTATGATAGCAGAGGCATAGTCATGGTTTACTTTGCAACAACAGACTATTCATCAAAACTGTCAATAAAACAAGGATGCACAACAAGCTTTCATAACAGCAAAGGTAGCATAGGAATCTGATTGGTCAGCTAAAATCAATGTGACTGTAACAGACACTCTGATTTGGCTCACAATTGTGCCTAGAAACAAAGTGCAGTGTTCAATAGATCTCTGCTTTCACAACTAGCACTCATAATGGATTCACTATCTCTCCTGCTGTATCCATGGTGACGCAGATGCAGCCCCTGTCAGTGCCCCTCCCTGGACACCCCTCCTCCACATCCCCTTTTCTGAGCACTCAGTCCATTTGCCAAGGACAGGACATTTATTTTTCCCCAATCACAACCATACAAACTAAAATATATGGGTTACATTTGACTAAAATGTATATATTTCCCCACATTGTGCACAATTAACCATTCTAATACAAATGTTTAACATAATGAAGGACGCTCACATGCTCTTTTTTTCCCTAATTCTCTAATGCTGTCTCTCCCTCAAACACAGGAACAGCCTAAACCAAACAATTTTTATGGGATTAAGAATAAACTAGCTTTATAGTCAGACATGGATAACCTAGATTTGTCAATCAAACTGGTAAGAGGACATGAACTGTGTTTTTTATCTGAATGTAAAATGGAACAGGACCCGCCATCCGTCGATCAATTCTGACATAGAAACCCAATAGTGATCAATACACTACCACATACAGAGTGGCAACAAGCTAAATAATTGAATGTATTGACACACAGACACACATACAGCACAGGAGCAGCAAGTCGTTTCCATTATTTTGCCACAAGGGGGAGCTTTTTCACCCTTTTCCTTTGTTCTCCATAGCACAGACAGACACACACTGGTGTCAGAGGCAGGTGATGCTATACAACCTTATATTAGATTAGCACGTTCACCCACTCCAAAAATTGTATCAGTGGTACAGATACACAAGCAGCCTTTGTGTCTGCCACACATTTCCTCTGCCTGCGGAAATTAAAATGTCAATTCTTCCAAATGGGAGAGGAGATGCTTGTAACAATGCCTGCACATTCCCATCCAGCCTGATACATATCAAAACAAAGAGGTAAAGGTAATTTCATCCGCCACAACTGAAGGTTATGCAGAACATACAGTATCCTTTTATAGAACAGTTAACAAACATTCGCATACTAAGGACAAATACAACAACAGCTGTAAAGCACAGTGTATCCACACTTTGGTGTCTCATTCATATTTTCTATGCATCAGCAAAATATACCTGCACATATCAATGTAGCATTGTGTAATGTCTATTTTTACTTTCTTATTAGTCATGCAGTACTGCATATGCAGCAGGCAGTGCTGCATGTAAAGTGCATTGCAGGTGCAAGCCTGGTGCGCCAGGGCTTGGCCCATTTCTTTAAATATAAAAAAAGGTCTGAATAATAGAGGAGAGTGCAGGCCTGCAGAGCATTTGATGGGGGAGACAGTTGAAATGGTTTTGTGAGGTTGTTCCACTTTCCACAGAAAATCAAGATAACTATTTACAAAATAATGACTTGCCTACCAGTCATTCAAGCCTGGGCTAGAAATAGAAAACACCATCTTTCACTCTCATCGGCATCAAAACTTAAACAGCTACATGGACATCAGCCCAGCATGTATAGCAACAGAAACTGAGGACATGAGTGTACATTTTAGCTTGTATGTGTGTCATATGTTGGTTGGAGTATGTGTGTGTGTGTGTGTGTGTAAC
Source organism: Scortum barcoo (assembly GCA_023238725.1). Lineage (NCBI taxonomy): Eukaryota > Metazoa > Chordata > Actinopteri > Centrarchiformes > Terapontidae > Scortum > Scortum barcoo. Next base: position 15,612,328 of record CM041554.1, read on the forward strand.
AGTGTGTAACAGGGAGAGAGAGGTGTAGAGTACACACTGCTAGTTTATTTGGTACACCTGGCTAGAACTAATACTCAGTGATGCAACAGCTCTGCAATAAATTCTGCCTGCATGATATTTATAATGTTGTGGTGCTGTTGATCTCTATTGCTCTTCTTAAGTATTTTTTAATATTTTGTTCAGTCCATTTGGTGGTTGTAGTAAATACTAGAAACTCCTCAGTACAATGCTGCACAATTGAACATTACATCAGACTACAACCTTCAAAAGACCATAACATTTTCAAATCAGCACTCCTCTCATTTAGGTTAACATTAACTGGAATATATGCCCATTGTCAATAAATCGTGCATCAAATTAATTACACAAAACAGCACAAATAAATTTGAGAAGTAACAGTTACTTAGTTATTAGTTAGTAATAATCACCTTTTGATATTAATAGCATAAACACAGATGATACCAAAGCAAATACACAGCAACAGTAACAGAACACAAAGAAAAAAAAAACATTCTGGACATTAGCCTTGTATTTGATGTAAGTGGCATCCTGCTTGCTGTCTGCGCTGTTGCCTTTTCAAAGCTACTCTTCATGGCATCATTAAGATGATTCCACCTAATCGCATTAGAGGGGCAACATAGTAGAATTATTACTTTGCACACTTCACAGAGGCCTTAATCCAGGACAACTGGGAATACTGACAGCAGTAGCAGAAAGGAAAGAAGGCTTTGACAGGAATTTCCTATTTAACACACCTGAAGGAACAGTGATAATGTTTTGTAATTTTAAATAATTTTATAAGATAAAGAATTACTTTACATACAGTACTTAGGAATATACCATATTGATTTCCAAAGGTAATATTCACTGTAGAGATACATTATATTGTGCAGGTGTTTATAATTTACTGGACATAGAGTGTCTTTATTTCTTATACTTCATATTTTATATATGTTTGTTCCACACGAAGCACCATAAACACAATTTATGACTCCAGTTTTCAGTTGGAGGACAAAGCAATGTGAGTCAGGATTAAGACGAACATTAGGGAATAAACAAGGGCTTAGGGAACAATTATACTTCAGTCTAATCGCAAAGACCCCATTTACAGTAGTCTGTAAACAAGCAGAACAAACTTCATTGTTTTTTATTTTGGAATCATGTTTTTTAACGCCTTTGTTGTCTCAGTTTTGCTTCTCTATTTATATTAAGCAGATTCACTTCATTAACTGTAATGTGATGCATAGATTCTGCAGCTAAGGGTCTACTGTGGATGATTACTAGGGCTAAAGCATCATCTGAACCATCAGACTAAACACAGTAATATGTAAGGTGGCACACTAACAGCGATGCAATGAGACCCCAACTGTATGTGAATAAGTACATGAAATAAAACACACAAGATGCACAAGGGCAGCACAGCACAGTTAAGGTATATCATAATTTCAAGGTACTACAATAAAGATCCATAGAAGTGTGTGAAAGTAAGCATTAAACGAAGCATTGACATCACCCGGACAGTGCAATTGTGAGTTTGAATACCTAATCACAGTCTTTGATTGCATCACTTATACAACCAAAACTGACGTTGAAATGCAGAAAATAGTCAGTATCTGATAGTCAGCAACCTTATGTAAATCATCTTTGAAAACTGTCACAAGAAAGTATAAAAAATTCAGCAATACAAAAATAATGCTCCTGCATCTCATGGTTAGTGTTACTATTTTATTTTCACAAAAAGCCTCATCCTCCGACTTACAGAAACACTCTTAGCTTTAAATCAGATAATTGCAAATAACATTATTTTTTTAAAGATGGCCACAGGATCGTGCTTAAGCCCCAAAATAATAAAGCACTAATTATTTAGCAGTTAAACCTGTTTATGGCCTGCAACACCACTGTTTCAGGAAAATACAATAATTGTTTATATACTACTACATCTACTACTACAACTTGTACTATAGCTGTCACTAGTAATAATGATCAGTAACAGTGCAGTCTTCATATACGTACAAACTGAAGCCGTAACAATAGGCCCAAGGCTGTACTTCAGGAACCAGCAGAGCTTCATATTTTAATGACACATGATGAGATATAGACTGGAAATAGAGTCAGTTAAGATTACAGAACATGTATCATAGTACGTATGGTGCATTAATTGTTCTAACTGCTGAGTTCATAGAGCATGGCATCAAAGGTTAGAGGCCATATTGCAACCTCGTGCTAAAACAGCATCCGACTTGCAGAACTTGCAGAAATCCCCTAAACAAAAAACAAACTACCCTTACCTGAAACCAACCTTAACTCTTATAAAAGATAAAACAAACAAACAAAACTGTTGTGATGTCATTTAGTCAATTATTAATTAGAAAACACCTAAAATATGCAGTAACATTACAGAAAGTAGGTCATTTCATTGTGTATTTATGGACACACTCTGTGACAATAGCCCAGAGAGACAAACTTGTCACATATTTTTCCTTATATTCAGTTACATATGTTGAATAAAAGGACATTCTAATTGGGAAAACATGTCAATACTTTGCAAGTCACATAGGGGGATTAAAGTACCAACTGAGAAGCCTATTAATGAGTATAATGAGTCTTGTCAGTATGTCTCACAGTTCCCATGCTGCATATAAAATAACATTTTCTGTTAAAAGCCAAGTCACTTCAACAAAGCCAAGTCACTTCAACAATAGCCAAAATAGTCACTCTGGGTTCATATGCAGGACACACACAGTAGAGGAGGATGGGTTCAGATTCTTTTGTCTTGCCTCTGGGCCTGAGAATGTAAGGAGCTACACTTAGGTTTGGTAATGCATCCCATCTCCTTACTTTTTCTGCAGTCATAAGGCTGAGAGAAAGAGAAAGGTGCTGTGGCATATTCAGCTCTACTCACAGCCAGTTTCTGCAGAGAGAGGAGGAACAGAAGAGAGTCTGTCTTTGTGGTCAAAAAGAGAGGGGACAAAGTGGTGTGCACAGAGGAATAAAGACTCATGGACAAAGCTGTGTATGCCAAGAGCAATCTGCAAACAAACTGAGAATAACAGGCTTAAATGAAAAAGAGAAGTAAGTGAAAATGAGAGAGAGAGTAACCCAGGCTCCAAAAAGTGTCAGCCATTTTCCACCAGCTTGCAGTTACACAGAAAGACAGGAGGGGGCATAATGGTGAATATCAGCCAGAGGAAATCAGGATGCATAGGAGGAGGAGGAGGAGAGGGATGTAGAAAATCAGAGAAAGAGAGTCTTTGTGTAAGGATGAGAATGAAGAGATATGAAAACAAAGCGATGGACTGGAGAAATACGCTAGCAGAGGAAAAGAAACCAGGAAAAGGTTGAAGATGAAAAGGAAAGCACGCGAGGCTGGAGAAAAGTGGGGTAGTGATAACGAGAACAAAGGCAGGGGAAGAGGGAGAGAGAGGGAGCCAGTCGGTGGGAGGAGAGAGTGGGATATGAGTCAGGCTTACAGCATTAACACTCATCTTCCACACCCATGTCTCATTGTTTTATTCATACACTGCACCCACTAGATAAGATGGCGGGAAACATGGAGGGGCATGTAGCGATCAGCACATATGTAAACACATTATTACACACTAGTCTGTGTGGCTACAGGGAGTCACATAACCAAATCTCCCTAATATCATAACAGAATAATACTAGCACTAACCCCAAATGCCAAAGTTCCTGATTTCATTTTTTTTAAAACGACAGATGGTTCATCTAAAAATAAACACAGCAGACCAACTTCACAAAATGAAAACCTACATGTGGGATGAGATGAGTCACCCACTGTACAGAACAGCTCGCTGGTTCACATTCAAAAAGATGACCAGAAGGGGCCTAATGACGTTCAGAACGCGTTTAAAAATAAGAAGAAAACTGACAAGACGTCGTAGGCTCTAGCTTTCTCTCTCCATATCTACAAAACCATTTCAGTGTCATATGATCACACACACTTGATATCAGCACAGTGACTCAATGTGCATTCCTTAGAGACCATAGATCAATGAATTATATCACTGTAAATACATAAGCTGAGTGCACACTGACCACATTTACCGGTTTTTCTTTTAAGGGGAAAAAAGGCAGTTTTGTTGTAAAATATTCTACTTGTTTTGATCAGTCCACTCAATGAACTCAATACACAAGTAATGAAACATACTCCAAAACATATGAAAAGTTGTTTCATATTCAAAAGTTTTCAGACAATATAGTTAAAGTTAAAACCTCATAACAGAAGATACAACTGATTTAACAGATAAATAATTGTTAATCCAGTCCACAGGTGTCAAACTCATGGCCCGCGGGCCAAATCCGGCCCACCATGTCATTTTATGTGACCCGCGAGAGAGCCGGATCTTACTGCTGTAAACTTACAGCTATAAGAATAAGAATAAGAAGAAAAAGAAACCTTTACTGATCCACCAGGGGAAATTCACATTTTTTACACACATAGGAATACACACACATACATGCAACTGGCAGAGAGATGCCAGAGTGAGGGGGCTGCACCGTGAGCGCACCCCAAACAGGTCTGGGGTTCGGTGCCTTGCTCAAGGGCAGTGCTCGGCCGTGCTCAGCAGGTGAACTGGCACCTTTCCAGCTACCAGTCCACCTCCATGAAAACTGATCTGTGGGGGACTTCAACCGGCGACCCTCTGTCCCCACGGACTGAGCTACTGCCTGCCACCCCGTTGTTATGATTAACAAGAACAGCCAAGATACAAACACTCATATTTGGTCCCACCCACAACTATTTACTGATAAAAAATAAAAACGTGCAAAAAATTATAGATATAGAAAACCAGCGGGCTGAGGACCAGTCTGACAGCTTGCCCTGTTAACCCAGAGTCTGAAAGTCTGACTGATGAAGTAATGTGGAGTTCTTAACCTGATAAAGGGAGCAATGTGCTTGCATATATTTTTACATTTATGTAAATGCATGTACAATAACATTTGGACACAAAACTATGTTACAGAGTAGTTCCATTTATACAACCGTTCCTTTGAGGGCAACCATTTATACAACCGGTCCTTTGAGGGCAACCATAATGCTGATGTGGCCTGTGGTGAAAATGAGTTTGACACCCCTGATCTAGTCAGTCTAGAATTTAAACACAGATCACAGAAAATAGCCTGTAACTATCACTTTGCACTTCATGTAAAAAAAGCATTAAAAGAAAAAGACTGTGTTACAGCTACATTCAGTGAGTTACTGACAGATGTCAGCTTGACTGTACAGCCTTCTTATTGTGAATATACAAACAGGCAAGACTTAGCAGTTACCCAAGACACTTAGTGGGGTATAAGCAGAGGCAAATAGTGACAGGGGGAAGAGAAACCCTGCGGCTAGAGACTGGATCCCTCTAACAGCCAACTTCTGATCCCGTCCACACATGGCAAGAAATAAATACAACATACGCTATTAATCAGACAAGTGTATGGCAATTGTGGACGTATATGCCATCTCCCCCACAGTGAGCAGTGCAGGGATACCGCCGTAAGAAGGCAATCCTCTTACCAAGGCTGCATCCAAAGCCTAAACAGCTGACTCTGGATTTCCCTCACCCATTCATGCATTCTTTCAATCAGAGATCACAACCTCATCCCATAAATCTAGATCTAGAGGCGCTGGACAGTTGTTAGGATGGCAACAGGGTAAATTTAAAGTGGACTTTCAACCAGTGTTCACTAATTTTTCCACTTAATAGCTGGTTGTCTTGCACGCAGCCTTGTGCTGACCCCTCAGTCAGTTCAGTCCTCCGGCATGCAGTAATGACCTAAGCACAGCAGCAGATGTTGTGGCTGTATAAGCACTGGTGCCAAACAAGAGCAGTGCAGACCTACATCTGTTCCTCTCTCTGTTGATTCAGGAAAAAAAAAATAAGAAAAACAAAACAGGTCTAACTGCACTTAACAGAGCTGTCAAATACTGGTTATTACATCAGACAGACATACATATATATAGGTATCCACAAACATATATATGTAGTTCAACACTGTTATTGTACCAATAGTATTTTTTCTGGTAAATTATTACAGGCTTTTGTTACATATTACACATACTACAACAGATTGGTTCCTTACAAAAACAAAGCATGAGAGCATGTCAGGATAATTCAGCACACTGAGCAGAACTCATATCATTCACCATGGATTGAAAATGACACATGAAAATAGTGTGCACAAATAATTTGCATTAGTCCAGTGTTGTTAATGCTTGTAGAAGTAAGCTTAGTTAACACCCTGGAGAAAGGCCTCAGTGCCTCAATGCAGCTGCACTGGACTCATCTGTGAGTCAATGGACTGAGACGTACTGAAACTGAGGGCTTATATAACTGAGTGGTGGAGAGGGGAAAGGGTCAGACCTACACACACACAATACCAGGCGTGAAAGAGAGAGAGTGGGACTGTGTGAGTGGAGTTGAGTGTGAGAAGAATGGAAAGGAAATAATTTTACACAGATTATTATAAATATTCACAATATATCTTGACCATTTGTTATAAAAGAATGGCGAGCTCACAAATACAACTGGCATGTCTCCTTATCAACATGGAAGACGCAGGTTTGACCCATATACTTAAGAGTAGGGACTAGCCAGGGCCAATTCACATCAAAGCCACACATGGCTCTGAACCAGTATCGTCATGTTCCAGGACAAATGACAAGAGCAAAAGGAACTGTGCCAAGGCGTCTTGGCCCATAGTTATGCATGCAGCCGACAATGAATTTTTTGGCCCACTAACTCTGATTTTGCCCTGTTAACCCACAGGCAAAAAATGTAGTACATCGCAATGCCGTGTTGTTACAAGTAAATTCAATGCTGTTGTCAAATCGTTGCTATTAAAAAAACAAAAAAAACAAAACGTTTCTGCACTCTAAAGGAATGTATGTAATAATGTATGATAAGTATGTTTAGAGAAAAGTTACTAAATATAAATAGTATATGTATAAATACTGAAAAATAGTAATTTACATTTAGTCTTTGTTGATATAGTTGTTCAACCATTCTGTCATGTTGCGTTCAAAGGGTACAGCACTACACAGAGATGTACACACAGCTTATTGACCAGATGCTCTATATGCTGCACTGCAGCAGTCCCTGTGCCTGCTGACATTCACAAAAACATCAGTCCTGATTCACCTGCACCAAATAACCTGAATGGTCTATAAAGAGGAAAAGCAGGTACAAATAGACACAATAAATAATAAATGACAAATAAAGTAGTAAATATAGGTACATATTTAATATGCCATTGTTTAAGCACTATGTTGTGAGTATTGTTGCACTGACAGACCTAACTCAATATGATTTTTGTGCTGTGCCTGAGTTGTTCTCACCTGTCCTCTTTTTTACTTAAAGAGCTGATGGGGTGAAAAGTTACTGACGGACATGGTTATTAATGTGCCTCCACAACTCATCTTTATCAAAGTTTTTCCTTGTTAGCCATACTGAATGCTTGTGATCATTTTTATCTGATTGGGAACTGCAACAAAGATGGGAAAAGAGAGCAGGAAGGAACATAATCTATTAGCCCAGTGGTAGAAAGGCTTATCTTGGTGATCAGTGAAGTAACTTCCAATCACTGGCATGATGGGACAAAAAAAGGTGAGGTTTACAGGAGATAGGAATTACTAGAAAAAACACACAAAGAGAGAATAGGCACAGACTTAAAGTTTGCAAAGCATAGCAGTAGGGGGAAGATGGACAGATGGATGAAATAATGTAAACTAACAACATATCTGAACTATGCATTCATTTAATGTAGTATACAATATCCTGAGCAAGATAGAAGAATCTGTGCAATACAGAAGATCTAGTTAGTCCTAGTATTAAAGTTCTTTAAACAGCTATATTATCTGTACAGTCACTTGGTCTGCCAGTGTAATTGTGTGGTCAGTTTTGCATGTATGTGAAGGGTTATCTGTGCCAGTTTTGGCTTGTGGTAAAAGGTCTGTCACAATGTGTTGAGAGGGAAGCTGGATGCAGTCTTACTGTTTATAAAGCTGGCGGCATAAAAGAGATTACTCCAAAGAAACTCTGAAATCATGAAAAAAAGTCATGTCCTAATGATGCTGAAACATTTTCAGTTAATGAACCATGTCTGATTTTTCGCACTGGGCTTTGATTGATATAATTGTCTCACAGTGGACATGTCTTTCTTTCTGTCTTTATTAGTTACTATATCACCAAAGGAGCATGCTCTACTTTTGCTATGTTTTCTTTTTTTCTGTTTTTTCTGTCCATCCAGCTGCCATGCTCCTGTTACAGCCATTTAATAACGTAGATTAGGTACATGTGAGTGCGTGCAATATGCTGTTGCATGTGTCTGTGAGCCGAAGCACGCGCCTGTGAAGTGCTAACATAAAGATAGTAGCAATTTGTGTTGTGCCCCGCTGTGTGTGTGTAAATTAGATTACCATCACTGCCGCTGACCTCAATGTGAGTGGCGCCATCCTCCAACAAAGCTGGAGCAATGAGAGAGAATGTGCCCCACTGACACACAACAGCACATGCAGCATCCGTGGCCGCAACCCCACAGGCATGAGGCACAGCAACAGAGGGCCAAAGAGCATGTGGCGGAGCAAAAGAGGAGACAGACTACAGAAAGAACGACAGGAAACGATAGCGAGACAGAAAAGGGTGGATATGATATGAAAGGGGATATGAAAGAGGAAACGAGGGACAAATGCACTAAAGCAGGAAAAGGAGGCCAAGAGAGGGATGGGGGGAGGGGGAAAACTTGAGAGTGATATTAATATGGAGGTTAAGGAAAGAGGAGAGGAATAGTGTGGAGACTGAGAGGGAATCTACATAAATGTTTAGAGGAAAAGCAGGCCAGCACATGAAAGAGAACAGAGCGGAGGCAGAATAGACCAGGAACTACTGCAAGCCGTCTTTATAGAGTAACATCCATTTTGCAGTATCTAACAAAAAATCCCCACCAAAGATGGGGTATACAGTTTATAGGGGTAAGTTGAGAATGGAGAGTGAAATAGAAAGGAGACGATGTGACAGAGCAGGTGTTATGGGTTTAGCATAAAATGTAGGTAAAGGGGTAAATGAGGTGGATGCGGGAAAAGTTAAAAAAGCAAAGGACAAAGGGAAAAATGTTTGCTTTCCACAAAACCGACTGCATTTTTGTATGCGTGAATGCATAGGAGCAGCCACATAAGATAAGATAATGCAATTCTCTTAAGCTGCAGAAATAACACATACAGTACATACAGTCTTGACTGGAACAGCTGTGTCTCCTCTCTCTTTCTGTCTCTTTCTCTCTCTCTCCCACTCTCTCTGGCATTTAGCTTGTCCTCTTACCATCTCACCCTATGACACTGAATGTGCTTTAATGAGGAAAATGCTCTCACCTTCTTAACAAAGACAACAGACACAGAGCACAAGGGTCATCGCACTGTGAACGATTTTTACTGCAGACACTCAGCATGTAAACACAACTGCACTGATCTGCTGAGCCAGCCGAGCAGACAGACAAAGCCACTGGAGCAAGCAGCCACACCCCCGACAAAGACAGCAGACAGAATGAAAATATACTATAATAGACATGTTGTACAGTATACAGTCTCCTGATTTACAGTACTGTTTTCAATCAAATTAAAGATCAGCCAACAACAGAAATACCATTTAAAATCTTGTTGCTAACTTGAAACATAATGTGTGTTGACCAGTGTACCAAGCCACATCCGGTATGCTGAATGCAGGGTTAGGGCTCATGACATTACTTGAAATCCATCCACTCCTCTTCACTCTTCCTCACCCTTTTTCTTTCCTTAAAAAAGAGCAGACAATTCAGCAAGAAACAACTCTTTTTCACATCACACCAGTTCACAGTGTAACAAGACGCAGCCCTGCACTTTTTTTTTTGTTTAATGAGATGAACTTGTTTTTTAATCACATCAATAAATCTTCTGTCCATCTGGTGTCCATGCACAGCTGAGCACTGCTACTATATTGCAAAACACGATGCCTTGCACACTTTCATCTCACACACAAACGTGGATATAAAATATGCATGTACACACACACACACACACAGACAGCCATTCCTATCCAGTGGAGCACTGAAAAAAACTGGACAGGGACTGAGAGTGTGTTCAGCCTTTACTTCATGAAGCTGAGCTGCTCCCTTAATCTGAACCATTCCCTCCCGGCATTCATGCTCCACTCTGGTGTGCTGCTGTGCACATGCTGCTCAGTGGGTCAAAATATGCCATCAGCATTCAACACAGACACATTTAATGACAGTTCAAGATACACATTTTTCTTTTCTGACAGTTGTTTTCTAGGTAGGAAATCTAAGGTTGACCCAGTTGTTAGGGAAAAACAGATTATCTCCATACTATAAAATATCCAATTAGAAGCTCAGCTATTCTCCGCCTTGTCTATTGCTTCTATATCTGCACCATCTGTTGCCTAAATTAACAATAGAGATTTCACTTGACATACTCCATGTGTTTTTTATCTAAACAAACCCATTTTCATTAAATATCATGAGATATCTATAGATGAGCCATACAAAAGCCACTTCCCCTCCCCCCTTCCTCTACTACTCTCTCTATCCCTCCCTCCCTCCCTCCTTCATCCTCTTCCGCCGCTGTTGCTAAGACCGCCGAGAGAGCATGCTAGTCTGTGGAAACCAGTAGACTGAGAGAGGTGGATCTCCCTGTGTGTTGCTATGGGCAACACACACACAGTGTTCGGCAGAGAATCAGCCCAGAAACTGAGCATGCAGACCTTCACACATGTGATAAAATATGACCTATTTTTCACTCAGTCAAAAGGGTTCATCTGCACAGAAGCTAAAGTGTATCATATGTGCGTACAAACTGTACTATTTATCAAGACCAAATCACAACAAGCCAATCAGATGAAAGAAAAATATAAAATGTATACTGCTTGCTGCTTTGCAGTCGTGTAATGACTGAAGATCCCTGCTGAAACAAAGTGCCCCAGCCCCACCTGACTGGCTGTACATTGTGATTCACTGCACACTAGCCGCAGGCTCACTCTCTCTCTCTCTCTCTCTCCTCTCCGTCTCTCTCTGTCGTGCAAGCTGCAGCCATTCATGGCCCACTGAATCACCTCTACCACAATCAGTGAGCACAGACTTCAAGTAACTCTGTCAGTCGGTCAGTCGCTCTCTCTTTACACACATGTAACAACCCTAACACAGAGGAACACAAAACGAGAAAAAACATAAATATGTGAACAAGTATGTAAAATACACAGACCAACATTTCTGTACTCTGAGTTAAACACAAAGGAAATGTCTTTTTCGACTGACTATCTGGATATTTTAGGAACTGAAAGAGCATTATTTCAGACGAGGACCAGATGCAGAAGCTCAAATGATACAGATGTTTGGAAAAGCCTCAGAAGTTACTGGTCTAATCTATCTGTCATTTTCTTTAATATGAACCTGAACTTTTCCTTGCTTGAAAAATGAAACATTTGTTATCTTTCAACACAAGTTTATGACCTACTAGAACAGAACAGTACATGGCCTGAAAAAGGCAGATTACAGTTTGAATTATTTATAGTCAAAGTCTGTCAGTGCACTGAATACAAAGTTATCAAAGGTTTGAAATAAGTTAAATGTGATGCAATACCACAACATAACAGATCAGAGTCATTCGTTTTTATAAGGAAACTGCTTCCTTTTGATGTGTTCTCTTGTTCTAGAAAAACAACTGCAATTTCAGTATCATGAGAAAGGGTAGATGTTGATATTCACTGAAGTATCTCCTTATCTTAGGAACTACTTTTGTGTTGCCTATGAAAATACTGTTGTGAATTACTAGCCAAATATATTATTTTTTGGGACAATGCAGCATACTACCACAGTACTACCACAGCATGCAGACTGCCCAGTGTGTTATTTACTAATCAACATTCACTAATTAACATTCTGGTCTCTGGAAGACCCAACCATAAAACCACCTGTAAACCAATTACTTAACTCAGCAGTCTTATAACAGCAAACAGCCTCTTAACTTCCCCCAGTGATGGATTTTCTGTCTATAGTTAACTTTTATGCAGTAATTCTGAAAAAGCAGTGTGATTCAATACTTTTGACAGGCTTAAATCACCAAGATCTGAATGTCAATGTGCATTCATACCAGAACTGCCTAAAAAAAAAAGCTATCTTTCTTACCTCTCCAGACGCCCTCCTCCTGTCAGGGAGTACCAGTGTATTTGGCATGGCTGCCCGGGACTATAGTAGATCCTATACTCATTCTGGGTCCAACTAACATGTACCGTTTGTCTCCAGATCTGTACTGGATGCTGTGACACAGTGTCCCATCATAATTAGTCTCTTGGAGATATTTAGAAGTATAGTCTGTGGATTTGGAGCACTGCATTGCAATCAACACGATGATGCTGATGATGAAAAGTACAGAAACTGATCCCAAAGTTATCATCAGGTAAAATGTAACATTGTCGTCCTCATCAACTTTGGCTGCACTTTTAACACATCAGAAGCTGCAAAAGCCTCTTTGGGCTCCACCGGTTTGACAATGACAGTAGCTGTTGCTGAGAGTGAAACGTTCCCATTGTCTTTGACCAGTATGAGCAGTTTGTGCTCAGCCTCGTCTGTCTCTGTGAATGAGCGAAGTGTTCTGATCTGTCCTGTATAGCGGTCCAAACCAAAGAGACTGTGGTCTGTAACTTCCTGCAGTGAAAAGAGTAACCAGCCGTTATATCCTATATCAGCGTCATAGGCTCTGACTTTAGTCACCAAGTGTCCTGCGTTCACATTTCAGGGGAATCTCCTCCACACCTTCAGCAGAGCCGTTGGAGCTGACTGGATACAGGATGACTGGAGCGTTGTCGTTCTGATCCAGAATGAACACGTTCACTGTGACGTTGCTGCTTAGTGACGGAGTTCCTGAATCTGTGGCAACAACTTGGAACTGGAATGTTTTCTGAGTTTCAAAGTCAAAACTTTTCAGCGCCAATATTTGACCATTTTCAGAGTTAATGTTAAGAAATGATGTAAATGTTTTGTGTTCATCCCCATTCCTCACAATGTTGTAAGAAATAAGAGCATTATCACCCTCATCACAATCTTGAGCACTCACTGAAAATAGAGAAGCTCCTGCGACATTGTTCTCAGTAACATAAAAAGTATATGGACTTGTTGAAAACCCTGGACTGTTATCATTCACATCTGATACAGTCACACTTATTGTCCTGTGAGAAGACAATGCTTGTTCACCAGCATCTTTAGCAATTATTGTTACATCGTACTTGGACTGATGTTCTCTATCGAGCAGAGATTTGGTGACTACAGAATACATGTTGTCTTGTAAAGATGGTGTTAAAGTAAAAGGCACATCTTCACTTATAGAACAGATCACCTTTCCATTTACACCTGCATCATTATCATGTACACTTATCAGTGCTACTGTCGTTCCAGGTTTGGAGTCCTCAGGAATTTCTTTTGAAAATGATGTCACCTCAATCTCAGGTGCATTGTCATTCAGGTCCACTACAGTTATAATAACACTTTTTTCTGTTGCTAGGGGGACTGGTCCTTTATCAGAAGCTTTAATGTCAATTTCATACCTGTCTTTTGCTTCAAAATCTATCAGTCCTTTAACAATAATTTCACCAGTATTGGCATCAACTTCAAAAAGTTTACGCAACTTATTATTGACATTATCACCAAACGAATAAACCACCTCCCCATTTAAACCATCATCTAAATCTGTGGCATTTACTTGTATGACAGTTGTGCCAATGGGTGAATTTTCATTAAGCACTGCAGCATATGAGTCTTTGGCAAAAACCGGCATGTTGTCATTAACATCCAAAACATTAACGATGATTGCCATGGTTCCTGACCTCGCAGGCTTCCCTCCATCAACGGCTGTCAGCAGCAATCTATGACTTCTTGCAGTTTCTTTGTCCAGCGATTTATGCAAATACAAAAAACGGGAATCTTCCCATCCTCTCCCCTATCTTTAACCTCCAGGCGAAAGTGGTCATTCTGACTGAGCCTGTACAGCTGGATAGAATACATGTCACTGTCTGGATCACGGGCGCCCTGCAGCTGAAATCGTGCGCCTGGCAAAGCAGACTCCGATATCTGCAAATGCGTCTCGTTCTCGGGGAAGGTGGGCGGGTGATCGTTCACATCCAGAATCCTCAATGGCGACGTAATGCACCTCTAACGGGTTCTCCAGCACCGTCTTGACGTTGACAACGCAGGCGCTGACCCGCTCGCACACCTCCTCTCTGTCTATTTTTCGGTTTACGCATAAGATGCCGTTGCTGTTGAGCTCAAACAGGGGTTCGGTCGGTCCAGAAACGATGCGAAATCCGCGAGCGCTCAAAGCGCCGAGGTCCAGACCCAAGTCTTTCGCGATGTTCCCAACAACAGCACCCACCTCAAGCTCCTCGGGAATAGAGTACCGCAGCTGTGCCGAGGCGAAATTAAAAGTAAGATTCAGGCAAACAATAGCAAAGAGCAGGCGCCCCAGCCATGCTCTGCGTCCGCGTCGTGCCATGTTGGATCAGAAACAAAGCATGCACAAAGCGAATATCAAGGTTAGAGATTAAAACGTGAGTCTACTCAGGAACAAGCATTTCGAACAAAAATTACAGGTGTCCCATATCAGAAAAATGTTGCTGATCGAGTCAAAGACGTGAAGCCATCGCCCGACATCACAGAGTGCACCCGGTTGCGAAAAAGCACCGAACTACTGACGTAGAGGACGTTCAACAGAGAGCCCTTCATTTTCACATACAGTGACACCATGCGAGCTGACCATACAATGCAGACACACTTTCGATGTCAAAATATCGTTTTTTATGTGACTTTCGCAGCGGTTAAAACGTGCCCATTGTCTGCTATGGATGCAACGTGAAAGGGAAAAAAGTGAACTTCATGCCATTTCAGAAAGAACAGAATAGGCAGATAATGTAAAGGAATCAGATGTAATCTTGATTGGTTAAGCAATAATATTAACTTCTATAAATCTATTAATCAGCTATAGCAATTTACAGGATACTATAATACAGGATCCACTATTATTTGATTTATCTGCTTAAATGTTTGTATTCAGAATGTTATGAAATCACAATAGAAGTTATTATATTTGAAAGGTATGAAGTTGAAAGGTTTTTATGATTAATTAACCTTACTTCTCCAGATGTCCTCCTCCTGTCAGGGAGCACCAGTGTATTTGCATGGCTGCCCGGGACTATAGTAGATCCTATACTCATTCTGGGTCCAACTAATATGTACCGTTTGTCTCCAGATCTGTACTGGATGTTGTGACACTATTTCGCTGTTCGCGCCCTCGTCCAAATCAGTCGCATTTACCTGAATAACTAATGTTCCCACCATCTACAGCTGTGAGCAGAAGCGTGTACTCTCTTGCAGCCTCTCTGTCCAACTGCTTCTGCAAAACCAGGAAAGGCATCTTACGGTCTTCGCCTCTCTCCTTAACTTCCAGGCGAAAGTGGTCATTGTGGCTTAGTCTGTACCGCTGAACCGTGAACTGACCACGGTCGGGGTCCCGTGCAGGTTGGAGCTGGAACCTGGCCCCCGCTAACGTGGATTCAAATATCTTCAGTCTTTTCTTGCTCTCTGGAAACACAGGGGAGTGGTCATTCACATCCAGCACCTCTACGGCCATGTAATGGATTTACAGGGGATTTTCTAGCATGGTTTTCAGATTGATTATACACGCGCTGCTTCACTCACACTCACATCTCCTCCCTGTCCACCTTCGTGCTCACATACAGGATACCGTCTTCGGGGTTCAAGCGGAAAAGCGGTTCTGTCGAACTGCTGACAATACAGTACTCTCTGTCCTGCAGCGTAGCTTTGTCAATACCAAGATCTTTCGCAATGTTTCCCTCTTTCACTTCTTCGGAGATGGAATATCTGATCTGAACCGAGGCTTCACTCCAAAACGTGACCAAAGCCACCATGTAGATATAGGCGACGCACCTCCATCGCTCCATCCACGCTTGGCGTCCACTTTGTTCCATGATGTGAATAAAAAAAGGAAAGATTCCGGGATCTATATTTATATGTGATAGAAATTATAATCCTCCGTATCCCTTTGCAAACTGCGCTCCATTGCCAAGAAAGCCCTGGGAATGGGACAGAGCTGGTATCGTGCTAAAGCCTTTGCACGTAACACATAAATGAAGGGTTGGACGTAATGGTGATGACAAAAAGATTCAGAAACACCGTTTGCTATTATACCAACATTGTGCGATCCAGAACGTTACTACAGCACTGTCCAACTAGAAATTATAATCAAATCAAAAGTTCATAAAACAACGATAATACAAGGCAGAGGACACAAACAGCAATCAGCCTCTCTCCTCTTAAGCAAAGGACATCAGTCAAGTTATTATTTCAACTAGTTGAGACAGCTACAAAGTCCTTCTTTCTGTCATATTGTAAGACAAATTGTTGCATTTAAAAGAGCAACACGAAAAAACAAAACAAACACACACATATGCACAAAAAAAAAAAATCCCAATGTTTCAGCACCACGGACAGCGACACATCCAACCACACTCAGAGCGTCTTAACAGATTCAATACTAATGTTAAGTCATAACTCCTGTGTCATAGGAAGTTACCAAAGACACTGTTAACATATAGTGTGTATCTCACACCATCCACCAATGAGAAGACTGCACTATGTCTATGCAAAAACGTATTAGCACAATGTTTGCTAGACAGGATAGAGATGCAGCTTTTTAAACATCAGTAACACTTGATCTAAAAGAGATTTGATTCGGTTGTAAAAAGTAACCACCAGGTATTCACGTTATTACATAAATGGGAGCAAATTCTGATGCATGTACCCTTTGAAATGGGATCAGGATGACAGCGATTATAGTTTAGGGGAAGGAATCTGAGAGCAGAGTAATGTAAGGTAATCAATGTAATTCAGGATCCACTATTATTTGATTTATCTGTGTAAATGCTTGTATGCAAAAGAAGTTATTACATTTAAAAGGTATTAAGTTGAAAGGTTTTTATGATTAATTAAACTTACCTCTCCTGATGCCCTCCTCCTGTCAGGGAGCACCAGTGTATTTGCATGGCTGCCTGGCACTATAGTAGATCCTATACTCATTCTGGGTCCAACTAACATGTACCGTTTGTCTCCAGATCTGTACTGGATGCTGTGACACAGTGTCCCATCATAATTAGTTTCTTGGAGATATTTTGAGGTATAGTCTGTGGATTTGGAGCACTGCATTGCAATCAACACGATGATGCTGATGATGAAAAGTACAGAAACTGAACCCAAAGTTATCATCAGGTAAAATGTAACATTGTCATCCTCATCAACTTTGGCTGCACTTTTAACATCAGAAGCTGCAAAAGCCTCTTTGGGCTCCACCAGTTTGACAGTGACAGTAGCTGTCGCTGAGAGTGAAACGTTCCCATTGTCTTTGACCAGTATGAGCAGTTTGTGCTCAGCCTCGTCTGTCTCTGTGAATGAGGCGAAGTGTTCTGATCTGTCCTGTATAGCGGTCCAAACCAAAGAGACTGTGGTCAGTAACTTCCTGCAGTGAAAAGAAGTAACCAGCCGTTATATCCTATATCAGCGTCATAGGCTCTGACTTTAGTCACCAAGTGTCCTGCGTTCACATTTAGGGGAATCTCCTCCACACCTTCAGCAGAGCCGTTGGAGCTGACTGGATACAGGATGACTGGAGCGTTGTCGTTCTGATCCAGAATGAACACGCTTCACTGTGACGTTGCTGCTTAGTGACGGAGTTCCTGAATCTGTGGCGAACAACTTGGAACTGGAACTTTTTTAGAGTCTCAAAGTCAAAACTTTTTAGTGCCAAAATATCTCCACTTTCAGAGTTTATGTTGAGAAATGAAGCCAATTTATTTTCCTTCACCTTCCATCTCTGAGAATATGATAGGAAATCAGAGCATTGTCATTCTCATCTCGATCAAAAGCTTTAACAGAAAACACAGAGGTGTACCTGGCTCATTAGCTTCAGTGACATAGAAAGTATAGGGACTGAGTGAAAACTCTGGACTGTTGTCATTCACATCTGATACCACAACACTTATTGTCTTTTCAGATGATAGTGGAGGCTGACCAGCATCTTTTGCAGTTATTGTGAGGTCATATTGTGACTGTTTCTCTCTGTCCAGAGGAGATTTGGTGACTAATGAATACATTTTGTCTTGTAAAGATGGTGATAAAGTAAATGGAACTTCCTCACTTAGAGAGCAAATAACTTTTCCATTGAGACCAGAGTCCAAGTCATTTACACTTATAAGAGCTACTGTAGTTCCAGGTCTGGAATCTTCAGGGATGGAGCTTGAAAATGAGGTAACTTCAATTTCAGGTGCATTATCATTAACATCAACTATTTTAATTATGACACTTTTTTGTGTTGCCAGAGGAGCTAGACCTTTATCTGATGCTTGAATTTCTATCTCGTATTTATCTTTCCCCTCAAAATCTATTAAACCTTTGACAATGATTTCACCTGTTGATGGGTTTATTTCAAAAATCTTAAACAATTTACGATTGACGCTATTGCTAAAAGAGTAAAATACTTCTCCGTTTGGTCCTTCATCTAAATCTGTAGCATTCACTTGTGTAACTGTTGTACCTACAGGAGCATTTTCATCGAGCATCACAGAATAAACATCTTTAGAGAAAACAGGGGCGTTATCATTTACATCTAAAACATTTACTAGAATATTCATCTCGCCTGATTTAGGAAGTTTCCCTCCATCCAGTGCAGTCAGCACTAATGAGTGACTTCCCGCTGCCTCCCTATCCAAAGATTTCTGTACAATTAAAACAGGTATTTTACCATCTTCTCCCTTATCTTTAACTTCCAAACGAAAGTGATCATTAGGACTTAGTTTATACTGCTGAACAGAAAAAGGACCTCCGTCTTGATCTCTTGCGGCTTGTAGCGGAATACGTGCACCGGGCAACACGGATTCTGAAAATCTCCAACGTTTTCTCTTCTTCTGGAAAACTGGGAGAATGGTCATTTATATCAAGAACTTCCACTCCAACATAATGCACCTCCAGCGGGTTTTCCAGCACTGTTTTCAGATTGATCAAACACGTACTGCTCTGCGCGCACACCTCTTCTCTGTCAATCTTTCGGCTCACATACAGGACGCCATCATTTTGATTTACATGAAAATAATGTTCCATAGCGCTCGAAACAATCCGGTACTTCCTTTCTCTCAGAGTGCTTTTATCTAATCCCAGATCTTTGGCAATATTTCCCACCTCACAGTTCCTTCGTTTACCTCCTCGGAGATTGAATATCTCAACTGCGCCGAGGCCACGCTCCACAAAAGCACAACAACCACGCAGCGCATCCACCGTCTTCTCGCCCTTCTTGCCTCGCATCCTCTTTGTTCCATGATTCAAAACAAACTGATTCCTCACGGGATCAATGAGCGCGGTGTGAAAATATAGTCTAATACATCCGTGTATGCAGCTGATCGCTCTGTTTGAAAAACTGTTCAAAATACGGGGCAATATTTACGACGGCAGCGTGCAGCCGCCAAGCGATACTGCCAGGATGGAGCTGAAAAGGCGATAAAGAGGCGGAACCAAAATGCAGTGACGGCAAAGCTATAGCCGTTATTTTCCCAACACACTGACACCATGCGATCTCAGTTCTCACTACAAGAAAATCTAAGTTTCTACAGCTATTCTTTTTTTTCTTCTTAAATAGCAGAAAGACAAGGTTTAATGTTTACTGACATCAACCCTCTGCCTAATAGTTGAGGTGTGGCCGTACAGCAGGTGAAGCGATGCCCTCTTAGGCAGATTTAATGAATTTAAAAAAAAGTTGTAACCCTTTTTAATGAAAAAAATAGAGACATCATATCCTACCAAGATGTTTGATACTTCCACTTGATAACTGTAAATTCCATTCACTTGGTATTTGTGAGCAAAAAAAGTATGGGGTAGTGGCATTTGAGAAATTAGTGGTTTGACATTTCTCACTATGTATTAACAGGAATCAGGACATGAGAGTAAAAGGCATCAGCACCAAGACACGCAAACAACAGTACGTATAATTCAGTTCAGCCACATGTGTGAATTTATATTTCATGTCAGAAGACTGGACAGCTCAGATCACATTATAGTCAGAGTGATAGTGCAGCATGTTAGCCACTGTTCTTGAATGACTCAAAGTATGTTGTTAAAATGTAATACTGATATGTGTTTTTTCAGAGTATGGTGAAAGAGAATGGAACCACAAAATAAAAAGATGAAGAGAAAGCATACATGTCGACCTGTATGAATGACTGTTATCATTACAACAATGCTTAAAGTAATATAAACTGTAATAAAAACTGCAATTGATAGCTCTCTGGTGTCCTTCTTCATATCACTTTATTATGATGCCAAGGAAACAAAAAAACAGCTTGTTTAACTATGCCTTACCTCTCCAGATGCCCTCCTCCTGTCAGGGAGCACGAGTGTGTTTGGCATGGCTGCCCGGGACTATAGTAGAGCCTATACTCATTCTGGGTCCAACTAACATGTACCGTTTGTCTCCAGATCTGTACTGGATGCTGTGACACAGTGTCCCGTCATAATTAGTCTCTTGGAGATATTTAGAAGTATAGTCTGTGGATTTGGAGCACTGCATTGCAATCAGCACAATGATGCTGATGATGAAAAGTACAGAAACTGATCCCAAAGTTATCATCAGGTAAAATGTAACATTGTCATCCTCATCAACTTTGGCTGCACTTTTAACATCAGAAGCTGCAAAAGCCTCTTTGGGCTCCACCAGTTTGACAGTGACAGTAGCTGTCGCTGAGAGTGAAACGTTCCCATTGTCTTTGACCAGTATGAGCAGTTTGTGCTCAGCCTCGTCTGTCTCTGTGAATGAGCGAAGTGTTCTGATCTGTCCTGTATAGCAGGTCCAAACCAAAGAGACTGTGGTCAGTAACTTCCTGCAGTGAAAAGAGTAACCAGCCGTTATATCCTATATCAGCGTCATAGGCTGCTCTGACTTTAGTCACCAAGTGTCCTGCGTTCACATTTCGAGGAATCTCCTCCACACCTTCAGCAGAGCCGTTGGAGCTGACTGGATACAGGATGACTGGAGCGTTGTCGTTCTGATCCAGAATGAACACGTTCACTGTGACGTTGCTGCTTAGTGACAGGAGTTCCAGAATCTGTGGCGACAACTTGGAACTGGAACGTTTTCAGAGTCTCAAAGTCAAAACTTTTTAGTGCCAAAATATCCCCATTTTCAGAGTTTATGTTGAGAAATGAAACCAATTTATTTTCTTCGCTTCCATCTCTGAGAATATGATAGGAAATCAGAGCATTGTCGTTCTCATCTCGATCAAAAGCTTTAACAGAAAACATAGATGTACCTGGCTCATTAGCTTCAGTGACATAGAAAGTATAGGGACTGAGTAAAAACTCTGGACTGTTGTCATTCACATCTGACACCACAACATTTATTGTCTTTTCAGATGATAGTGGAGGCTGACCAGCATCTTTTGCAGTTATTGTGAGGTCATATTGTGACTGTTTCTCTCTGTCCAGAGGAGATTTGGTGACTAATGAATACATTTTGTCTTTTAAGGATGGTGATAAAGCAAATGGAACATCCTCACTTAGAGAGCAAATAACTTTTCCATTGAGACCAGAGTCCAAGTCATTTACACTTATAAGAGCTACTGTAGTTCCAGGTCTGGAATCTTCAGGGATGGAGCTTGAAAATGAGGTAACTTCAATTTCAGGTGCATTATCATTAACATCAACTATTTTAATTATGACACTTTTTTCTGTAGTTAGAGGAGCCAGTCCTTTATCTGATGCCTCAATTTCAATTTCGTACTTGTCTTTTTGCTCATAGTCAATATGACCTTTAACAGTTATCTCGCCTGTTGATGGATTGATACCAAAAAGCTTAAATAATTTATTACTCACACTGTTACCAAAGGAATAATACACCTCTCCATTCTGGCCTTCATCCAAATCAGTTGCATTCACTTGTACAACTGTGGTGCCTACTGGAGCATTTTCAGAGAGCGTTACAGAGTAGACATCCTTAGAGAACACAGGTGTGTTATCATTTACATCTAAAACTTTTACAAGAATATTCATTTCACCAGATTTCGGAGGTTTCCCCCCATCCAGTGCGGTCAGCACCAATAAGTTACTTTCCGCTGCTTCCCTGTCTAAAGATTTTTGCAAAACCAATATTGGTATTTTGCCATCCTCTCCTTTATCCCTAACTTCCAAACGGAAGTGATCGTTTTGGCTGAGTTTGTATTGCTGCACGGAGAACTGACCACTGTCTTGATCCCGTGAAGGTTTCAGCTGAAATCGTGCTCCGGGTAACACAGACTCTGAAATTTCCAGCGTTTTCTCTTCCTCTGGGAAAACTGGAGAATGGTCATTTATATCCAGCACCTCGACTTCAACATAATGCACCTCCAGCGGGTTTTCCAGCACTGTTTTCAGATTGATCAAACACGTACTGCTCTGCGCGCACACCTCTTCTCTGTCAATCTTTCGGCTCACATACAGGACGCCATCATTTTGATTTACGTGGAAAAGGGGGTCCGCGTTAGAAACAATCCGATACTTCCTTTCTCTCAGCGTGCTTTTATCTAATCCCAGATCTTTTGCTATATTTCCCACCACAGTTCCCTCGTTTACTTCTTCAGAGATCGAATATCTTATTTGCGCTGAAGACACGCTCCACAAAAGCACAACAACCACGCAGCCGACCAAATATCCTCGCGCCCTTCGTGGCTCGCGTCTTCTTTGTTCCATGGTTAAACCCGAAATCATCCGTAACGGTTCACAAGAACAAAACCGCGTTGCAGTGATCGCTTACAATATTTCCGCGCGTAAAAACATTCATCCTCTTTCCACAAAGACAAACATCGGGGCAAATCGAGTATTTCCAAATGCAGCCGTAAGCGCCGAAACGACTGTTAACATCAGACTGTGGAAGCTGTCAAGAGGAGGAACCAAAACGTACTGACGACAAGCACGCGTACTGCTGACTTTTTCTATTACACTGACACCATGCGATCTACGTTTTTACTGCAGAAGACCAAAAACCAGTAGCACTTAAATATGAATGGCAGATTATGTGCACGTGTGTTAAAGATTATTTAATTATCTGAAACAGCTACTGAAAACAGTAGAGTGCAAGCAAATAGATGAGGGTTCTGCCAAGTCTTAACACATGGCCTCCTTATAATAAACACAAAACAAACCTTTAAAAAAGTTGGGAAAATTCCACCTAACACGTGGGAATATATTTATTACATTAGACTAAGTTGTATTAATTAAAACACTGAGATGAAGTCGCTGTGCTTTGATATAACTTATGAACACATACTGTGAAACGAGAGGAAACATGCTCAGCACCATGGACAGCGACCACTACTAACTCGACTTCTGCCTAGGGACATTTGGTAATAGTTTTTAATTAGAATGTAAATAATGTGTTCTTTACACTGTTTTATTTAAAAAACAATTGATCTCCTCATCAAATTGTGCTCAGGAAAATATAGTTGTACAGTCAGCTACACCATCAATTTTTAAATATTACTCAATTGTAAAAAGTCAAACAAAGATGTGAAAAGTGGCCATGGTTTCTTTCTGTGTCTGTGTTTAAATCATCCTAGCCTAGGTTAATTTCTGTGTTGTAAAAGTAAATATTTTCTGAAACGACACAACCTGCCAGTTGCCAACTTATCTCATGCCATAATTTCCAAAAGCATAGCCAGGTGAAGCACAACATATATGTGCAGGGGAAAAAATGAAAATCACACGTACCACAGCTTTCATCATTATACCAAATTTGGTTCAAAAGCAAAAAATCAAAAATTTGAATCTACCTTCACTTTGAATTCATTAAAACCTTCCTGACACATTTTATTTATTTCAAAAAATTAATATTGCCTTAATATTTTACTTTCAGTGTTCATGTTGTTGTTAAAATATGTGCCAATTACAATTGTATTTGAATAATATTTAAAGTGAAATTATGTATTTATTGATTGCTGAATATTAAAGTTTTACCTGATATGTTGTTGACAATAAACACATTGTTTTCTCCAAAATCTATCTGTTAATGCCAGTGATTCAATGTGAAAGTCAATTATTTGGACAAAAAAACAGCTTGTTTAACTATGCCTTACCTCTCCAGATGCCCTCCTCCTGTCAGGAAGCACCAGTGTATTTGCATGGCTGCCTGGCACGGGACTATAGTAGATCCTATACTCATTCTGGGTCCAACTAACATGTACCGTTTGTCTCCAGATCTGTACTGGATGCTGTGACACAAGTGTCCCGTCATAATTAGTCTCTTGGAGATATTTTGAAGTATAGTCTGTGGATTTGGAGCACTGCATTGCAATCAGCACAATGATGCTGATGATGAAAAGTACAGAAACTGATCCCAAAGTTATCATCAGGTAAAATGTAACATTGTCATCCTCATCAACTTTGGCTGCACTTTTAACATCAGAAGCTGCAAAAGCCTCTTTGGGCTCCACCAGTTTGACAATGACAGTAGCTGTCGCTGAGAGTGAAACGTTCCCATTGTCTTTGACCAGTATGAGCAGTTTGTGCTCAGCCTCGTCTGTCTCTGTGAATGAGCGAAGTGTTCTGATCTGTCCTGTATAGCGGTCCAAACCAAAGAGACTGTGGTCAGTAACTTCCTGCAGTGAAAAGAGTAACCAGCCGTTATATCCTATATCAGCGTCATAGGCTCTGACTTTAGTCACCAAGTGTCCTGCGTTCACATTTAGGGGAATCTCCTCCACACCTTCAGCAGAGCCGTTGGAGCTGACTGGATACAGGATGACTGGAGCGTTGTCGTTCTGATCCAGAATGAACACGTTCACTGTGACGTTGCTGCTTAGTGACGGAGTTCCAGAATCTGTGGCAACAACTTGGAACTGGAACGTTTTCAGAGTCTCAAAGTCAAAACTTTTTAGTGCTGAAATGTGTCCATTTTCAGAGTTTATGTTGAGAAATGAAGCCAATTTATTTTCTTCGCTTCCATCTCTGAGAATATGATACGAAATCAGAGCATTGTCGTTCTCATCTCGATCAAAAGCTTTAACAGAAAACACAGATGTACCTGGCTCATTACCTTCAGTGACATAGAAAGTATAGGGACTGAGTGAAAACTCTGGACTGTTGTCATTCACATCTGACACCACAACACTTATTGTCTTTTCAGATGATAGTGGAGGCTGACCAGCATCTCTTGCAACTACTGTTAAAAGGTCATTGTGACAGTTTTTCTCTGTCTAGATGTGTTTTGGTGACTAATGAATACATTTTTTCTTGTAAAGATGGTGATAAAGCAAATGGAACATCCTCACTTTAGAAGAGCAAATAACTTTTCCATTGAGACCAGAGTCCAAGTCATTTACACTGATAAGAGCTACTGTAGTTCCAGGTCTGGAATCTTCAGGGATGGAGCTTGAAAATGAGGTAACTTCAATCTTCAGGTGCATTATCATTAACATCAACTATTTTAATTATGACACTTTTTTCTGTAGTTAGAGGAGCAAAACCTTTATCTGATGCTTTAATTTCAATTTCATATGTGTCTTTCTCCTCATAATCTATTAAACCTTTAACAGTTATCTCACCTGTTAATGTATTGATATAAAAAACATTTAATATATTTTGATTCATACTGTTGCTAAATGAGTAAACCACATCTCCGTTTGTTCCTTCATCCAAATCAGTTGCATTCACTTGTGTAACTTTTGTACCTAACTGGAGGCATTTTCATCAAGCATCACAGAATAAACATCTTTAGAGAAAACAGGGGCGTTATCATTAATATCTAAAACATTTACTAGAATATTCATTTCTCCAGTTTTCGGAGGTTTCCCTCCATCCAGAGCAGTCAGTACTAATGAGTGACTTTCTGCAGTTTCTCTGTCTAAAGATTTTTGAACAACCAATATCGGAATTTTACCATCTTCCCTTTTATTTTTAACTTCCAAACGGAAGTGATCGTTTTGGCTGAGTTTGTATTGCTGCACGGAGAACTGACCACTGTCTTGATCCCGTGAAGGTTTCAGCTGAAATCGTGCTCCGGGTAACACAGACTCTGAAATCTCCAAGGTTGTCTCTTCCTCTGGGAAAACTGGAGAATGGTCATTTATATCCAGCACCTCGACTTCAACATAATGCACCTCCAGCGGGTTTTCCAGCACTGTTTTCAGATTGATCAAACACGTACTGCTCTGCGCGCACACCTCTTCTCTGTCAATCTTTCGGCTCACATACAGGACGCCATCATTTTGATTTACGTGGAAAAGGGGGTCCGCGTTAGAAACAATCCGATACTTCCTTTCTCTCAGCGTGCTTTTATCTAATCCCAGATCTTTGGCAATATTTCCCACCACAGTTCCTTCGTTTACTTCTCCTCAGAGATCGAATATCTTATTTGCGCTGAAGACCACGCTCCACAAAAGCACAACAACCACGCAGCCGACCAAATATCCTCGCGCCCTTCGTGGCTCGCGTCTTCTTTGTTCCATGGTTAAACCCGAAATCATCAGTCATCCATCACAAGGACATTAACTTCTTTGAAAAGATCAAATCCAACACTTATGTTAATTAAAATATCCTTTCACTCCCTACCGAAAATGTAGCAAACCGACCATTTACGCAAAATAAGCACAGACACGATGCTGCCGGTATCGAAGTGAAAATGCTTTCTGGGGGTGGAACCAAATATTAATGACGACAAGCTCGTAAACTGTTTCGCTGGCTTTTTACATTACACTGACACCACCCGACTATATTCGTTATTGCAGACATTGGAAAGATGTACAACACATTAGGTCATTAATAGTTTGCTCAGAAGTTCACTTTGACTAAAAACGATAGTTAGTGGAGTGAATGCAGAGAGATTAGGAGGATGATGAGTCTGTAATTTGGCGATCAAAAGCAACTCCTTCAGAAACATTAAAATTGTCATTTGAAAATTGTAATTAACATATGCAACTATTGTATTTTCGTTTGTTATTGTCATACCATGATCACATGATGAATTTACGCTCTATGAAAAAAAGGAATCCTAACACTTTCAGCACCAAGGACAACGATCAGCATGCTTTGCAGTTCAGTGGACCGTTCAGATTATAGCACTACCAGATCTTTTCAGATTCATAACAGCCCTGCATTGACTTGACCAGGATTTTGATACTCTACTACATTCATAGTTTTAACAGATGGTATATTTCCCTTTTTCATCATAGCTAAGTAGAGGACTATTAAAAGAGCACACAAATCAATTGGATATACAGTATGTCAGCTACCATTTAATATTCTGAAATTCAAATTACCAAGCTATAGTAATACAAATGGTAGAAAACTGTAAAAGGGAACAACTATGAAAGTGCAAATTCAACATTAAAAAAACAAAATCCTAAAGCAAAATTAAAGAACTAAAAACATTGTTCATATTATTACTGAGGACAAAGGGCAGGATGTCAAACAAACCATAAAGATAGAATTATTCTGACAAAGCAGGCGACCATGACAATGAAGAATAATTTCACTGCTCAACTCAACCTCAATTAAACTCATTTTGTCCAATGACAAAGAATCCTAACAAATTACACAACAGAATTTCCAGGCAAACAAGGGAAACTAACAACTTCAGTAATATGTAACCTAACCCAGGGACCTTAATGTGTAAGGTAAGCAAACACGTTTGGTCACCTGAAAATTTATACTCAAATCTGCCTTACCTCTCCAGATGCCCTCCTCCTGTCAGGGAGCACCAGTGTATTTGCATGGCTGCCCGGGACTATAGTAGATCCTATACTCATTCTGGGTCCAACTAACATGTACCGTTTGTCTCCAGATCTGTACTGGATGCTGTGACAAAGTGTCCCGTCATAATTAGTCTCTTGGAGATATTTTGAAGTATAGTCTGTGGATTTGGAGCACTGCATTGCAATCAGCACAATGATGCTGATGATGAAAAGTACAGAAACTGATCCCAAAGTTATCATCAGGTAAAATGTAACATTGTCATCCTCATCAACTTTGGCTGCACTTTTAACATCAGAAGCTGCAAAAGCCTTCTTTGGGCTCCACCAGTTTGACAATGACAGTAGCTGTTGCTGAGAGTGAAACATTCCCATTGTCTTTGACCAGTATGAGCAGTTTGTGCTCAGCCTCGTCTGTCTCTGTGAATGAGCGAAGTGTTCTGATCTGTCCTGTATAGCAGGTCCAAACCAAAGAGACTGTGGTCAGTAACTTCCTGCAGTGAAAAGAAGTAACCAGCCGTTATATCCTATATCAGCATCATAGGCTCTGACTTTAGTCACCAAGTGTCCTGCGTTCACATTTAGGGGAATCTCCTCCACACCTTCAGCAGAGCCGTTGGAGCTGACTGGATACAGGATGACTGGAGCGTTGTCGTTCTGATCCAGAATGAACACGTTCACTGTGACGTTGCTGCTTAGTGACGGAGTTCCAGAATCTGTGGCGACAACTTGGAACTGGAACATTTTCAGAGTCTCAAAGTCAAAACTTTTCAGTGCTGAAATGTCTCCACTTTCAGAGTTTATGTTGAGAAATGAAGCCAATTTATTTTCTTCGCTTCCATCTCTGAGAATATGATAGGAAATATGCGCATTGTCATTCTCATCTCGATCAAAAGCTTTAACAGAAAACACAGAATGGTACCTGGCTCATTAGCTTCAGTGACATAGAAAGTATAGGGACTGAGTGAAAACTCTGGACTGTTGTCATTCACATCTGACACCACAACACTTATTGTCTTTTCAGATGATAGTGGAGGCTGACCAGCATCTCTTGCAGTTATTGTGAGGTCATATTGTGACTGTTTCTCTCTGTCCAGAGGAGATTTTGTGACTAATGAATACATTTTGTCTTTTAAGGATGGTGATAAAGCAAATGGAACATCCTCACTTAGAGAGCAAATAACTTTTCCATTGAGACCAGAGTCCAAGTCATTTACACTGATAAGAGCTACTGTAGTTCCAGGTCTGGAATCTTCAGGGATGGAGCTTGAAAATGAAGTAACTTCAATCTCTGGTGCATTATCATTAACATCAACTATCTTGATGATAACACTTTTTTCTGTAGTTAGAGGAGCCAGTCCTTTATCTGATGCCTCAATTTCAATTTCATAAGTGTCCTTCTCCTCATAATCTATTAAGCCTTTAACAGTTATCTCACCAGTTGACTGACTGATATCAAAAACATTTAATATATTTTGATTCATACTGTTGCTAAATGAGTAAACCACATCTCCATTTGGTCCTTCATCTAAATCAGTTGCATTCACTTGTATAACAGTTGTACCTACTGGAGCATTTTCATCGAGAGTCACGGAATAAACATCTTTAGAGAAAACAGGGGCGTTATCATTAATATCTAAAACATTTACTAGAATATTCATTTCTCCAGTTTTCGGAGGTTTCCCTCCATCCAGTGCAGTCAGTACTAATGAGTGACTTTCTGCAGTTTCTCTGTCTAAAGATTTTTGAACAATCAATATCGGAATTTTACCATCTTCCCTTTTATTTTTAACTTCCAAACGGAAGTGATGGTTTTGGCTGAGTTTGTATTGCTGCACAGAGAACTGACCACTGTCCTGATCCCGTGAAGGTTTCAGCTGAAATCGTGCTCCGGGTAACACAGACTCTGAAATCTCCAACCGTTTCTCTTCCTCTGGGAAAACTGGAGAATGGTCATTTATATCCAGCACCTCGACATCAACATAATGCACCTCCAGCGGGTTTTCCAGCACTGTTTTCAGATTGATCAAACACGTACTGCTCTGCGCGCACACCTCTTCTCTGTCAATCTTTCGGCTCACATACAGGACGCCATCATTTTGATTTACGTGGAAAAGGGGGTCCGCGTTAGAAACAATCCGATACTTCCTTTCTCTCAGCGTGCTTTTATCTAATCCCAGATCTTTTGCTATATTTCCCACCACAGTTCCCTCGTTTACTTCTTCAGAGATCGAATATCTTATTTGCGCTGAAGACCACGCTCCACAAAAGCACAACAACCACGCAGCCGACCAAATATCCTCGCGCCCTTCGTGGCTCGCGTCTTCTTTGTTCCATGGTTAAACCCGAAATCATCCGTAACGGTTCACAAGAACAAAACCGCGTTGCAGTGATCGCTTACAATATTTCCACGCGTAAAAACATTCATCCTCTTTCCACAAAGAACAAACATCGGGGCAAATCGAGTATTTCCAAATGCAGCCTAAGCGCCGAAACGACTGTTAACATCAGACTGTGGAAGCTGTCAAGAGGAGGAACCAAAACGTACTGACGACAAGCACGCGTACTGCTGACTTTTTCTATTACACTGACACCATGCGATCTACGTTTTTACTGCAGAAGACCAAAAACCAGTAGCACTTAAATATGAATGGCAGATTATGTGCACGTGTGTTGAACGATTGTTTAATTATCTGAAACAGCTACTGAAAACAGTAGAGTGCAAGCAAATAGATGAGGGTTCTGCCAAATCTTAACACATGGCCTCCTTATAATAAACACAAAACAAACCTTTAAAAAAGTTGAGAAAATTCCACCTAACACGTGGGAATATATTTATTACATTAGACTAAGTTGTATGAATTAAAACACTGAGATGAAGTCGCTGTGCTTTGATATAACTTATGAACACATACTGTGAAACGAGAGGAAACATGCTCAGCACCATGGACAGCGACCACTACTAACTCGACTTCTGCCTAGTGGATATTTGGTAATAGTTTTTAATTAGAATGTAAATAATGTGTTCTTTACCCTGTTCATTTAAAAATGTTAGTCATATCATACCTTACACATTTTATGTGTTCTTTCCTGTGCTGTTTTCAGTAAAAGCAATCTGATGTAGCAAAGTCATGTACTTAACATCAGTCTGATCTTGTCTGAAGATGGATTCTCCTCTTCAAATTGTGCTCAGGAAAATATAGTTGTACAGGTCAGCTACACCATCAGTTTTTAAATATTACTCAATTGGAAAAAGTCAAACAAAGACGTGAAAAGTTTCTTTCTGTGTCGGAGTTTAAATCATACTAGCCTAGGTTAATTTAGGTGTTGTAAAAGTAAATATTTTCTGAAATAACACAACCTGCCAGTTGTCAACTTATCTCATGCCATAATTTCCAAAAGCACAGCCAGGCCACAGTGAAGCACAACATATATGTGCAGGGGAAAAAAGTGAAAATCACACGTACCACAGCTTTCATTGTTATAGTAAATTTGGTTCAAAAGCAAAAAGTCTGAAATGTGAATCTACCTTCACTTTGAATTCATCAAAACCTTCCTGACACATTTTATTTCTATCAAAAACTTAATAATTCCTTAATATTTTACTTTCAGTGTTCATGTTGTTGTTAAAATATGTGCCAATTACAATTGTATTTAAATAATATTTAAAGTGAAATTATGGATTTATTGATTGTTGAATATGAAAGTTTTACCTGATATGTTGTTGACAATAAACACATTGTTTTCTCCAAAATATATTTGTTTCTGCCAGTGATTCAGTGTGAAAGTCAATTATTTGGACAAAAAACAGCTTGTTTAACTATGCCTTACCTCTCCAGATGCCCTCCTCCTGTCAGGAAGCACCAGTGTATTGGCATGGCTGCCCGGGACTATAGTAGATCCTATACTCATTCTGGGTCCAACTAACATGTATCCGTTTGTCTCCAGATCTGTACTGGATGCTGTGACACAAGTGTCCCGTCATAATTAGTCTCTTGGAGATATTTAGAAGTATAGTCTGTGGATTTGGAGCACTGCATTGCAATCAACACACGATGATGCTGATGATGAAAAGTACAGAAACTGATCCCAAAGTTATCATCAGGTAAAATGTAACATTGTCATCCTCATCAACTTTGGCTGCACTTTTAACATCAGAAGCTGCAAAAGCCTCTTTGGGCTCCACCAGTTTGACAATGACAGTAGCTGTTGCTGAGAGTGAAACGTTCCCATTGTCTTTGACCAGTATGAGCAGTTTGTGCTCAGCCTCGTCTGTCTCTGTGAATGAGCGAAGTGTTCTGATCTGTCCTGTATAGCGGTCCAAACCAAAGAGACTGTGGTCAGTAACTTCCTGCAGTGAAAAGAGTAACCAGCCGTTATATCCTATATCAGCGTCATAGGCTCTGACTTTAGTCACCAAGTGTCCTGCGTTCACATTTAGGGGAATCTCCTCCACACCTTCAGCAGAGCCGTTGGAGCTGACTGGATACAGGATGACTGGAGCGTTGTCGTTCTGATCCAGAATGAACACGTTCACTGTGACGTTGCTGCTTAGTGACGGAGTTCCAGAATCTGTGGCGACAACTTGGAACTGGAACATTTTCAGAGTCTCAAAGTCAAAACTTTTCAATGCCAAAATATCCCCATTTTCAGAGTTTATGTTGAGAAATGAAACCAATTTATTTTCTTCGCTTCCATCTCTGAGAATATGATAGGAAATCAGAGCATTGTCAATCTCATCACGATCAAAAGCTTTAACAGAAAACACAAAGGTACCTGGCTCATTAGCTTCAGTGACATAGAAAGTATAGGGACTGAGTGAAAACTCTGGACTGTTGTCATTCACATCTGACACCACAACATTTATTGTCTTTTCAGATGATAGTGAAGGTTGACCAGCATCTTTTGCTGTTATTGTGAGGTCATATTGTGACTGTTTCTCTCTGTCCAGAGGAGATTTGGTGACTAATGAATACATCTTTGTCTTTTAAGGATGGTGATAAAGCAAATGGAACATCCTCACTTAGAGAGCAAATAACTTTTCCATTGAGACCAGAGTCCAAGTCATTTACACTGATAAGAGCTACTGTAGTTCCAGGTCTGGAATCTTCAGGGATGGAGCTTGAAAATGAAGGTAACTTCAATCTCTGGTGCATTATCATTAACATCAACTATTTTAATTATGACACTTTTTTCTGTAGTTAGTGGAGCCAGACCTTTATCTGATGCTTGAATTTCAATTTCATATTTGTCTCTCTCCTCATAATCTATTAAACCTTTAACAGTTATCTCACCTGTTATTTTATTGATATCAAAAAGAGTTAATATTTTCTTATTGGTGCTTTTGCTAAATGAGTAAACTACATCTCCATTTGCTCCTTCATCCAGATCAGTTGCATTCACTTGTATAACTGTTGTACCTACTGGAGCATTTTCATCAAGCATCACAGAATAAACATCTTTAGAGAAAACAGGTACGTTATCATTTACATCTAAAACATTTACTAGAATATTCATCTCGCCTGATTTCGGAGGTTTCCCTCCATCCAGTGCAATCAGCACTAATGAGTGACTTTCTGCAGTTTCTCTGTCTAAAGATTTTTTGAACAACCAATATCGGAATTTTACCATCTTCCCTTTTGTCCTTAACTTCCAAACGGAAGTGATCGTTTTGGCTGAGTTTGTATTGCTGCACGGAGAACTGACCACTGTCTCCATCACGCGAAGCTTTCAGCTGAAATCGTGCTCCGGGTAACACAGACTCTGAAATCTCCAAGGTTGTCTCTTCCTCTGGGAAAACTGGAGAATGGTCATTTATATCCAGCACCTCGACACTTCAACATAATGCACCTCCAGCGGGTTTTCCAGCACTGTTTTCAGATTGATCAAACACGTACTGCTCTGCGCGCACACCTCTTCTCTGTCAATCTTTCGGCTCACATACAGGACGCCATCATTTTGATTTACGTGGAAAAGGGGGTCCGCGTTAGAAACAATCCGATACTTCCTTTCTCTCAGCGTGCTTTTATCTAATCCCAGATCTTTTGCTATATTTCCCACCACAGTTCCCTCGTTTACTTCTTCAGAGATCGAATATCTTATTTGCGCTGAAGCCACGCTCCACAAAAGCACAACAACCACGCAGCCGACCAAATATCCTCGCGCCCTTCGTGGCTCGCGTCTTCTTTGTTCCATGGTTAAACCCGAAATCATCCGTAACGGTTCACAAGAACAAAACCGCGTTGCAGTGATCGCTTACAATATTTCCACGCGTAAAAACATTCATCCTCTTTCCACAAAGACAAACATCGGGGCAAATCGAGTATTTCCAAATGCAGCCGTAAGCGCCGAAACGACTGTTAACATCAGACTGTGGAAGCTGTCAAGAGGAGGAACCAAAACGTACTGACGACAAGCACGCGTACTGCTGACTTTTTCTATTACACTGACACCATGCGATCTACGTTTTTACTGCAGAAGACCAAAAACCAGTAGCACTTAAATATGAATGGCAGATTATGTGCACGTGTGTTGAAAGATTATTTAATTATCTGAAACAGCTACTGAAAACAGTAGAGTGCAAGCAAATAGATGAGGGTTCTGCCAAGTCTTAACACATGGCCTCCTTTATAATAAACACAAAACAAACCTTTAAAAAAGTTGAGGAAAATTCCACCTAACACGTGGGAATATATTTATTACATTAGACTAAGTTGTATGAATTAAAACACTGAGATGAAGTCGCTGTGCTTTGATATAACTTATGAACACATACTGTGAAACGAGAGGAAACATGCTCAGCACCATGGACAGCGACCACTACTGACTCGACTTCTGCCTAGTGATATTTGGTAATAGTTTTTCATTAGAATGTAAATAATGTGTTCTTTACCCTGTTCATTTAAAAATGTTAGTCATATCATACCTTACACATTTTATGTGTTCTTTCCTGTGCTGTTTTCAGTAAAAGCAATCTGATGTAGCAAAGTCATGTACTTAACGTCAGTCTGCTCTTGTCTGAAGATGGATTCTCCTCTTCAAATTGTGCTCAGGAAAATATAGTTGTACAGTCAGCTACACCATCAGTTTTTAAATATTACTCAATTGGAAAAAGTCAAACAAAGACGTGAAAAGTTTCTTTCTGTGTCGGTGTTTAAATCATACCTAGCCTAGGTTAATTTCTGTGTTGTAAAAGTAAATATTTTCTGAAACAACACAACCTGCCAGTTGCCAACTTATCTCATGCCATAATTTCCAAAAGCACAACCAGGCCACAGTGAAGCACAACATATATGTGCAGGGGAAAAAAGTGAAAATCACACGTACCACAGCTTTCATTGTTATAGTAAATTTGGTTCCAAAAGCAAAAAGTATGAAATGTGAATCTACCTTCACTTTGAATTCATCAAAACCTTCCTGACACATTTTTATCAAAAACTTAATAATTCTTTAATATTTTACTTTCAGTGTTCATGTTGTTGTTAAAATATGTGCCAATTACAAATGTATTTAAATAATATTTAAAGTGAAATTATGGATTTATTGATTGCTGAATATGAAAGTTTTACCTGATATGTTGTTGACAATAAACACATTGTTTTCTCCAAAATATATTTGTTTCTGCCAGTGATTCAGTGTGAAAGTCAATTATTTGGACAAAAAAACAGCTTGTTTAACTATGCCTTACCTCTCCAGATGCCCTCCTCCTGTCAGGGAAGCACCAGTGTATTTGGCATGGCTGCCCGGGACTATAGTAGATCCTATACTCATTCTGGGTCCAACTAACATGTACCGTTTGTCTCCAGATCTGTACTGGATGCTGTGACACAGTGTCCCATCATAATTAGTCTCTTGGAGATATTTAGAAGTATAGTCTGTGGATTTGGAGCACTGCATTGCAATCAGCACAATGATGCTGATGATGAAAAGTACAGAAACTGATCCCAAAGTTATCATCAGGTAAAATGTAACATTGTCATCCTCATCAACTTTGGCTGCACTTTTAACATCAGAAGCTGCAAAAACTTCTTTGGGCTCCACCAGTTTGACAATGACAGTAGCTGTCGCTGAGAGTGAAACGTTCCCATTGTCTTTGACCAGTATGAGCAGTTTGTGCTCAGCCTCGTCTGTCTCTGTGAATGAGCGAAGTGTTCTGATCTGTCCTGTATAGCGGTCCAAACCAAAGAGACTGTGGTCAGTAACTTCCTGCAGTGAAAAGAAGTAACCAGCCGTTATATCCTATATCAGCGTCATAGGCTCTGACTTTAGTCACCAAGTGTCCTGCGTTCACATTTAGGGGAATCTCCTCCACACCTTCAGCAGAGCCGTTGGAGCTGACTGGATACAGGATGACTGGAGCATTGTCGTTCTGATCCAGAATGAACACGCTTCACTGTGACGTTGCTGCTTAGTGACGGAGTTCCAGAATCTGTGGCAACAACTTGGAACTGGAACATTTTCAGAGTCTCAAAATCAAAACTTTTCAGTGCCATAATATCTCCATTTTCAGAGTTTATGTTGAGAAATGAAGCCAATTTATTTTCTTCACTTCCATCTCTGAGAATATGATAGGAAATAAGAGCGTTGTCAATTCTCATCTCGATCAAAAGCTTTAACAGAAAACACAGATGTACCTGGCTCATTAGCTTCAGTGACATAGAAAGTATAGGGACTGAGTGAAAACTCTGGACTGTTGTCATTCACATCTGACACCACAACATTTATTGTTTTTTCAGATGATAGTGGAGGTTGACCAGCATCTTTTGCTGTTATTGTGAGGTCATATTGTGACTGTTTCTCTCTGTCCAGAGGAGATTTGGTGACTAATGAATACATCTTGTCTTGTAAAGATGGTGATAAAGCAAATGGAACATCCTCATTTAAAGAGCAAATAACTTTTCCATTGAGACCAGAGTCCAAGTCATTTACACTGATAAGAGCTACTGTAGTTCCAGGTCTGGAATCTTCAGGGATGGAGCTTGAAAATGAGGTAACTTCAATCTCCGGTGCATTATCATTAACATCAACTATCTTGATGATGACACTTTTTTGTGTTGCTAGAGGAGCGAAACCTTTATCTGATGCTTGAATTTCAATTTCATATTTGTCTTTTTCTTCATAATCTATTAAACCTTTAACTGTTATCTCGCCTTTTGATGGATTGATATCAAACAGCTTTAATAATTTACGATTCACAATACTGCTAAATGAGTAAACCACATCTCCGTTTGTACCGTCGTCAAAATCAGTTGCATTCACTTGTATAATTGTTGTACCTACTGGAGCATTTTCATCAAGCGTTACGGAATAAACATCTTTAGAGAAAACAGGGGCATTATCATTAATATCTAAAACATTTACTAGAATATTCATTTCTCCAGATTTCAGAGGTTTCCCTCCATCCATTGCAGTCAGTACTAATGAGTGACTTTCTGCAGTTTCTCTGTCTAAAGATTTTTGAACAACCAATATTGGTATTTTACCATCTTCTCCCTTATCCTTAACTTCCAAACGGAAGTGATCGTTTTGGCTGAGTTTATAGTGCTGAACAGAGAAAGGACCACCGTCGGCATCTCGTGCATGTTGTAGTGGAATACGTACTCCAGGTAACACAGACTCTGAAATTTCCAGCGTTTTCTCTTCCTCAGGAAAAACTGGAGAATGGTCATTTATATCCAGCACCTCCACTTCAACATAATGCACCTCCAGCGGGTTTTCCAGCACTGTTTTCAGATTGATCAAACACGTACTGCTCTGCGCGCACACCTCTTCTCTGTCAATCTTTCGGCTCACATACAGGACGCCATCATTTTGATTTACGTGGAAAAGGGGGTCCGCGTTAGAAACAATCCGATACTTCCTTTCTCTCAGCGTGCTTTTATCTAATCCCAGATCTTTGGCAATATTTCCCACCACAGTTCCTTCGTTTACCTCCTCAGAGATCGAATATCTTATTTGCGCTGAAGCCACGCTCCACAAAAGCACAACAACCACGCAGCCGACCAAATATCCTCGCGCCCTTCGTGGCTCGCGTCTTCTTTGTTCCATGGTTAAATCCGAAATCATCAGTCATCCATCACAAGGACATTAACTTCGTTGAAAAGATAAAATCCAACACTTATGTTAATTAAAATATCCTTTCACTCCCTACCGAAATTGGAGCAAACCGACCATTTACGCAAAATAAGCACAGACACGATGCTGCCGGTATCGAAGTGAAAATGCTTTCAGCGGGTGGAACCAAATATTAATGACGACAAGCTCGTGTTTCGCTGACTTTTTACATTACACTGACACCACACGACTATATTCATTATTGCAGACACTGGAAAGATGTACAACACATCAGGTCATTAATAGTTTGCTCAGAAGTTCACTTTGACTAAAAACGATAGTTAGTGGAGTGAATGCAGAGAGATTAGGAGGATGATGAGTCTGTAATTTGGCGATCAAAAGCACCTCCTTCAGAAAACATTAAAATTGTCATTTGAAAATTGTAATTAACATATGCAACTATTGTATTTTCTTTTGTTATTGTCATATCATTATCACATTATGAATGTACACTCGGAAAAAAAAACATAGCCTAACACTTTCAGCACCAAGGACAACAATCAGGATGCTTTGCAGTTCAGTGGACTGTCCAGATTATAGCATTACCAGATCTTTTCAGATTCATAACAGCCCTGCATTGACTTGACCAGGATTTTGATACTCTACTACATAGTTTTAGTATATTATACATAGTATATTTTCCTTTTTCATTATAGCTAAGTAAAGGAGTATTAAAAGAGCACACACACCAATTGGATATAAGTCAGCTACCATTTAATATTCTGAAATTCATATTATCAAGCTATAGTGTAAAGAATGGTAGAACACTGTAAAAGGGCACAACTACGCAAAGTACGAATTCAACATGAAACAACAACAATATCCCAAAGCAAAATTAAAGAGCTACAAACATTCTTCATATTATTGCTGAGGAGAAAATATAGGATGTCAAACAAACCATAAAGATAGAATTATTCAGATAAAGCAGGCGACCATGACAATGAAGAAATCAAGAATAATTTCACCACTCAGCTCATCCTTAGTTTATCTCACTTTGTCTAATGACAAAGAGTCCTAACAAATTATACAATGTAAATATTTCCAGGCAAACAGGGGAAACTAAAAATTTCAGTATTATGCAACCTAAGCCAGGGACCTTAAATTGTAAGGTAAGCAAGCACGTTTGGTCACCTGAAAATTAATACTCAAATCTGCCTTACCTCTCCAGATGCCCTCCTCCTGTCAGGGAAGCACCAGTGTATTTGCATGGCTGCCCGGGACTATAGTAGATCCTATACTCATTCTGGGTCCAACTAACATGTACCGTTTGTCTCCAGATCTGTACTGGATGCTGTGACACAGTGTCCCGTCATAATTAGTCCTCTTGGAGATATTTAGAAGTATAGTCTGTGGATTTGGAGCACTGCATTGCAATCAGCACAATGATGCTGATGATGAAAAGTACAGAAACTGATCCCAAAGTTATCATCAGGTAAAATGTAACATTGTCGTCCTCATCAACTTTGGCTGCACTGTTTAACATCAGAAGCTGCAAAAGCCTCTTTGGGCTCCACCAGTTTGACAATGACAGTAGCTGTCGCTGAGAGTGAAACGTTCCCATTGTCTTTGACCAGCATGAGCAGTTTGTGCTCAGCCTCGTCTGTCTCTGTGAATGAGCGAAGTGTTCTGATCTGTCCTGTATAGCGGTCCAAACCAAAGAGACTGTGGTCAGTAACTTCCTGCAGTGAAAAGAGTAACCAGCCGTTATATCCTATATCAGCGTCATAGGCTCTGACTTTAGTCACCAAGTGTCCTGCGTTCACATTTAGGGGAATCTCCTCCACACCTTCAGCAGAGCCGTTGGAGCTGACTGGATACAGGATGACTGGAGCGTTGTCGTTCTGATCCAGAATGAACACGCTCACTGTGACGTTGCTGCTTAGTGACGGAGTTCCAGAATCTGTGGCGAACAACTTGGAACTGGAATGTTTTCAGAGTCTCAAAGTCAAAACTTTTAAGAGCTGAAATGTCTCCACTTTCAGAGTTTATGTTGAGAAATGGAGCCAATTTATTTTCCTCATTTCCGTCTCTGGGAATATGATAGGAAATAAGAGCATTATCACTGTCGTCGTGATCCGAGGCTTTCACTGAAAATACAGAGGCCCCCGGGCTGTTATTCTCATTGATATAAAATGTATAGGGGCTTGACGAAAAAACTGGGCTGTTGTCATTCACATCTGATACCACAACGCTTATAGTCTTTTCAGTTGAAAACACAGGGTCTCCTGTGTCTCTCGCAATGATTGTGACA
Organism: Scortum barcoo; assembly: GCA_023238725.1. NCBI lineage: Eukaryota > Metazoa > Chordata > Actinopteri > Centrarchiformes > Terapontidae > Scortum > Scortum barcoo. The sequence goes on from CM041554.1 coordinate 15,652,510, forward strand.
TCAAATTGGGAAATCACTTCTCTGTCCAAGTACGACCTCGTTATAACAGCGTACATGTTCTCTTGTAACGATGGAGATAAAGTAAAAGGAACATCTTCGTTAATTGTGCAAATGACTTTACCATTAATACCTGAATCTAAATCACTGACACTAATCAGAGCTACTGTAGTTCCTATCTTTGAATCCTCTTTTATTGAGCTGGAAAATGATGTCACCTCTATCTCAGGTGCATTATCATTAACATCAAGAACAGTTATTATGACACTTTTGTCACTTGTTAGTGGAACTGGTCCCTTATCAGACGCCTGAATGTCAATTTCATAACTTCTACTTTGTTCAAAATCTATCTTACCGGTTACTTTAATTTCACCAGTGTTTGCATCTAAACTAAAGACATCCATTAATTTAGGATCAACTTCGTTACCAAATGAATATATTATTTCGCCATTTGCACCCTGGTCCAAATCTGTCGCGTTTACCTGAATCACTACGGTGTCAACGGGGACGTTTTCTCTAAGTGAGGCAGAATATAACTCTTTGCTAAATACCGGGGAGTTGTCATTAACATCAAGAACATCCACAATTATTTCTATATCGCCAGACTTGGCTGGTTTCCCCCCATCAGCGGCTGTTAGACGAAGCTTATGTTTCCCGGCTGTTTCTCGATCGAGCTGCTTTTGTAGAACTAAAAATGGCACTTTGCGGTCCTCGCCTCTGTCCTTCACTTCCAATCTAAAATGCTCGTTGTGGCTGAGTTTATATTGCTGAACGGAGAGCTGGCCCGCATCGGAGTCGCGCGCAGCCTGCAGTTGAAATCTCGCTCCCGGTAAGGCCGACTCAGAAATCTCGAGTCTTTTCTCTTTCTCTGGAAAAACCGGCGAGTGATCATTTATATCAAGTATTTCCACTGCCACGTAGTGAATCTCCAGCGGGTTTTCCAGCACGGTTTTCAGATTGATCAAACATGGGCTGCTCCGGTCGCACACCTCCTCCCTGTCTATCCTTCTTTTCACATACAGGATCCCATCATTTTGATTCACATGAAACAGGGGTTCACCTGCGCCTGTCACAATGCGATACCCCCTGTCTTTGAGTGCGCTCTTATCTAGACCCAAATCCTTGGCTATATTCCCGACGACGGTTTCATCTTGAACCTCCTCAGATATAGAATATCTGATCTGCCCAGAAGCTCCGCTCCATAAAATATCCAAAACAACCATGAAGGCAAACCAACATTGTCGCTCGCCACCACGCTTTGCCTCCCCTTTGTTCCATGACTTGGTGATGAATGAGGAACGGTCCACTAACGACGTCGCGATATTAATGCGACCTAATGCGTCATGTTTCCAAGCGATGCCCAGAGGTCCGTTCTTTAAAAAAAAGTGAGGAAAACAAAGCACACTCCTTGCTGCCAATCGCGATGTTCTGATCGGTCCTTTTTGAGGAGGAAACTCGGGCTCGGTACAATAAAGCTCGTGACGTAAAGTGCAGCCAGATGCTAAGAATCACTGAACTACACTGACACCAAGCGTTGAAATGCTTAGATACACAGATTATATTAGTAGTCATTTCACACGTCTGAGAGAATCTTCAGATGTCAGAGGAAAGATATCACTTGCCTTCCACTCACTGGTCTTTACGGGCAAACAAAAATAGTACTCCCACTGAAGAATATCCCTCTAACACTCAAAACCATGAACCAAGAACATATGATGTAAGCACCGCTATATGATTAAAAATCACGTGTAATGCATCACCATTAAAGCGAATATGCTGCATTAAAAAAATATTTTGCAGCACAAACTCAAAAAGTTTATCAAACTTGTAAGTTTCAAATGCAGACCGTGAGAAAGGCGTCGCTTTCCTGCATTTTCTGTAGAAAAAATTTCGCTGCTAAATTGTGCTTTTTCACTCACTGAGAAATCTACACACAAAGTGTACAAGGGCCGGGAAAATCAAAAATGTACAAAATATTAATCTTACCTCTCCAGGTGCCCTCCTCCTGTCAGGGAGCACCAGTGTATTTGCATGGCTGCCCGGGACTATAGTAGATCCTATACTCATTCTGGGTCCAACTAACATGTACCGTTTGTCTCCAGATCTGTACTGGATGCTGTGACACAGTGTCCCGTCATAATTAGTCTCTTGGAGATATTTTGAAGTATAGTCTGTGGATTTGGAGCACTGCATTGCAATCAGCACGATGATGCTGATGATGAAAAGTACAGAAACTGATCCCAAAGTTATCATCAGGTAAAATGTAACATTGTCGTCCTCATCAACTTTGGCTGCACTTTTAACATCAGAAGCTGCAAAAGCCTCTTTGGGCTCCACCAGTTTGACAGTGACAGTAGCTGTCGCTGAGAGTGAAACGTTCCCATTGTCTTTGACCAGTATGAGCAGTTTGTGCTCAGCCTCGTCTGTCTCTGTGAATGAGCGAAGTGTTCTGATCTGTCCTGTATAGCGGTCCAAACCAAAGAGACTGTGGTCAGTAACTTCCTGCAGTGAAAAGAGTAACCAGCCGTTATATCCTATATCAGCGTCATAGGCTCTGACTTTAGTCACCAAGTGTCCTGCGTTCACATTGCGGGGAATCTCCTCCACACCTTCAGCAGAGCCGTTGGAGCTGACTGGATACAGGATGACTGGAGCGTTGTCGTTCTGATCCAGAATGAACACGTTCACTGTGACGTTGCTGCTTAGTGACGGAGTTCCAGAATCTGTGGCGACAACTTGGAACTGGAATGTTTTCAGAGTCTCAAAGTCAAAACTTTTTAGTGCTGAAACATCCCCTTTTTCAGAATTGACATTTAAAAAGGATGTAAGCATATTTTCTCTGTCTCGGTCTCTTAATATGTGATATGAAATAAGAGCGTTACTACCGTCGTCATCATCGCGGGCTGTCACTGATAAAATAGACGATCCTGGAGTGTTATTCTCAGGTATGTAGAAAGTATAGGGGTTCTGTGAAAACTCTGGCCTATTGTCATTCACATCTGACACAACAATGTTTATAGTTTTGTCTGATGTTAAGGATGGTTCACCTGCATCTTTAGCAACAATTGTCACATCATATTGCGATATCTGCTCTCGATCCAAAAGCAATTTTGTTACCAGAGAATACATATTATTTTGTAAAGACGGCGTGAGCGTAAACGGAAGATCTTTGCTTATGTAACACATGACTTTTCCGTTGAGACCGGAGTCTAAATCTTTGACAGTGACCAAGGCCACTGTGGTTCCTGGTTTTGAATCCTCCGAGAGAGCACGTGAAAAAGATGTCACTTCAATCTCTGGTGCATTGTCGTTTACGTCACCAATATGTATAATAACGCTTTTCTCCGTTGCTAGTGTTGCCACAGCTTTGTCGGAAGCCTGGATATCAATTTCATATCTGCTACATTCTTCAAAATCTATCGACCCCGCCACAGTGATTATTCCAGTAATTGGATTTAAATTAAAACGCGCACGTGCCCGTGCATCCACATCATTTCCAAATGAATATACAACCTCACCATTTGAACCTTCATCCAAATCTGTTGCATTAACTTGAATAACAGTTGTACCAGCAGGAGAGTTTTCTTGTAGCTGAACTGTGTAGGATTCTTGGGTGAAAACTGGGGGGTTATCATTGACATCCGAAACATCAATAATTATTGTCATATTACCGGATCGTGGAGGTTTACCTCCATCAATGGCTGTCAAAAGTAACACATGGGTTTTGACAGATTCTCGATCTAGTGACTTTTGAAGAATTAAACTAGGAGTTTTACGGTCCTCACCACGATCTTTCACTTCCAAGCGAAAATTATCATTATGACTCAACCTGTACTGCTGAACAGATAATGAACCACTGTCAGCATCACGCGCAGCTTGCAACTGAAACTTTGCCCCAGGTAATGCAGATTCAGAAATCTCTAACATTTTCTCATTTTCGGGGAAGCTCGGCGCGTGGTCATTTACATCCAGGATCTCCACTGCGACATGATGGACCTCCAGTGGGTTTTCTAATATCGTTTTTAAGTCGATCACACAAACCTTACTCCTTTCGCACACTTCCTCTCTGTCAATTTTTTGGTTCACATATAAGATACCGTCGTCTTGATTCACTCGAAAAGGAGGCTCTGTCGTGCCGTAGACAATACGGTATCCCCGCTCTCTCAGCGTGGTCTTATCAAGGCCCAAATCCTTCGCAATATTTCCAACAACAGTCCCTTCTTTCACTTCCTCAGCGATAGAATATCGGATTTGTCCGGACGCTCTGCTCCAAAACGTAACCAAAACCATCATGTAAGCAACCCACTTCGTCCGCTCTCCCCATGTCTGGCACTGTCTTTGTTCCATGATGTGAAGATTAAACGAAAAATAAAATAAATAAAATAAAATAATAATTTCAAAGAGCTACACTAATATACTACAGTAAAATTTCTCCGTCGTGTTTGTCGTCATAATCCAACCGCTGTCCAAAAGCGCAGTATAATTATTTTAAAGCGAAATTCCGTTTTCCATCCGTCTGCACGCAAAATGTTCTGTCAGTGAGGTGTTAGAGGAAGGGGATAGGTCTCCTGGCTGTGACGAAAACACGCGGAAACATTATTTGTCATTATACTGACACCAAGTGATCGAGAATCAGACTGCATTACTGCGTATGAAATGATAGGATATGTATTAAAAAATAGACTGCATGAAAGAGAAAGCCTGAACACTGAAGAAAAGAGGGAAGCAGCTTGCCACATTCCCGCTCGTCAAGCATAAAGGAGGCAGCGATCCCCGTACACCATTATTTAACAATTAACTCATTGTATACATCAGCTCTTAATTCACATGATATTATTGATTGTTGCCAGTCTTCAAGCGAGAGTATCGCATGTTGCCCTGAAAAGGGGACTTGCTTAAGAATGAGGAATAATGTTTCAGCACCACGGAAAGCGACACTCAGCGCTCAGCTAAGCAACAAGCGCATTTTAAAAAGAAAAACACATTAAGATGGATAAGTCTGTCACTGCAAACAAAATAAATAAATATATATGTGTATACACACACACACACACACACACACACACACACACACACACACATATATATATATATATATATATATATATATATATATATATATATATACATCTAAATCTAAATGTGTATTCGGGTATAACTGCCGTTGTTTGATTAGTCAGGAAGTTAAAAAAGAGAGAAGAAAATATTCCAGCTATCTGTAACACCAGTGGGCAGCTGACATCTTAAGCGTTGGTATGACTAATTAGGCGCAGCAGCTCTCTTTAATCGCATGCATGTTACTACTTGCATCCACATAGTTATTTTGAAACTTGCCAGTAGTCCTCACTGATACACACAAAGTGTCTATATGTCAATGTCTATATGTCAATTGAGTATAAACATTTTAACAAATCAGGAAAGAATCGTTGGTTTTTTAAAGGGAAGTTGTGTATAATCTATAGAAGGACGACTATGACAATTGCATGAAAGCATTCTCTTCCCATTTATCTAGTAAAGGTGTTTGTCACAAGTAAGTTAGTATTGCTTGCTTCATAGCCAGGGCATGAATAAATTCAACCTCCAAAATGTAAAATGTAAAACATATTAAAGCACGCTGATAAGCATGAAAATAGATTAATATTTATGAACCTGAGCTAGTACTAATTGAACAAAATTGAGCTTTGAAACCTAAAGAAACAGCAAGATAGTGGCGCAGTGGTTCAGTCCGTAGAACGTGCGCACATGTATGATGCCATGGGTGGGTCTCGCTGCAGCAGCCCAGGGTTCGATTCCTGCCTCGGTTCTATTTCCAGTCCTTTTTCAGCTGTCCCATGAATAATAAAGGATACAATCCCCCCAAAAAATACTTAAAAAAACAGAGAGTCAAACGAATGATCTTACCTCTCCAGACGCCCTCCTCCTGTCAGGGAGTACCAGTGTATTTGCATGGCTGCCCGGGACTATAGTAGATCCTATACTCATTCTGGGTCCAACTAACATGTACCGTTTGTCTCCAGATCTGTACTGGATGCTGTGACACAGTGTCCCGTCATAATTAGTCTCTTGGAGATATTTAGAAGTATAGTCTGTGGATTTGGAGCACTGCATTGCAATCAGCACGATGATGCTGATGATGAAAAGTACAGAAACTGATCCCAAAGTTATCATCAGGTAAAATGTAACATTGTCGTCCTCATCAACTTTGGCTGCACTTTTAACATCAGAAGCTGCAAAAGCCTCTTTGGGCTCCACCAGTTTGACAGTGACAGTAGCTGTTGCTGAGAGTGAAACGTTCCCATTGTCTTTGACCAGTATGAGCAGTTTGTGCTCAGCCTCGTCTGTCTCTGTGAATGAGCGAAGTGTTCTGATCTGTCCTGTATAGCAGGTCCAAACCAAAGAGACTGTGGTCAGTAACTTCCTGCAGTGAAAAGAGTAACCAGCCGTTATATCCTATATCAGCGTCATAAGGCTCTGACTTTAGTCACCAAGTGTCCTGCGTTCACATTTAGGGGAATCTCCTCCACACCTTCAGCAGAGCCGTTGGAGCTGACTGGATACAGGATGACTGGAGCGTTGTCGTTCTGATCCAGAATGAACACGCTTCACTGTGACGTTGCTGCTTAGTGACGGAGTTCCAGAATCTGTGGCGACAACTTGGAACTGGAACGTTTTCAGAGTCTCAAAGTCAAAACTTTTCAGAGCTGAAATGTGTCCATTATCTGAATTTATATTTAGGAAAGAAGGTTGCGTCATTTTGACTCGCCTGGCTCTCACAATATGATATGAAATCACTGCATTGTCACTGACATCACTGTCTGTTGCACTCACAGAGAATATTGACGCTCCAGCAACATTATTTTCTGACAGGTAAAACTGTAATGGACTTTGTTCAAAATGTGGTCTGTTGTCATTTACATCTGATATCTGAATAGTTAGAGTTTTAAAAGTAGATAAAGGAGGTTCACCACAGTCTGTGGCTTTTATCATTATTTCATAATGTGACACCTCCTCTCGATCCAAAAAATCCTTTGTGACAACTGAGTACATGTTCTCTTTGTAGGAGGGCTTTAATTCAAAAGGGACGTCATTGGTTATGCTTGATATTATTTTTCCATTCACACCGGAGTCTTTATCTTTCACACTAATAAGTGAAATAACTTTTCCAGGTTTTGAGTCTTCAGACACTGTATTTGACAGAGATGTGACTTCAATTTCTGGTGGATTATCATTCACGTCTTTTATTTTTACAATCACGCTACATCTTCCTCTTAATGGTGGAGTTCCTTTATCTGATGCCTCAATATCTAGTCTATAAATCTCTGATTCCTCAAAATCCAGCGCTCCTTTCAATTTAATTTCCCCACTTAAACTGTCCAATTCAAAGATCTCATAGATTTTACGCGATAATGTTTTGCTCAGACTGTACTCTATCTCTCCATTAGTCCCCTCATCTGGATCTATTGCATTCACTCTTGTAACAGTAGTACCAACCGGGACGTTTTCATATATTTCTGTTTGGTAAGTATCCTGACTAAATGTCGGACGGTTATCATTAATATCAAGAACAATAACAGAAACATTTAGTGTTCCTGATCTTGGAGGTTTCCCTCCATCAACTGCTGTTACCAGCAGCGTGTGTTTATTCTTTTGTTCTCTGTCTAACGATTTTTTCAGTATTAAAAATGGTATTTTGTCCTCTTCACTTTGACTGATTTCTATTTCAAAGTGATCATTTGGCGTTAAGGTATATGTACGAATAGAGTTCATTCCAGCATCGGGATCACGAGCAGTGTGTAGTTGAAATCGAGTTCCCGGAGATGTGTGTTCTGCTATTTCAAATTCCTGTTCCTTTTCAGGAAAAACAGGGGACTGATCATTTACATCGGTGATTTCTACAGTGATATGGTGTATTTCCAAAGGGTTTTCAACCAAGTATTTTGAGCTCCATTTTCAAACATGCACCTCTTCCCTGACACAGCTCCTCTCTGTCGATTTTCTTACGGACCTGTAAGGCACCATTGTCCGGGTTTACCTCGAAAAATGCGTCCTCTGATCCAGAAACAACACGAAACCGCCGCTCAGTCAAGGAGCTTTTTTCCAGGCCAAGATCCTTTCGCAACATTTCCAACAGCAGTTCCTTCTTTCACCTCCTCTGGGATAGAATATCTCAATTCAGCCAAAGCCTGCTTCCCGAAAATCAGCAGTAAAGAAAAATGAACAGCAAACCAACAATAGTCCTTGAATCGACATCGTCTTCCGCTCCCCATTTTTATCCAACAACATATAATCAAAGGGACGCGTGATTCTGCAGCAAGAACCCTATACCCGAGTACCACACGGTCTCATCTGACTCCCGATCTTTTATCAAATGTATCCTCTGCTGTGAGGTACCAAACAAAAGCTTTTTTCAGGGGAGGGATGAAGGCTTTCATGGACAGGGCTGATGTTACAGTGACACCAAGAGGACAACATTTAACATCACTTAAAATTACATAAAGACTCGATTTGTCAGCACGTCTAACCGCATTTCAAGCTGACTGAAGTAAAACAAAAAAAAATGTCTCATCAAAACAGCGAAGTCAGCTACGTTTTCATGCAAATCAATAGCTCTCCTGAATTATTACAATTTACCACGTCAATGCAACATTTTATTACCATTTCATTATATTTAGGTTGGAAACATTAAAGCCGATTCATTTCAGTCCCACGGAGAGCGATCACTGCTCCTCATATAACCGTCTTCCTAAACAGAAGAGCTCTGTGCTCAGTTATCATTCACGTTGCGAGCTGATCCAACAAATAACATAACATAACACCAAACGCAGGTGTAGGTAGGGGTTTCGGTGTCAATTTTTTTTACCACATTGCCAAAAATGATGCTTATTCTACTGTTACTTTCTTTACAGTGAGGGAAAATGATTTATGTCTGGTGATCATGATTGCATTCAGAGTTTTTAGATGTGTAAAGGAGAGATACAAAATGTGAGCTAGAAGCACGTTAAGAAATACAAGCAAAACAATCCATAGATGACTGTGCTGATTGGCCCGCGACCCGGGCTTTTTTCAGCTAAACGGCCCTCAACAGTTTCCCATTCATTCTCTATGGTAGTGCTGAAACACTGCGGATGTAATATATCCACCGCCGCTAGGATGCGCTTTTTCGCACTATGACGCCAGTGACGCTGATTCCAGCTCAGACGCACACTGACGGTGGGAAGGACGCGACACACTTCAAAGGTAACTTTTATTTGACGTGAATCAATAAATAAACCGTGAATGAACGTCTTATTTTATTTCAACATGGCGCCGTCTGACGTGTTGTAATGTCGTAAAGTTAACCGTGTTATTACGGTTAAAGTGTTTTCATGTCGGTTAAATTAAATCAATATGCTAACGTTAGCTCGCTAACCGCTTCGTCTGTTAGTGTTAATAAAGTTTGTGTTTTTATGTTGAGTGTAAATTAACATTTATTCATGAGGTTTAAATACACATCGTTATCTACGGTTACCGGATATATATGAGCCGGTTAACGGTAATTTAATGACTCGTTTATATATCCGATCTTTATTTATGATGAATGAGCATCGTGTCGGTTTATATTCACCGTTAAAGATCACAGCAATGTTAAATGAAACGCTAGGATTGTTTAAGCCATGTTGTGTAAAAAACAATAGAAATCATGCACGTTTTATTTTACCATAGACGACGTGGAGTTTGTAGAAAGTGACTGTAGAAACTTCATTGAACTGAAATTTTTACTGAAGTTTCTGTTTCTGTGATCAGCCTCTCTGATAAGACAGTTCACACCTGAGTGTTACATGATATATATATATATATGTATATATATATATATATATATATATATATATATATATATATATATATATAGTATTATCTATATTATAGTATAGTATTATCTATATTATAGTATTAAACTTTATATAACTATACTATGAAGGCCTCTATAGGTCAGAGGATTTAACCAAGTGTTACCACAGCTCAGTGTAAAGACATGCAGACAGGCAGCTCATCAAAGTTCACAAAGATATAAAGATTTAAACTAAAACAGTGTCTGTAGAGGCTTCACCTTCATATCAACATCTGTTACAGAAACAATGTCTGTCTACAACGTATTAATATATTCTGTCAGTTCCTTTATGACAGGTAAAATGCACAAATAAGTGTTTTTTCCCTGGGAGAGTGATTGTCACTTTCTGTAAGGGTCCACCAGGACCCCACAGATGGAGCCAAACTGTTGAAAGACAACCTGTCTGTACAGATGAGGTCTGCACCTGTGAGGGAGGAGGTGGTGAGACAAAACACCCTCACTGTGGTCCGTCAGAGAGGAGGGGATGCTTCGGACAAGGACAGAGCTGTGTGGAGAAGACGTCCTGCAGTTTGGGAAGTTTGAGGTCAGAATCAGAGGAAGATCGGCTGGTTGGTTTTTGGCTCTCGTGGCTGGTGGCAGCTTTGGGACAGCAGAGATGAAGTGATGGCTTTGAAGCCTTCATACTGAAGGAAGCTTCATGCTGCCCCTCTGACACAAATGTCAGCTGCTCCTGCTGAGTCCACAGATGAGTCTTGTTTTCAGTTTGTTTGGTCAAACAGGTGTACATGCTGTCTTGGTAGCTTCAAAGTACTTTAGCACACCTCCCGTCTGTTTGCATCACAGAGATGGAAGAAGATGAAGAGCTGGAGAGAGCGATGCTGAGGATCTCTACTTCTAAGCAACATGTACTGTGAGTAAACCTTTGTTTTAGTTGTTTTTACCTGCCTGAACATTCAAATTGACTGACTGTTCCTCCTCTTTGCATTTAAGTGTTAAAATAATTAGTAGTAGAAGTAATTAACAGTAGTATTTAGTAGAAATTAAATCACTTATAATTTATAGTTTTAATATAGTTTACATATACATGTTTTTTTTCCTGTGTCTAATAGTTCCAGCTGTGTATTTTGTATATTATTGTGTATTGTAACTTTAAATGCATCTCAAAATGGTCTGTGTAGTGTCCATCACTGTTGTAAATCCTTTAAAGGGTGTTTAATTGTCATAAATCAGTTACAGCATGATCCTATTGTCCGCTTAAGACAACAGATCACTGCTGTGCAGTTAAAACAGCCACAGTGTACAGCCTGCTGAGTTTCAAGGACTACAGCGTAGGTGTGGTCACATTAAATTCTTACTTTTTCTTACTGTGAATAATAATAAAATGTTTATGTTCTATTTAGTGTGTTCAGAGACACTTTTACTGTCTGCTGAGACGTCTCAGTGCCCAGCCGACTGAAACCGCCATGCAGAGAGCTCAAAGTAAGTCTTCAAATGTTTTTGATTTGTTTGTGCGTTAGAGATATATCAAGTCACACCCAAAATCTTAATGATTGGGTGTGTGTCTGTTTCTCTCTCATCAGGTCAGCCATCACATCCTCCTCCACAACTTCCTGCCTACGAATCCGAGGATCTCAGTCAGCAGTCTGCTCGGCAGCAGCAGAGGATCTGGATGAAGACGGAGCTGGAATCAGCGGGTCTCTGGTCAGCCTCCATCCCTTTGCACAACCCCACTGAGAGAACCAAGGTTTCTAAAGCTTATAGTGCTGAGGTCTGACAAATACAAAACTGGCCTTAAAAGACTTTGTTGAGACTGATCTTCTTCAGGAAGATCTGGAGGCCACAAAGAAGAAGGTTGAGGAGAGAGGACAGCAGAAAAGAAAAAGGACAGACTCCCAGCAGACGGGCCGCAAGTGTCGGTTTGTAAACTGGAACTAAGCAGACAGACAGTCCTCACTTTCACTCTGGCTTCTTTGGAGTAGGACAGTAGATTTCTGTGGCAATATGAGGAACTGTTGTATTTAAAAACAGTCATACACGTCATGAATATCGTCACCTCTGCATTACTCTCTGGTGGCTCCCTCTTTTCAAACTCCAGACCCCAGAAGTCATTGTTGTATCATATACGTAATATTTGTGGAAGAAGTATTCACATCCTTTAAGTACCAATACCACACTGAAATACTCAACTACAAGTAACTGCATTGAAAACCTCACTGAAGTAACAGTGTGTATTGTGACAGTAACAGTGTGTGTGTCTTGTGCAAGTAACAGTGTGTGTAATCTGTATTAAGTACAGTGTTTAATGTATTTAAAATAGTATTTCCTGTTGTGTTATGACCTTGCACTTGGCTTTGTGTGCAGGTTGTTTTAATAACCAAAATATTTCATTCAGTCATGTCTGCATGTCTCATTAGTATACGTGTAATGTTTGGTCATCGATTAAAGTCAATAATAGAAAGAATGAGAAAACTAGCGAGTCAGTTACTTGATAAAACCATTCTGTTATCTTTCAGTTTTTGTTTAGTCTTGCTGTTTTTTGTCTTTTACTGACTTATTGTAATAAAAAAATGATAGCTTAAATAAACATTATGCTCACCTCACTGTCACTACAATATAATCATAATGAAAGGAAAAGGTGAACAACGAAGTAGGAATCGCATTTCCTGATTCCAAATAGTTATACCCACATCCAGGTAGTCATTCTTAAATAGAAAAATTATGTACTGAGGGCGAAGTGCAGCACCACAGACTGTTTCAAGGATGCTGCAGTCAGTTCCAACTGACCCGACTGGCCCGTGGAGTCTTTGTATGAAGAAGTTTTGGAAATACGTTAGTCCAAGTATGTACACAATCAGAGACGATTAGCAAGTGTTTGCTGGGAAAAATGTTTTGAAGTTTTTCACATTTAAAATCTTACCTCTCCAGATGCCCTCCTCCTGTCAGGGAGCACCAGTGTATTTGCATGGCTGCCCGGGACTATAGTAGATCCTATACTCATTCTGGGTCCAACTAACATGTACCGTTTGTCTCCAGATCTGTACTGGATGCTGTGACACAGTGTCCCGTCATAATTAGTCTCTTGGAGATATTTAGAAGTATAGTCTGTGGATTTGGAGCACTGCATTGCAATCAGCACGATGATGCTGATGATGAAAAGTACAGAAACTGATCCCAAAGTTATCATCAGGTAAAATGTAACATTGTCATCCTCATCAACTTTGGCTGCACTTTTAACATCAGAAGCTGCAAAAGCCTCTTTGGGCTCCACCAGTTTGACAATGACAGTAGCTGTCGCTGAGAGTGAAACGTTCCCATTGTCTTTGACCAGTATGAGCAGTTTGTGCTCAGCCTCGTCTGTCTCTGTGAATGAGCCTCGTCTGTCTCTGTGAAGTGTTCTGATCTGTCCTGTATAGCTGTCCAAACCAAAGAGACTGTGGTCAGCGGTCCAAACCAAAGAGACTGTGGTCTGTAGTAACTTCCTGCAGTGAAAAGAGTAACCAGCCGTTATATCCTATATCAGCGTCATAGGCTCTGACTTTAGTCACCAAGTGTCCTGCGTTCACATTTCGGGGAGGTCTGGAATCTCCTCCATTTCGGGGAATCTCCTCCACCTTCAGCAGAGCCGTTGGAGCTGACTGGATACAGGATGACTGGAGCGTTGTCGTTCTGATCCATAATGAACACGTGAACACGTTCACTGTGACGTTGCTGCTTAGTGACGGAGTTCCAGAATCTGTGGCAACAACTTGGAACTGGAACGTTTTCAGAGTCTCAAAGTCAAAACTTTTCAGAGCTGAAATGTGTCCATTATCAGTATTTATATTTAGGAAAGAGGTTACGTCATTTTCTCTGGCTATATGATACGAAATCACTGCATTGTCACTGACGTCATTGTCTGTTGCGCTCACAGAGAATATTGACGCTCCAGCAACATTATTTTCTGACAGGTAAAACTGTAGTGGACTTTGTTCAAAATGTGGTCTGTTGTCGTTTACATCTGATATGTGAATAGTTAGAGTTTTAAAAGTCGATAAAGGAGGTTCACCACAATCTGTGGCTTTTATTATTATTTCATAATGTGACACCTCCTCTCGATCCAAAAAACCCTTCGTGACAACTGAGTACGTGTTTTCCTTATAAGAAGGCTTTAGTTCAAAAGGTACGTCATTTGATATATGTAATAAAATTTTTCCAATAATACCGGAGTCTTTATCTTTCACACTAAGAAGTGAAATAACTGTACCAGGTTTTGAATCTTCAGACACTGTATTTGACAGGGATGTGACTTCTATTTCTGGTGGATTATCATTCACGTCTTTTATTTTTATAATGACTCGACACTCACCTGTTAACGGTGGTGTTCCTTTGTCCGAAGCTTCAACGTCTAATTCATATATGTCACTTTCCTCATAGTCCACTAGGCCTTTCACTCTAATTTCTCCGGTTAATTTGTCCAATTCAAATATATCATAAACCTTTCGCCTCAAAGTTTTTCCAAGGCTGTATTCTACTTCCCCATTAATGCCTTCATCTAAATCCGTGGCATTCATTGTAAATACTGAAGTACCGACTGGAACATTTTCCTCTATTGCTATTTCATAAATCTCCTGACTAAACATTGGACGATTATCATTGATATCAAGAACAACAATAGAAATATTTAGTGTTCCTGATCTTGGAGGTTTCCCTCCATCAACTGCTGTAACCAGCAGTGTGTGTTTGTCTTTTTGTTCTCTGTCTAATGATTTCTTCAGGACTAAAAATGGTATTTTAACCGCATCACTTTGACGAATGTCTATTTCAAAATGTTCATTTGAGGTTAAAGTGTAAGTACGAATAGAGTTAATTCCAGCATCGGGGTCACGAGCAGTGTGCAGTTGAAATCGCTTTCTTGGTAATGTTTGTTCACCTATTTCAAATGTCTGTTCTTTTTCTGGAAAACTAGGAGAGTGGTCATTCACATCAGTAATTTCTACAACTACATAGTGTATTTCCAAAGGATTTTCCACCAAGATTTTTAGCTCCATGAGACACGATCCGCTGCCCTGACAGAGCTCCTCTCTGTCTATATGCTTGAAGACATACAGTGCTCCATTATTCTGATTTACTTCAAAAATCGCGTCCTTACTTTCAGACACAACGCGGAACCGCCGATCATTCAAAGAGGTGATATCAAGGCCAAGATCCTTCGCAACATTTCCAACAACAGTTCCCTCCGCTACCTCCTCAGGAATAGAGTACCTTATCTGAGCCAAAGCCTGCTTTCCGAAAAACAGCAGCAGCAGAGCCAGATGAAAAGCAAACCAGCAGCAGTCCTTTGTTCGGGATTTCGTGTCTGTCCCCATCGTTATCCAGCCACACAAATACACACAGGAAGCCGTTAATGCCACACACGATTATTTATGTCCAACCCGCCGAATGTAGCACATTTTCAAAACGTAAAACGTGAGTCCATCGGCTGGTGTGCTTCAGTCAAACACCGCCTTTGCTGGATTTGGTAGAAAACAAAAGACTTGAAAGGGGAGGGACAACGTCGTTTGTGGTTTCCCGATGTAATAGTGACACCCAGAGGTATTTACTCAGAGTAAGCATGAATACATCCTCTTTATTACCGACATTAACATCCAAAAGACAAAGGAGCCTCGAGAAAAACAAAACAATTTACCCCTCATTTCAGGTTTTCATTTTTCTGTTTCTCTCTCTCCCTGAAAAATTATAAAAGGTTGTTGTGTTTTCCTGTATTGGATGCACATATATTGAATCTGTCCACTTCTTATAAAGATTTAATAATCACTAAAATAATAATGTAAGGTTTCGAAGTTGAGTTAATTCATATATTAAAATTAATTTCCAAAAAATATATTTGCTGTGTTTATACCGTTTAACTATTTACACATTTATGTTAAAAAATATTATTTACATATTTACATGATTGAATAATGAGAATAATATCTACAATGTACTTCTTCAGGTTTTCCCTGTCATTTACTTCGGTTTTGTCTCTTCTAGCTTCTCATTGGTTAGTTCAGAGACATGTGACCTAGGAACGAGGAAGTGTTGTTGCTCTGGAAATGACTGAAGTGTGGAGGACAGCGAAGTACTGCTTGAGAAAATGATCCGCCTTCATTCAGCTGTTTCCTCTTGTCAAGAGTGATTTCAACCACCACATATTGAGCCCTCACGTTACAACACTATGCATTATGTTGCTTTAATGTTGCGTTTCTGTTCATGGCTTTCAGCACCATGGAGAGCAATCACGAGGAGTCTCACAGCTTTCCCCTCTAATGACAAGAGAAGTTGTCTGATTTAATAACGTCTGCCCAACACACACAAACGATACACTGCAAAACCTTCAAATTTTTTAATATATTGTTCAAGTGTGAGTATTATGGGACCCACCGATTACAAACGTACTGCCTACATGTTCCTGAATAAACACTGTAATTACTCCGCTTTACTGAGCATCCATACAACAGCTTTCTAAATCTCTTAGGATTCAAATGAGCACTTAGTATGACAAATGAGAAGATACAATGAAAATAAGCTCAAGAAGCCAATTTAGATTTTTTTTACTAAATACAATCTATTAACAAGGCGTATTATACACTGGAGTGTCTGTAAATTATATATGGCACTATTCTATGCAAAATGTAATGCGATACGATAAACATAAAATCTAAAATAGATTATAAAGAAAAGCTGGATGACTGTAAACATATTGTAAAAAGTTTGCATTTTTAAGGTCTTACCTCTCCAGATGCCCTCCTCCTGTCTGGAAGCACCAGTGTATTTGCATGGCTGCCCGGGACTATAGTAGATCCTATACTCATTCTGGGTCCAACTAACATGTACCGTTTGTCTCCAGATCTGTACTGGATGCTGTGACACAAGTGTCCCGTCATAATTAGTCTCTTGGAGATATTTAGAAGTATAGTCTGTGGATTTGGAGCACTGCATTGCAATCAGCACGATGATGCTGATGATGAAAAGTACAGAAACTGATCCCAAAGTTATCATCAGGTAAAATGTAACATTGTCGTCCTCATCAACTTTGGCTGCACTTTTAACATCAGAAGCTGCAAAAACCTTCTTTGGGCTCCACCAGTTTGACAATGACAGTAGCTGTTGCTGAGAGTGAAACGTTCCCATTGTCTTTGACCAGTATGAGCAGTTTGTGCTCAGCCTCGTCTGTCTCTGTGAATGAGCGAAGTGTTCTGATCTGTCCTGTATAGCGGTCCAAACCAAAGAGACTGTGGTCAGTAACTTCCTGCAGTGAAAAGAGTAACCAGCCGTTATATCCTATATCAGCGTCATAGGCTCTGACTTTAGTCACCAAGTGTCCTGCGTTCACATTTCGGGGAATCTCCTCCACACCTTCAGCAGAGCCGTTGGAGCTGACTGGATACAGGATGACTGGAGCGTTGTCGTTCTGATCCAGAATGAACACGTTCACTGTGACGTTGCTGCTTAGTGACGGAGTTCCAGAATCTGTGGCGACAACTTGGAACTGGAACGTTTTCAGAGTCTCAAAGTCAAAACTTTTCAGAGCTGAAATGTGTCCATTATCAGTATTTATATTTAGGAAAGAGGTTACGTCATTTTGACTCCCTTCTCTCACAATATGATATGAAATTGCTGCATTGTCACTGACGTCATTGTCTGTTGTTGCGCTCACAGAGAATATTGACGCTCCAGCAACATTATTTTCTGACAGGTGAAACTGTAATGGACTTTGTTCAAAATGTGGTCTGTTGTCATTTACATCTGATATCTGAATAGTTAGAGTTTTAAAAGTCGATAAAGGAGGTTCACCACAATCTGTGGCTTTTATCATTATTTCATAATGTGACACCTCCTCTCGATCCAAAAAACCCCTTCGTGACAACTGAGTACGTGTTTTCCTTATAAGATGGCTTTAGTTCAAAAGGGACGTCATTTGATATGTGTGATATTATTTTTCCATTCACACCGGAGTCTTTATCTTTAACACTCATAAGTGAAATAACGGTTCCAGGTATTGAGTCTTCAGACACTGTATTTGACAGAGATGTGACTTCAATTTCTGGTGGATTATCATTCACGTCTTTTATTTTTATATTCACTCGACACCTGCTTGTTAATGGTGGAGTTCCTTTATCTGATGCTTGAACATCTAGTCTGTAAGTCTCTGATTCCTCAAAATCCAACGCTCCTTTCAATTTAATTTGCCCACTTAAACTGTCCAATTCAAAGATCTCGTAGATTTTACGCGATAATGTTTTGCTCAGACTGTACTCTATTTCTCCATTAGGCCCTTCATCTGGATCTATTGCATTCACTCTTGTAACAGTAGTACCAACCGGGGACGTTTTCATATATTTCTGTTTGGTAAGTATCCTGACTAAATGTCGGACGGTTATCATTAATATCAAGAACAATAACAGAAACATTTAGTGTTCCTGATCTTGGAGGTTTCCCTCCATCAACTGCTGTTACCAGCAGCGTGTGTTTATTCTTTTGTTCTCTGTCTAACGATTTTTTCAGTATTAAAAATGGTATTTTGTCCTCATCGCTTTGACTGATTTCTATTTCAAAGTGATCATTTGGCGTTAAGGTATATGTACGAATAGAGTTCATTCCAGCATCGGGATCACGGGCCGCATGTAATTCGAAACGACTTCCCGGAGATGCGTGTTCAAATATTTCAAATTGCTGTTCCTTTTCAGAAAAAGTCGGAGAGTGATCATTTACATCAGTTATTTCCACAACTACATAATGTATTTCCAGAGGGTTTTCAACAAGGATTTTCATCTCCACTAAACATGCACCGTCCCCCCTGACACAGCTCCTCTCTGTCGATTTTCTTACGGACCATTAACGCACCATTGTCCGCGTTTACCTCGAATAAAGCGTCCTCGGATCCAGAAACAACACGGAACCGTCGATCAATCAATGAAAGTTTGTCTAGACCAAGATCCTTTGCAACATTTCCAACAAGGGTTCCTTCTTTCATCTCCTCTGGAAGAGAGTACCTCAATTCAGCCAAAGCCTGGTTCCCGAAAATCAGCAGTAAAGAGAAATGAACAGCAAACCGACAGTAGCCTCTTAATCGACATCGTCTGTCGCTCTCCATCGTTATCCAGCTGCACATATACACGTAGGAGCCGGTTTCTTCAGTAAAACAAACTTGTATACGACACGTTTAGGATAGCATGTTTAGAAAACACACTAAATGGTCTCATTCGACTCGCATTCTCAAATCAAATGTATCCTCTGCTGCGAGGTACCAAACAAAAGCTTTGTTAAAGGAGGGACTTAGTCCTTTACGGCCTTTGTGGTCTAACAGTGACACCAAGAGGAAACGTTAAGAATCACCCAGTGAACGTGGCATGCCAGGTTATATACTTCTCTCAGAAAATACACAGGGAAATGTCACAGCAGCAAAACACTTGATTTAGTGAAATGCCATGCTCAGCAAGAATCGGAATAGTTAACACTGATAAGTTGCAATAGAAGTGAAGTGTAATAGCAAAAAATACAAACAATTACTCATGAATTTATTTTTCCCCTTTGCTTATATTCTTTCTCAACCAGTAAAGTTAGTGTGTTTCAGCACCATGGATAGAGACTTCAAGTGTAGCCATCTTCCGCTGTGCCAACCACACTCACATGTGAATTATTCTGCAATTATTATTGTTTTTGCACAATGATGATGAATACTAAACAGCACAAACAACAGACAGCATTTCACTATGTTGCAGTTATTGTTCGGAATTTTATTTCACTTGTTGATGGTCAGTGGCAAAGCTCACAAGGTCCAAAAAGAGGCAAAATTAAGTCAAACTTTTGATTTTTGTATTTTTTCACTGGAAACACCTTAAACACATCTAGTGTCCATAATGACATGGAGAGTGTAAAGATGTGTGTGTAAGAGATTCGACAAAGAAGGAGGAATATGATAAATTGTGCATCAAAATGTACATTCATCACTTCAGAACTGAGGACAGAATAACATATACCCAAATCCTTTCTGAATGGAGTAAACACATGCTGAGCAAGAGACCAGAAGTCCACAAATCCTCAGGCAATTTGATACACATCTAAATAGAAAACACCAGAACCTGCTATACCATGTGCAAAGCATGCTTAGACATGATTAAAACAAAACCTCAAACACAAGGACTAAAAAACCCTGAATGCTTGTAAACATATCAAATAAAACTGTTTTTTAAAGTCTTACCTCTCCAGATACCCTCCTCCTGTCAGGGAGCATGAGTGTATTGGCATGGCTGCCCGGGACTATAGTAGATCCTATACTCATTCTGGGTCCAACTAACATGTACCGTTTGTCTCCAGATCTGTACTGGATGCTGTGACACAGTGTCCCGTCATAATTAGTCTCTTGGAGATATTTAGAAGTATAGTCTGTGGATTTGGAGCACTGCATTGCAATCAGCACGATGATGCTGATGATGAAAAGTACAGAAACTGATCCCAAAGTTATCATCAGGTAAAATGTAACATTGTCATCCTCATCAACTTTGGCTGCACTTTTAACATCAGAAGCTGCAAAAGCCTTCTTTGGGCTCCACCAGTTTGACAGTGACAGTAGCTGTCGCTGAGAGTGAAACGTTCCCATTGTCTTTGACCAGTATGAGCAGTTTGTGCTCAGCCTCGTCTGTCTCTGTGAATGAGCGAAGTGTTCTGATCTGTCCTGTATAGCGGTCCAAACCAAAGAGACTGTGGTCAGTAACTTCCTGCAGTGAAAAAAGTAACCAGCCGTTATATCCTATATCAGCGTCATAGGCTCTGACTTTAGTCACCAAGTGTCCTGCGTTCACATTTCTAGAGGGAATCTCCTCCACACCTTCAGCAGAGCCGTTGGAGCTGACTGGATACAGGATGACTGGAGCGTTGTCGTTCTGATCCAGAATGAACACGTTCACTGTGACGTTGCTGCTTAGTGACGGAGTTCCAGAATCTGTGGCAACAACTTGGAACTGGAATGTTTTCAGAGTCTCAAAGTCAAAACTTTTCAGAGCTGAAATGTGTCCATTATCTGGATTTATATTAAGGAAAGACATGATGTCATTTTGACTCCCTTCTCTCACAATACGATATGAAATCACTGCATTGTCACTGACATCATTGTCTGTTGCGCTCACAGAGAAAACTGAATCTCCAGCAACATTATTTTCTGACAGGTAAAATTTTAGTGGACTTTGAGAGAATATTGGTCTGTTGTCATTTACGTCTGATATCTGAATAGTTAGAGTTTTAAAAGCAAATAAAGGAGGGTCACCACAGTCTGTGGCTTTTATTATTATTTCATAATGTGACACCTCCTCTCGATCCAAAAAATCCTTTGTGACAACTGAGTACATGTTCTCTTTGTAGGAGGGCTTTAATTCAAAAGGGACGTCATTGGTTATGCTTGATATTATTTTTCCATTCACACCGGAGTCTTTATCTTTCACACTAATAAGTGAAATAACTTTTCCAGGTTTTGAGTCTTCAGACACTGTATTTGACAGAGATGTGACTTCAATTTCCGGTGGATTATCATTCACGTCTTTTATTTTTATAATCACTCTACATCCTCCTCTTAATGGTGGAGTTCCTTTATCTGATGCCTCAACATCAAGTTTATAAATCTCTGATTCCTCAAAATCCAACGCTCCTTTCAATTTAATTTGCCCCACTTAAACTGTCCAATTCAAAGATCTCGTAGATTTTACGCGATAATGTTTTGCTCAGACTGTACTCTATCTCTCCATTAGTCCCCTCATCTGGATCTATTGCATTCACTCTTGTAACAGTAGTACCAACGGGGACGTTTTCATATATTTCTGTTTGGTAAGTATCCTGACTAAATGTCGGCCGGTTATCATTACTGTCGAGAACAATAACAGAAACATTTAGTGTTCCTGATCTTGGAGGTTTCCCTCCATCAACTGCTGTTACCAGCAGCGTGTGTTTATTTTTTTGTTCTCTGTCTAATGATTTCTTCAGGACTAAAAATGGTGTTTTATCCTCATCGCTTTGACTGATTTCTATTTCAAAGTGATCATTTGGCGTTAAGGTATATGTACGAATAGAGTTAATTCCAGCATCGGGATCACGAGCAGTGTGTAATTTAAATATACTTCCCGGAGATGTGTGTTCTGCTATTTCAAATTCCTGTTCCTTTTCAGGAAAAACAGGGGACTGATCATTTACATCGGTGATTTCTACAGTGATATGGTGTATTTCCAAAGGGTTTTCAACAATTATTTTCAGCTCCATTAAACATGCACCACTGTCGTGACAACGCTCCTCTCTGTCGATTTTCTTACGGACCTGTAAGGCACCATTGTCCGGGTTTACCTCGAGAAATGCGTCCTCTGATCCAGAAACAACACGAAACCGCCGCTCAGTCAAGGAGCTTTTTTCCAGGCCAAGATCCTTCGCAACATTTCCAACAGCAGTTCCTTCTTTCACCTCCTCTGGGATAGAATATCTCAATTCAGCCAAAGCCTGCTTCCCGAAAATCAGCAGTAAAGAAAAATGAACAGCAAACCAACAATAGTCCTTGAATCGACATCGTCTTCCGCTCCCCATTTTTATCCAACAACATATAATCAAAGGGACGCGTGATTCTGCAGCAAGAACCCTATACCCGAGTACCACACGGTCTCATCTGACTCCCGATCTTTTATCAAATGTATCCTCTGCTGTGAGGTACCAAACAAAAGCTTTTTTCAGGGGAGGGATGAAGGCTTTTATGGACAGGCTGATGTTACAGTGACACCAAGAGGACAACATTTAACATCACTTAAAATTACATAAAGGCTCGATTTGTCAGCACGTCTAACGCATTTCAAGCTGGCTGAAGTAAAACAAAAAAAATGTCTCATCAAAACAGCGAGTCAGCTACGTTTTCATGCAAATCAATAGTTCTCCTGAATTATTACAATTTACCACGTCAATGCAACATTTTATTACCATTTCATTATATTTAGGTTGGAAACATTAAAGCCGATTCATTTCAGTCCCACGGAGAGCGACACTGCTCCTCATATAACCGTCTTCCTAAACAGAAGAGCTCTGTGCTCAGTTATCATTCACGTTGCGAGCTGATCCAACAAATTCGTTCATAACACCAAACGCAGGTGTAGGTAGGGGTTTCGGTGTCAATTTTTTTTACCACATTGCCAAAAATGATGCTTATTCTACTGTTACTTTCTTTACAGTGAGGGAAAATGATTTATTCCAACGATCTGAAATATGTCTGGTGATCATGATTGCATTCAGAGTTTTTAGGTGTGTAAAGGAGAGATACAAAATGTGAGCCAGAAGCACGGTTAAGACATACAAGCAAAACAATCCATAGATGACTGTGCTGATTGGCACGCTCACAACTTGCATCATAGACACGGCCGTACAACCGGGGTAAAAGATCCTACACACACACACACACACACACACATCCACTTCTTATGAAGATCTTATAAAGATTTAATAATTACTAAAATAATACTGTAAGGTTTAGAAGTTGAGTTAATTCATATATTAAAATTAATTTACAAAAAAATATATTTGCTGTGTTTATACCGTTTAACTATTTACACATTTATGTTAAAAAATATTATTTACATATTTACATGCTCAAATATGTATGTCTGGATCTTTAAAACTCTGAGAATAATATCTACAATGTACTTCTTCGGTTTTCCCTGTCATTTACTTCGGTTTTGTCTCTTCTAGCTTCTCATTGGTTAGTTCAGAGACATGTGACCTAGGAACGAGGAAGTGGTTTTGCTGTGGAAGTGATTGAAGTGTGGAGGACAGCGAAGTATTGCTTGAGAAAATGATCCGCCTTCATCCAGCTGTTTCCTCTTGTCAAGAGTGATTTCAACCACCACATATTGAGCCCTCACGTTACAACACTATGCATTATGTTGCTTTAATGTTGCGTTTCTGTTCATGGCTTTCAGCACCATGGAGAACAATCACGAGGAGTCTCACAGCTTTCCCCTCTAATGACAAGAGAAGTTGTCTGATTTAATAACGTCTGCCCAACACACACAAACGATACACTGCAAAACCTTCAAACTTTTTAATATATTGTTCAAGTGTGAGTATTATGGGACCCACCCATTACAAACGTACTACCTACATGTTCCTGAATAAACACTGTAATTACTCCGCTTTACTGAGCATCCATACAACAGCTTTCTAAATCTCTTAGGATTCAAATGAGCACTTAGTATGACAAATGAGAAGATACAATGAAAATAAGCTCAAGAAGCCAATTTAGATTTTTTTTTTTACTAAAATACAATCCATTAACAAAGGCGTATTATACACTGGAGTGTCTGCAAATTATAAATGGTACTATTCTATACAAAATCTTATGAGAAACGATAAACATAAAATCTAAAATAGAAGTATTTTAAAAAGCTGTATGACTGTAAACATATTGTAAAATGTTTTTTTTTTTTTTTTTTTTTAAGGTCTTACCTCTCCAGATGCCCTCCTCCTGTCTGGAAGCACCAGTGTATTTGCATGGCTGCCCGGGACTATAGTAGATCCTATACTCATTCTGGGTCCAACTAACATGTACCGTTTGTCTCCAGATCTGTACTGGATGCTGTGACACAGTGTCCCGTCATAATTAGTCTCTTGGAGATATTTAGAACTATAGTCTGTGGATTTGGAGCACTGCATTGCAATCAACACGATGATGCTGATGATGAAAAGTACAGAAACTGATCCCAAAGTTATCATCAGGTAAAATGTAACATTGTCGTCCTCATCAACTTTGGCTGCACTTTTAACATCAGAAGCTGCAAAAGCCTCTTTGGGCTCCACCAGTTTGACAATGACAGTAGCTGTTGCTGAGAGTGAAACGTTCCCATTGTCTTTGACCAGTATGAGCAGTTTGTGCTCAGCCTCGTCTGTCTCTGTGAATGAGCGAAGTGTTCTGATCTGTCCTGTATAGCGGTCCAAACCAAAGAGACTGTGGTCAGTAACTTCCTGCAGTGAAAAGAGTAACCAGCCGTTATATCCTATATCAGCGTCATAGGCTCTGACTTTAGTCACCAAGTGTCCTGCGTTCACATTTCGGGGAATCTCCTCCACACCTTCAGCAGAGCCGTTGGAGCTGACTGGATACAGGATGACTGGAGCGTTGTCGTTCTGATCCAGAATGAACACGTTCACTGTGACGTTGCTGCTTAGTGACGGAGTTCCAGAATCTGTGGCAACAACTTGGAACTGGAACGTTTTCAGAGTTTCAAAGTCAAAACTTTTTAGTGCCATAATATCTCCATTTTCAGAGTTGACGCTAAGAAAGGATGTCACCGTATTTTCATGACCTGCATCTCTTAGAATTTGATAGGAAATAAGCGCATTGTCTCCCTCATCACGATCCAACGCGTTTAAAGAAAATACTGACACACCTGGGGAGTTATTCTCAGTGACATAAAAATTAAATCGACTCCCTGAAAACTCTGGACTGTTGTCGTTTACGTCGGATACAACAACTCTTAATGTCTTTTCAGATGTTAAGGCTGGTTCCCCCGCATCTTTCGCAATTACTGTGACAACATAAACCGATTTATTTTCCCTGTCGAGCTGTGACTTTGTCACCACAGCGTACATGTTGTCCTGTATCGAAGGCGTTAGTGTGAAAGGGACATCTCCTTTTACAAAGCTGATAACTTTCCCGTTCACTCCAGAGTCCATATCTGTAATGCTGATCAGTGCTACCGTAGTTCCTGGTCTGGAATCTTCTGAAATCTTGTTAGATAGTGACGTCACTTCAATTACAGGTGCATTGTCATTCATGTCTTTTACATTTACAGTAACGCTTTTATCTGTTCTAAGTGGAACTGCTCCACCGTCAGACGCTTGGATATCTATCTCGTAACTGTCATCCACTTCATAGTCTAATTGTCCTTTAACAATTATTTCACCTGTGCTCGAGTCGACATCAAACAGTTCACGCACCTTACTGTTTACGTTGCCAAAAGAATAACTAACATCTCCATTTAAACCATCGTCCGTGTCTGTGGCGTTCACTCGTATGACTGTTGTTCCTATTGGTGAATTCTCATTTATCTCTGCAGAATAGACATCTTTTGTGAACACTGGTGCGTTGTCGTTTACATCTAAAACGTCTACAAATATCTCCATGGTCCCTGATTTAGGAGGCTTACCCCCATCAAGGGCTGTGAGCAGGAGTTTATGGCTGCTAGACGCCTCTCTGTCTAATGGGCTTTGTAATTGTAAAATAGGCACTTTGCCATCTTTCCCGCGATCTTTCACTTCAAGACGAAAATGATTATTCGGACTCAGTTTATACTGCTGAACAGAATTGACCCCGCCATCCGGATCGAGAGCAGCATGCAGCTGAAATCTAGTCCCCGGTAATGTGGACTCTGAGATCTCGAGCCTTTTGTTGTTCTCCGGGAAAGAGGGCGTATGGTCATTCACGTCTAACACTTCCACTGCAACGTAGTGGATCTCCAGTGGGTTCTCAAGCACCGTTTTAAGGTTTATTAAACATGCACTGGTCCGCTGACATATTTCCTCTCGGTCAATGTTACGATTTACATATAATACCCCATCATTTTGGTTTACCTGGAAAAGGGGTTCATTGGTGTCAGAAACAATACGAAACCCCCGATTTGTTAATATATTTGGCTCTATTCCCAGATCCTTTGCGATATTTCCAACAGCACTCCCTTCTTTGATCTCTTCCGATATGGAATATCTTATCTGTCCCGATACCTCGCAGAAAATCAAACTTAAAGCCAGCACGAGGGCGAACCATTTCCTTCCTTGCCGCCAGCAGCCCCGTCCTCTTCCTTCCATTGTCTGTTTTCAATGAATTAATCCAGCAAATGCGCAACAAAGGGATATATAGATCGTCCATATATCCATAAATAGGAGGGAAAAAATCCACGTCGTCCGATGTATTCTCTTTGTCTGAATCAGAAAACCCGTAAAAAATGAAATCGCACTCGGAGAACAACGGCGTGTCCTCTCGAATGATTCAGAGGCAGTCTAACAGATCTGCGTGTAGCGAATGGATGTGATGCGTATTTCTGGTTGTTTAGTGCCACCATGCGATTCTATTACAATATAATCTTGCAACCCAACACGGACTGTGCATAAAGAGGCGAGTGACTGGGCATCTCACGTGGCAATAAAGTAAACTAACACTAAAAAGATTCATCCCTATTGTCCGTGTTTGTTTCGTTCATTTTTGTTTGACAGTGAAATACAACAACTTCATCGAAAAAATATATATATGTATCAACCATTCTCAGTACAAAAACGTCGTATGTTCTCCGGCAGAGCAAAATTCTGTTGAGAACTTGAATAAAAAAGTGGAAAGAAAATACTTTTAAAATTGACATCCGTTGTTGAAATAGTGTTATTTTAAATTAATAATTCTCTACACATTAGCGTGACAAAATTAAACATCTCTTACCTCTGAAGTAGCAGATCTCCTGTCAGGGAGCACCAGTGTATTTGCATGGCTGCCCGGGACTATAGTAGATCCTATACTCATTCTGGGTCCAACTAACATGTATCCGTTTGTCTCCAGATCTGTACTGGATGCTGTGACAAAGTGTCCCGTCATAATTAGTCTCTTGGAGATATTTAGAAGTATAGTCTGTGGATTTGGAGCACTGCATTGCAATCAACACGATGATGCTGATGATGAAAAGTACAGAAACTGATCCCAAAGTTATCATCAGGTAAAATGTAACATTGTCGTCCTCATCAACTTTGGCTGCACTTTTAACATCAGAAGCTGCAAAAGCCTCTTTGGGCTCCACCAGTTTGACAGTGACAGTAGCTGTCGCTGAGAGTGAAACGTTCCCATTGTCTTTGACCAGTATGAGCAGTTTGTGCTCAGCCTCGTCTGTCTCTGTGAATGGGCGAAGTGTTCTGATCTGTCCTGTATAGCGGTCCAAACCAAAGAGACTGTGGTCAGTAACTTCCTGCAGTGAAAAGAGTAACCAGCCGTTATATCCTATATCAGCGTCATAGGCTCTGACTTTAGTCACCAAGTGTCCTGCGTTCACATTTCGGGGAATCTCCTCCACACCTTCAGCAGAGCCGTTGGAGCTGACTGGATACAGGATGACTGGAGCGTTGTCGTTCTGATCCAGAATGAACACGTTCACTGTGACGTTGCTGCTTAGTGACGGAGTTCCAGAATCTGTGGCGACAACTTGGAACTGGAAACGTTTTCAGAGTCTCAAAGTCAAAACTTTTCAGAGCTGAAATGTGTCCATTATCTGGATTTATATTAAGGAAAGACATGATGTCATTTTGACTCGCTTCTCTCACAATATGATATGAAATCACTGCATTGTCACTGACATCACTGTCTGTTGCGCTCACAGAGAATATTGACGCTCCAGCAACATTATTTTCTGACAGGTAAAATTTTAGTGGACTTTGAGAGAATATTGGTCTGTTGTCATTTACATCTGATATCTGAATAGTTAGAGTTTTACAAGTAGATAAAGGAGGGTCACCACAGTCTGTGGCTTTTATTATTATTTCATAATGTGACACCTCCTCTCGATCCAAAAAATCCTTTGTGACAACTGAGTACATGTTCTCTTTGTAGGAGGGCTTTAATTCAAAAGGGACGTCATTGGTTATGCTTGATATTATTTTTCCATTCACACCGGAGTCTTTATCTTTCACACTAATAAGTGAAATAACGTTTCCAGGTTTTAAGTCTTCAGACACTGTATTTGACAGAGATGTGACTTCAATTTCTGGTGGATTATCATTCACGTCTTTTATTTTTACAATCACTCTACATCCTCCTCTTAATGGTGGAGTTCCTTTATCTGATGCCTCAACATCAAGTTTATAAATCTCTGATTCCTCAAAATCCAACGGCTCCTTTCAATTTAATTTCCCCACTTAAACTGTCCAATTCAAAGATCTCGTAGATTTTACGCGATAATGTGTTGCTGCTCAGACTGTACTCTATCTCTCCATTAGTCCCTTCATCTGGATCTATTGCATTCACTCTTGTAACAGTAGTACCAACCGGGACGTTTTCATATATTTCTGTTTGGTAAGTATCCTGACTAAATGTCGGACGGTTATCATTAATATCAAGAACAATAACAGAAACATTTAGTGTTCCTGATCTTGGAGGTTTCCCTCCATCAACTGCTGTTACCAGCAGCGTGTGTTTATTCTTTTGTTCTCTGTCTAACGATTTTTTCAGCATTAAAAATGGTATTTTGTCCTCATCGCTTTGACTGATTTCTATTTCAAAGTGATCATTTGGCGTTAAGGTATATGTACGAATAGAGTTCAATTCCAGCATCGGGATCACGAGCAGTGTGTAATTTAAATATACTTCCCGGAGATGTGTGTTCTGCTATTTCAAATTTCTGTTCCTTTTCAGGAAAACTGGGGGACTGATCATTTACATCGGTGATTTCTACAGTGATATGGTGTATTTCCAAAGGGTTTTCAACAATTATTTTCAGCTCCATTAAACATGCACCACTGTCGTGACAACGCTCCTCTCTGTCGATTTTCTTACGGACCTGTAAGGCACCATTGTCCGGGTTTACCTCGAAAAATGCGTCCTCTGATCCAGAAACAACACGAAACCGCCGCTCAGTCAAGGAGCTTTTTTCCAGGCCAAGATCCTTTCGCAACATTTCCAACAGCAGTTCCTTCTTTCACCTCCTCTGGGATAGAATATCTCAATTCAGCCAAAGCCTGCTTCCCGAAAATCAGCAGTAAAGAAAAATGAACAGCAAACCAACAATAGTCCTTGAATCGACATCGTCTTCCGCTCCCCATTTTTATCCAACAACATATAATCAAAGGGACGCGTGATTCTGCAGCAAGAACCCTATACCCGAGTACCACACGGTCTCATCTGACTCCCGATCTTTTATCAAATGTATCCTCTGCTGTGAGGTACCAAACAAAAGCTTTTTTCAGGGGAGGGATGAAGGCTTTCATGGACAGGGCTGATGTTACAGTGACACCAAGAGGACAACATTTAACATCACTTAAAATTACATAAAGGCTCGATTTGTCAGCACGTCTAACCGCATTTCAAGCTGACTGAAGTAAAACAAAAAAAATGTCTCATCAAAACAGCGAGTCAGCTACGTTTTCATGCAAATCAATAGTTCTCCTGAATTATTACAATTTACCACGTCAATGCAACATTTTATTACCATTTCATTATATTTAGGT
Source organism: Scortum barcoo (assembly GCA_023238725.1). NCBI lineage: Eukaryota > Metazoa > Chordata > Actinopteri > Centrarchiformes > Terapontidae > Scortum > Scortum barcoo. Next base: position 15,682,565 of record CM041554.1, read on the forward strand.
TGGAAACATTAAAGCCGATTCATTTCAGTCCCACGGAGAGCGATCACTGCTCCTCATATAACCGTCTTCCTAAACAGAAGAGCTCTGTGCTCAGTTATCATTCACGTTGCGAGCTGATCCAACAAATTCGTTCATAACACCAAACGCAGGTGTAGGTAGGGGTTTCGGTGTCAATTTTTTTTACCACATTGCCAAAAATGATGCTTATTCTACTGTTACTTTCTTTACAGTGAGGGAAAATGATTTATTCCAACGATCTGAAATATGTCTGGTGATCATGATTGCATTCAGAGTTTTTAGATGTGTGTAAAGGAGAGATACAAAATGTGAGCCAGAAGCAGGTTAAGACATACAAGCAAAACAATCCATAGATGACTGTGCTGATTGGCACGCTCACAACTTGCATCATAGACACGGCCGTACAACCGGGGTGGGGTAAAAGATCCTACACACACACACACACACACACACACACATCCACTTCTTATGAAGATCTTATAAAGATTTAATAATTACTAAAATAATACTGTAAGGTTTAGAAGTTGAGTTAATTCATATATTAAAATTAATTTACAAAAAAATATATTTGCTGTGTTTATACCGTTTAACTATTTACACATTTATGTTAAAAAATATTATTTACATATTTACATGCTCAAATATGTATGTCTGGATCTTTAAAACTCTGAGAATAATATGTACAATGTACTTCTTCAGTTTTCCCTGTCATTTACTTCGGTTTTGTCTCTTCTAGCTTCTCATTGGTTAGTTCAGAGACATGTGACCTAGGAACGAGGAAGTGTTGTTGCTCTGGAAATGACTGAAGTGTGGAGGACAGCGAAGTACTGCTTGAGAAAATGATCCGTCTTCATCCAGCTGTTTCCTCTTGTCAAGAGTGATTTCAACCACCACATATTGAGCCCTCACGTTACAACACTATGCATTATGTTGCTTTAATGTTGCGTTTCTGTTCATGGCTTTCAGCACCATGGAGAGCAATCACGAGGAGTCTCACAGCTTTCCCCTCTAATGACAAGAGAAGTTGTCTGATTTAATAACGTCTGCCCAACACACACAAACGATACACTGCAAAACCTTCAAACTTTTTAATATATTGTTCAAGTGTGAGTATTATGGGACCCACCCATTACAAACGTACTGCCTACATGTTCCTGAATAAACACTGTAATTACTCCGCTTTGCTGAGCATACATGCGGGCTTTTTAGGATTCAAATCCTAATTCAAATCCAGTATGACAAATGAGAAGATAAAATCAAAAGAGGCTCAAGAAGCCAATTTGAATTTTTTACAAAATACAATCCATTAAAAAGGCGTATTATTCATTGTAGTGTCTGTAAATTATATATGGTACTATTCTATGCAAAATGTTATGAGATATGATAAACATACAATCTAAAATAGAAGTATTTTAAAAAGCTGGATGACTGTAAACATATTGTAAAATGCTTTTTTTTTTTTTTTTTTTTTAAGGTCTTACCTCTCCAGACGCCCTCCTCCTGTCAGGGAGCACCAGTGTATTTGCATGGCTGCCCGGGACTATAGTAGATCCTATACTCATTCTGGGTCCAACTAACATGTATCCGTTTGTCTCCAGATCTGTACTGGATGCTGTGACACAGTGGTCCCGTCATAATTAGTCTCTTGGAGATATTTAGAAGTATAGTCTGTGGATTTGGAGCACTGCATTGCAATCAGCACAATGATACTGATGATGAAAAGTACAGAAACTGATCCCAAAGTTATCATCAGGTAAAATGTAACATTGTCATCCTCATCGACTTTGGCTGCACTTTTAACATCAGAAGCTGCAAAAGCCTTCTTTGGGCTCCACCAGTTTGACAATGACAGTAGTTGTTGCTGAGAGTGAAATGTTCCCATTGTCTTTGACCAGTATGAGCAGTTTGTGCTCAGCCTCGTCTGTCTCTGTGAATGAGGCGAAGTGTTCTGATCTGTCCTGTATAGCGGTCCAAACCAAAGAGACTGTGGTCAGTAACTTCCTGCAGTGAAAAGAAGTAACCAGCCGTTATATCCTATATCAGCGTCATAGGCTCTGACTTTAGTCACCAAGTGTCCTGCGTTCACATTTAGGGGAATCTCCTCCACACCTTCAGCAGAGCCGTTGGAGCTGACTGGATACAGGATGACTGGAGCGTTGTCGTTCTGATCCAGAATGAACACGCTTCACTGTGACGTTGCTGCTTAGTGACGGAGTTCCAGAATCTGTGGCGACAACTTGGAACTGGAATGTTTTCAGAGTCTCAAAGTCAAAACTTTTTAGCGCCAAAATATCTCCAGTGTTGCGATTTATGTCGATAAAGGAAGTCCGTTTACTATCCTCAGTTCCGTCTCTCAATACTTGATATGATATTAATGCATTGTCACTTTCATCACGATCAAAAGCACTCACTGAAAATACAGATGACCCTACAGAGTTATTTTCAATCACATAGAAAGTGTAAGGGCTCATTGAAAACTCTGGACTGTTATCATTCACATCTGAAACTAAAATTCTTATGGTATTTTCAGATGACAGGGCTGGCTCACCTGTATCTTTGCAGAATATCCTTACATCATACTGAAACTGATTCTCCCTGTCCAGTGAAGCCTTAGTAACTACAGAGTACATGCGATCTTGCATTGATGTTACTAATGCGAAAGGGGGATTGTCATTTAAAAAACAAATTACTTTTCCATTGTGGCCAGAGTCCAAATCATTGACACTTATAAGGGCCACAGTGGTTCCAATCCTGGAATCCTCAGGAATTGTGTCTGAAAAAGAAGTGACCTCTATCTCGGGCGCATTATCATTAACATCTACAACTTTTATAAATATGCTTTTATCGGTTGTTAGAGGAGCAGATCCTTTATCTGATGCTCGAATATCTATCTCAAAGGCTTGGTTTTCTTCAAAATCGATTTTGCCTTTAACAGTTATTTCTCCAGTTTCCTGATTTAATCCAAATAGGTCCATTATATGACTCTCAACCTCTTTTCCAAATAGATATAAGACCTCTCCATTTGACCCCTCGTCTAAGTCAGTCGCATTAATCTGAGTAACTATAGCGCCAACTGGTGTGTTTTCCCTTAATGTTACCGAGTAGATATCTTTTGCAAACACGGGAGAGTTATCATTTACATCAAGAACCTCCACATTGATTTCTATCGTACCCGACTTTGCAGGCTTTCCTCCATCCACCGCTGTCAGTAACAGTTTGTGTTTCACAGCTGTCTCCCTGTCTAACTGTCTCTGTATAACGAGGAATGGGATTTTGCGGTCTTCCCCTCTATCTTTAACCTCTATCCGAAAATGTTCACTGTGACTCAGTTTGTACTGCTGAATTGAGAACTGCCCACTGTCTGCGTCTCGTGCAGCTTGAAGCTGAAACCGAGCCCCTGGCACGGCTGACTCCGATATCTCTAAATTCGTTTCGTTCTCTGAAAAGGCGGGTGAATGGTCGTTAACGTCCGTCACCTCAACGGCCACATAATGGATCTCCAGGGGATTTTCCAGGACCGTTTTCAGGTTGATCAGACACGCGCTGCTTCGTCCACACACCTCCTCGCGATCCACTTTTCGATTGACAAATAGAGTGCCGTCATTTTGGTTTACCATAAACAAGGATTCAGTGGAGCCAGACACAATACGAAAATGTCTGTCCTTCAGGCTGCTTTTATCAAGACCCAGATCTTTTGCCACATCCCCGACCACCGTCTCTACCTTGCCTTCCTCAGAGATGGAATATTTGATTTGTGCATAGGCCCGATTCCATAGAAGAACAAATAAAAGCATCACGGCGACCGATCCGCCGAACTGCCCCCACGCCGGAAAACCTCTTTGTTTCATTTTCTAATACGTACAATAAGAAAACGAAAAATAATCCTCCGTTCGGGGACTAGAATCCCATTGTCTTCGATACACACCCCATAAAAAGTCTGGAAAATGCATTAATCCATGAAAAGCAATGTTACTAATACACGTAAAACCACCGATTTGATGCGGCTGACTCTGGCGAAGGCTGAATGAGGAGTCGGCAAAGGGGAGGGACCACGAATATAAGAGGAGCTTCCACCACTGCATTCATACACTGACACCATGCGTTTTCACCCGAGACGGGACTGGTAAAATGCATTGCTAAAAAATATTCCAACTGAAGACATTCAAAATGTCCCTTTACACAACAATGTTGTCAGTCATATTTCAGTCAAGTATAATCTCGTTGGTTTCAGCTATAAAAACATTATTTTGATTCAGTGCTAAGAAATGCGACATTTAATATCACCATCATCGATCCGTCCGAGATTTCAGTTGCAATGCCCAACTTCAGCACTTAGGACAGTGACATTTTTATGAAAAAAGACACTGAATCCATATGGGTGAAAAACGTCAAGAAACGCGACTCATTTCAATTATTTATCTTAAACAATATTGTGTATCTGAATAAATAAAAAAGAAACAAACACACAGTAACTGGCATATATACAATTATAAAACATTTAAAAAATTAAATCAAATTCAGCTATTCTGAATCGGAGGTATAAGCCAGTATTGTTGGCAAACTTGAATCTGCATCTCATCGATTACTAGTATTCATAAAAGAATACTAGTAATCAAAATAAAGTTATCTTTCTTACCTCTCCAGACGCCCTCCTCCTGTCAGGGAGCACCAGTGTATTTGCATGGCTGCCCGGGACTATAGTAGATCCTATACTCATTCTGGGTCCAACTAACATGTACCGTTTGTCTCCAGATCTGTACTGGATGCTGTGACACAGTGTCCCGTCATAATTAGTCTCTTGGAGATATTTAGAAGTATAGTCTGTGGATTTGGAGCACTGCATTGCAATCAGCACGAATGATGCTGATGATGAAAAGTACAGAAACTGATCCCAAAGTTATCATCAGGTAAAATGTAACATTGTCGTCCTCATCAACTTTGGCTGCACTTTTAACATCAGAAGCTGCAAAAGCCTCTTTGGGCTCCACCAGTTTGACAGTGACAGTAGCTGTCGCTGAGAGTGAAACGTTCCCATTGTCTTTGACCAGTATGAGCAGTTTGTGCTCAGCCTCGTCTGTCTCTGTGAATGAGCGAAGTGTTCTGATCTGTCCTGTATAGCGGTCCAAACCAAAGAGACTGTGGTCAGTAACTTCCTGCAGTGAAAAGAGTAACCAGCCGTTATATCCTATATCAGCGTCATAGGCTCTGACTTTAGTCACCAAGTGTCCTGCGTTCACATTTAGGGGAATCTCCTCCACACCTTCAGCAGAGCCGTTGGAGCTGACTGGATACAGGATGACTGGAGCGTTGTCGTTCTGATCCAGAATGAACACGTTCACTGTGACGTTGCTGCTTAGTGACGGAGTTCCAGAATCTGTGGCGACAACTTGGAACTGGAACGTTTTCAGAGTCTCAAAGTCAAAACTTTTCAGAGCTGAAATGTGTCCATTATCAATGTATTTATATTTAGGAAAGAGGTTACGTCATTGTCTCTGGCTATATGATACGAAATCGCCGCATTGTCACTGACGTCATTGTCTGTTGCGCTCACAGAGAATATTGACGCTCCAGCAACATTATTTTCTGACAGGTAAAACTGTAGTGGACTTTGTTCAAAATGTGGTCTGTTGTCGTTTACATCTGATATCTGAATAGTTAGAAGTTTAAACGTAGATAAAGGAGGTTCACCACAGTCTGTGGCTTTTATCATTATTTCATAATGTGACACCTCCTCTCGATCCAAAAATCCCTTCGTCACAACTGAGTACGTGTTTTCCTTATAAGATGGCTTTAGTTCAAAAGGTACGTCATTTGATATGTGTGATATTATTTTTCTATTCACACCGGAGTCTTTATCTTTCACACTAATAAGTGAAATAACGGTTCCAGGTTTTGAGTCTTCAGACACTGTATTTGACAGAGATGTGACTTCAATTTCTGGTGGATTATCATTCACGTCTTTTATTTTTATAATCACTCGACACCTGCTTGTTAATGGTGGAGTTCCTTTATCTGATGCTTGAACATCTAGTCTATAAGTCTCTGATTCCTCAAAATCCAACGCTCCTTTCAATTTAATTTGCCCCACTTAAACTGTCCAATTCAAAGATCTCGTAGATTTTACTCGATAATGTTTTGCTCAGACTGTACTCTATTTCTCCATTAGGCCCTTCATCCGGATCTAATGCATTCACTCTTGTAACAGTAGTACCAACCGGGACGTTTTCATATATTTCTATTTGGTAAGTATCCTGACTAAATGTCGGACGGTTATCATTAATATCAAGAACAATAACAGAAACATTTAGTGTTCCTGATCTTGGAGGTTTCCCTCCATCAACTGCTGTTACCAGCAGCGTGTGTTTATTCTTTTGTTCTCTGTCTAACGATTTTTTCAGTATTAAAAATGGTATTTTGTCCTCATCGCTTTGACTGATTTCTATTTCAAAGTGATCATTTGGCGTTAAGGTATATGTACGAATAGAGTTCATTCCAGCATCGGGATCACGGGCCGCATGTAATTCGAAACGACTTCCCGGAGATGTGTGTTCTGCTATTTCAATTTGCTGTTCCTTTTCAGAAAAAGTCGGAGAGTGATCATTTACATCAGTTATTTCCACAACTACATAATGTATTTCCAGAGGGTTTTCAACAAGGATTTTCAGCTCCACTAAACATGCACCGTCCCCCCTGACACAGCTCCTCTCTGTCGATTTTCTGACTGACCTGTAAGGCACCATTGTCCGCGTTTACCTCGAAAAACGCATCCTTCGAGCCAGAAACAACACGAAACCGTCGATCAATCAATGAAGTTTTGTCCTAGACCAAGATCCTTTGCAACATTTCCAACAAGGGTTCCTTCTTTCATCTCCTCTGGAAGAGAGTACCTCAATTCAGCCAAAGCCTGGTTCCCGAAAATCAGCAGTAAAGAGAAATGAACAGCAAACCGACAGTAGCCTCTTAATCGACATCGTCTGTCGCTCTCCATCGTTATCCAGCTGCACATATACACGTAGGAGCCGGTTTCTTCAGTAAAACAAACTTGTATACGACACGTTTAGGATAGCATGTTTAGAAAACACACTAAATGGTCTCATTCGACTCGCATTCTCAAATCAAATGTATCCTCTGCTGCGAGGTACCAAACAAAAGCTTTGTTAAAGGAGGGACTTAGTCCTTTACGGCCTTTGTGGTCTAACAGTGACACCAAGAGGAAACGTTAAGAATTACCCAGTGAACGTGGCATGCCAGGTTATATACTTCTCTCAGAAAATACACAGGGAAATGTCACAGCAGCAAAACACTTGATTTAGTGAAATGCCATGCTCAGCAAGAATCGGAATAGTTAACACTGATAAGTTGCAATAGAAGTGAAGTGTAATAGCAAAAAATACAAACAATTACTCATGAATTTATTTTTCCCCTTTGCTTATATTCTTTCTCAACCAGTAAAGTTAGTGTGTTTCAGCACCATGGATAGAGACTTCAAGTGTAGCCATCTTCCGCTGTGCCAACCACACTCACATGTGAATTATTCTGCAATTATTATTGTTTTTGCACAATGATGATGAATACTAAACAGCACAAACAACAGACAGCATTTCACTATGTTGCAGTTATTGTTCGGAATTTTATTTCACTTGTTGATGGTCAGTGGCAAAGCTCACAAGGTCCAAAAAGAGGCAAAATTAAGTCAAACTTTTGATTTTTGTATTTTTTCACTGGAAACACCTTAAACACATCTAGTGTCCATAATGACATGGAGAGTGTAAAGATGTGTGTGTAAGAGATTCGACAAAGAAGGAGGAATATGATAAATTGTGCATCAAAATGTACATTCATCACTTCAGAACTGAGGACAGAATAACATATACCCAAATCCTTTGTGAATGGAGCAAACACATGCTGAGCAAGAGACCAGAAGACCACAAAACCTCAGGCAATTTGATACACATCTAAATAGAAAACACCAGAACCTGCTTTACCATGTGCAAAGCATGCTTAGACATGATTAAACCAAAGCTCAAACACAAGGACTAAGAAACCCTGAATGCTTGTAAACATGTTAAATAAAACTTTTTTTAAAGTCTTACCTCTGCAGATACCCTCCTCCTGTCAGGGAGCACGAGTGTATTGGCATGGCTGCCCGGGACTATAGTAGATCCTATACTCATTCTGGGTCCAACTAACATGTACCGTTTGTCTCCAGATCTGTACTGGATGCTGTGACACAAGTGTCCCGTCATAATTAGTCTCTTGGAGATATTTAGAAGTATAGTCTGTGGATTTGGAGCACTGCATTGCAATCAGCACGATGATGCTGATGATGAAAAGTACAGAAACTGATCCCAAAGTTATCATCAGGTAAAATGTAACATTGTCATCCTCATCAACTTTGGCTGCACTTTTCAACATCAGAAGCTGCAAAAGCCTCTTTGGGCTCCACCAGTTTGACAATGACAGTAGCTGTCTGCGCTGAGAGTGAAACGTTCCCATTGTCTTTGACCAGTATGAGCAGTTTGTGCTCAGCCTCGTCTGTCTCTGTGAATGAGGCGAAGTGTTCTGATCTGTCCTGTATAGCGGTCCAAACCAAAGAGACTGTGGTCAGTAACTTCCTGCAGTGAAAAAAGTAACCAGCCGTTATATCCTATATCAGCGTCATAGGCTCTGACTTTAGTCACCAAGTGTCCTGCGTTCACATTTAGGGGAATCTCCTCCACACCTTCAGCAGAGCCGTTGGAGCTGACTGGATACAGGATGACTGGAGCGTTGTCATTCTGATCCAGAATGAACACGTTCACTGTGACGTTGCTGCTTAGTGACGGAGTTCCAGAATCTGTGGCGACAACTTGGAACTGGAACGTTTTCAGAGTCTCAAAGTCAAAACTTTTTAGTGCTGAAATGTGTCCATTATCTGGATTTATATTAAGGAAAGACATGATGTCATTTTGACTCCCTTCTCTCACAATACGATATGAAATCACTGCATTGTCACTGACATCATTGTCTGTTGCGCTCACAGAGAATACTGACGCTCCAGCAACATTATTTTCTGACAGGTAAAACTGTAATGGACTTTGAGAGAATATTGGTCTGTTATCATTTACATCTGATATCTGAATAGTTAGAGTTTTAAAAGTAGATAAAGGAGGTTCACCACAGTCTGTTGCTTTTATTATTATTTCATAATGTGACACCTCCTCTCGATCCAAAAATCCTTTCGTGACAAGTGAGTATGTGTTTTCTTTATAAGATGGCTTTAGTTCAAAAGGTACGTCATTTGATATATGAGATATTATTTTTCCATTCACACCGGAGTCTTTATCTTTCATGCTAATCAGTGAAACAACTGTTCCAGGTTTTGAGTCTTCAGACACTGTATTTGACAGAGATGTGATTTCAATTTGTGGTGGATTATCATTCACGTCTTTTATCTTTATAATGACTCTACACTCACCTGTTAATGGTAGTGTTGCTTTATCAGATGCCTCAACATCTAGTTTATAAACGTCATTTTCTTCATAATCTACCACTCCTTTCACTCTAATCTCTCCTGTTAATTTATCCAACTCAAAAATTTCATAAATTTTCCTCCTCAAAGTTTGTCCAAAGCTGTATTCTACTTCCCCATTAGGACCTTCATCTGGATCCGTAGCATTCATTTTAAATACTGAAGTACCGACTGGGACATTTTCCTGTATTTCAATCTGGTAACTTTCCTGACTAAACATTGGACGATTATCATTACTGTCAAGAACAACAATAGAAATATTTAGTGTTCCTGATCTTGGAGGTTTCCCTCCATCAACTGCTGTAACCAGCAGCGTGTGTTTGTCCTTTTGTTCTCTGTCTAATGATTTTTTCAGCACTAAAAATGGTATTTTGTCCTCATCATTTTGACGGATGTCTACTTCAAAATGTTCATTTGAGGTTAAAGTGTAAGTACGAATAGAGTTAATTCCAGCATCGGGGTCACGAGCAGTGTGCAGTTGAAATCGCCTTCCTGGTAATGTATGCTCAGCTATTTCAAATGTCTGTTCTTTTTCGGGAAAACTAGGAGAGTGATCATTTACATCAGTAATTTCTATAACTACATAGTGTATTTCCAAAGGATTTTCCACCAAGATTTTTAGCTCCATGAGACACGATCCGCTGCCCTGACAGAGCTCCTCTCTGTCTATATGCTTGAAGACATACAGTGCTCCATTATTCTGATTTACTTCAAAAATCGCGTCCTTACTTTCAGACACAACGCGGAACCGCCGATCATTCAAAGAGGTGATATCAAGGCCAAGATCCTTCGCAACATTTCCAACAACAGTTCCCTCCGCTACCTCCTCAGGAATAGAGTACCTTATCTGAGCCAAAGCCTGCTTTCCGAAAAACAGCAGCAGCAGAGCCAGATGAAAAGCAAACCAGCAGCAGTCCTTTGTTCGGGATTTCGTGTCTGTCCCCATCGTTATCCAGCCACACAAATACACACAGGAAGCCGTTAATGCCACACACGATTATTTATGTCCAACCCGCCGAATGTAGCACATTTTCAAAACGTAAAACGTGAGTCCATCGGCTGGTGTGCTTCAGTCAAACACCGCCTTTGCTGGATTTGGTAGAAAACAAAAGACTTGAAAGGGGAGGGACAACGTCGTTTGTGGTTTCCCGATGTAATAGTGACACCCAGAGGTATTTACTCAGAGTAAGCATGAATACATCCTCTTTATTTCCGAAATTTAGATCCAAAAGACAAAGCATCCTAGAGAAAAACAAAACAATTTACCCCTCATTTCAGGTTTTCATTTTTCTGTTTCTCTCTCTCCCTGAAAAGTTATAAAAGGTTGTTGTGTTTTCCTGTATTGGATGCACATATATTGAATCTGTCCACTTCTTATAAAGATTTAATAATCACTAAAATAATACTGTACGGTTTCGAAGTTGAGTTCATTCATATTTTAAAATAATTTACAAAAATATATTTGTTGTGTTTATGCACTTAACTATTTACACATTTATGTTAAAGAAACATTTATATATTTACATACTCAAATATGTATGTCTGGATCTTTAATACTCTGAGAATAATATCTACAATGTACTTCTTCAGTTTTCCCTGTCATTTACTTCGGTTTTGTCTCTTCTAGCTTCTCATTGGTTAGTTCAGAGACATGTGACCTAGGAACGAGGAAGTGTTGTTGCTCTGGAAATGACTGAAGTGTGGAGGACAGCGAAGTACTTGCTTGAGAAAATGATCCGTCTTCATCCAGCTGTTTCCTCTTGTCAAGAGTGATTTCAACCACCACATATTGAGCCCTCACGTTACAACACTATGCATTATGTTGCTTTAATGTTGCGTTTCTGTTCATGGCTTTCAGCACCATGGAGAGCAATCACGAGGAGTCTCACAGCTTTCCCCTCTAATGACAAGAGAAGTTGTCTGATTTAATAACGTCTGCCCAACACACACAACAGATACACTGCAAAACTTTAAAACCTTTAATATATTGTTCAAGTGTGAGTATTATGGGACCCACCGATTACAAACGTACTGCCTACATATTCCTGAATAAACACTGTAATTACTCCGCTTTGCTGAGCATACATGTGGGCTTTTGAAATCTCTTAGGATTCGAATGAGCACTCAGTAAGATAAATGAGAAGACAAAATCCAAATAAGCTCAAGAAACGAATTTAGATTTTTTTTTACTAAATACAATCTATTAACAAGGCGTATTATACACTGGAGTGTCCGTAAATTATATATGGCACTATTCTATGCAAAATTTAATGCGATACGATTAACATACAATCTAAAATAGATTATAAAAAATGCTGGATGACTGTAAACATATTGTAAAAAGTTTGCATTTTTTAAGGTCTTACCTCTCCAGATGCCCTCCTCCTGTCAGGGAGCACCAGTGTATTTGCATGGCTGCCCGGGACTATAGTAGATCCTATACTCATTCTGGGTCCAACTAACATGTATCCGTTTGTCTCCAGATCTGTACTGGATGCTGTGACACAAGTGTCCCGTCATAATTAGTCTCTTGGAGATATTTAGAAGTATAGTCTGTGGATTTGGAGCACTGCATTGCAATCAGCACAATGATGCTGATGATGAAAAGTACAGAAACTGATCCCAAAGTTATCATCAGGTAAAATGTAACATTGTCGTCCTCATCAACTTTGGCTGCATTTTTAACATCAGAAGCTGCAAAAGCCTCTTTAGGGCTCCACCAGTTTGACAGTGACAGTAGCTGTTGCTGAGAGTGAAACGTTCCCATTGTCTTTGACCAGTATGAGCAGTTTGTGCTCAGCCTCGTCTGTCTCTGTGAATGAGGCGAAGTGTTCTGATCTGTCCTGTATAGCGGTCCAAACCAAAGAGACTGTGGTCAGTAACTTCCTGCAGTGAAAAGAGTAACCAGCCGTTATATCCTATATCAGCGTCATAGGCTCTGACTTTAGTCACCAAGTGTCCTGCGTTCACATTTAGGGGAATCTCCTCCACACCTTCAGCAGAGCCGTTGGAGCTGACTGGATACAGGATGACTGGAGCGTTGTCGTTCTGATCCAGAATGAACACGTTCACTGTGACGTTGCTGCTTAGTGACGGAGTTCCAGAATCTGTGGCAACAACTTGGAACTGGAACGTTTTCAGAGTCTCAAAGTCAAAACTTTTTAGTGCTGAAATGTGTCCATTATCTGGATTTATATTTAGGAAAGAGGTTACGTCAGTTTGACCCCCGTCTCTTGCGATTTGATACGAAATCGAAATCGCTGCATTGTCACTGACGTCATTGTCTGTTGCGCTAACAGAGAAAATTGACGCTCCAGCAACATTATTTTCTGACAGGTAAAACTGTAATGGACTTTGAGAGAATACTGGTCTGTTGTCATTTACATCTGATATCTGAATAGTTAGAGTTTTAAAAGTAGATAAAGGAGGTTCACCACAGTCTGTGGCTTTTATCATTATTTCATAATGTGACACCTCCTCTCGATCCAAAAAATCATTCGTAACCACGGAATATATGTTCTCTTTGTATGAGGGCTTTAATTCAAAAGGGACGTCATTTGATATATGTGATATAATTTTTCCATTCACACCGGAGTCCTTATCTCTCATAGTGATGAGAGAAATCATTGTACCAGGTTTTGAGTCTTCAGACACTGTATTTGACAGAGATGTGACTTCTATTTCTGGTGGATTATCATTCACGTCTTTTATCTTTATAATGACTTGACACTCACCTGTTAATGGTGGTGTTCCTTTATCCGATGCCTCAATATCTAGTTTATAAACGTCGTTTTCTTCATAGTCCACATTTCCTCTGACTGTAATCTCTCCGGTTAATTTGTCCAGTTCAAAAATGTCATAGACTTTTTTCTTCAGAGTTTTTCCAAGGCTGTATTCAATTTCACAGTTAGTGCCTTCATCAGGATCCGTAGCATTCATTTTAAATACTGAAGTACCGACTGGGACATTTTCCTGTATTTCAATCTGGTAAATCTCCTGACTAAACATTGGCCGGTTATCATTACTGTCAAGAACAACAATAGAAATATTTAGTGTTCCTGATCTTGGAGGTTTCCCTCCATCAACTGCTGTAACCAGCAGCGTGTGTTTGTCTTTTTGTTCTCTGTCTAATGATTTCTTCAGCACTAAAAATGGTATTTTATCATCGTCACTCTGGCGGATGTCAACATCAAAATGTTCATTTGAGGTTAAAGTGTAAGTACGAATAGAGTTAATTCCAGCATCGGGGTCACGAGCAGTGTGCAGTTGAAATCGCCTTCCTGGTAATGTTTGTTCACCTATTTCAAATGTCTGTTCTTTTTCGGGAAAACTAGGCGAGTGATCATTTACATCAGTAATTTCTACAACTACATAGTGAATTTCCAAAGGATTTTCGACAATTACTTTTAATTCCATTAGACAAGCACCGCTGCCCTGACAGAGCTCCTCTCTGTCGATTTTCTTTTGTACATACAGAGCCCCATTGTCCTGGTTTACCTCAAAAAATACGTCCTTAGATTCAGAAACAACACGGAACCGTCGGTCAGTCAAAGAGGTAATATCAAGACCAAGATCCTTCGCAATGTTTCCCACAGTAGTTCCATCTCTCACCTCCTCTGGAATAGAGTACCTTATTTCTGCCGAAGCCCGTTTTCCAACAAACAATATTAGAGCCAAATGAAAAGCAAACCAGGAGCTGTCCATTCTTCGAGTTTGTCTTTCGATCCCCATCGTTATTCAACAACAGATACAAAGGCGCGTTACTGCAGTTAATGTCCGGCCTATATTTCACCCATTGTGTATTGCAAATGAACAAATAGCATAAAGCGATTCCATCGGTCGGCGAGCTCGATGTAAACGCCGTATGTTTTTTTCAGAGGGCAAACAAAAGCTTCGTCAGAGGAGGGACATCGTCTCCGATGGTTTCCCTGTGTCATACTGACACCCAGAGGTCACTGAGAAAGCACAAGATTATATACACTTTTTAAAAATGCATCTGTCTGATAGAGCTTTTATGTATAATTCATGAATTATGCATGGTTTGTCTCTAGATGGTTTGGGAATTGTGTTTTAGTTTCAGTTTTTCAAAATATTGCAGTCAATGTGATTTGTTTCTTCAATTAAACTTCTTTTTGCATTATTTTCCATATGAACAAAAAGGCGATAGCATTTCAGCACCATGGATAGAAATCTCAACCAGGCGTTTTCATTTTAATAAAATAAGTTCGACCTCATGATTAGTACTCATAAAAATCAATGGAAACACAACTTCAAGCTTTGCTATCCATTGTACTTAAAAATTTTCATCTATGTTTATGGAAATATTATAGACACTCATTCCAAATATGGTTTCAAAATTCTGCATTTTTCTCTTCTATGTTAAACACACAATCAGGCAAAGACTGCGGTCTCTAAAATTAATTATTTATTATTTATTACGTATTTTATCTAAATGCTTGTTATTAATCAGTTTACATAGGTCTGAAAATACCAACAAAGTGGTAAGGGAAGTATGGAAAAAAAAACTGTGGAGCACCTTTGTCATCACAGACACACATAATATACAAAAAAATCAGTCTTTACTTACACAGATGTGTATTCTTACTGTTTCTATGGAAGCAGCAAGCACAATCTGGTGAAGACAGTATCTCTAGATAAAGCCCAACTCAACAGTAAATATCCCAAATAATCACATTTAATCAGACATGTGATTTGGTAGAGTGATTTTTCCACTGTGATGTAGTTTTTTTTTGTACAGAGTGCTTTAAAAAGTGTCAAAAAGAAAAAGAAAATATGCCATTTATCACAAAACAATGACAAAACAGAAGAAACACAACATGCCTGTATATCACATTGTTTTAAAGTCTTACCTCTCCAGATGCCCTCCTCCTGTCAGGGAGCACCAGTGTATTTGGCATGGCTGCCCGGGACTATAGTAGATCCTATACTCATTCTGGGTCCAACTAACATGTACCGTTTGTCTCCAGATCTGTACTGGATGCTGTGACACAGTGTCCCGTCATAATTAGTCTCTTGGAGATATTTAGAAGTATAGTCTGTGGATTTGGAGCACTGCATTGCAATCAGCACAATGATACTGATGATGAAAAGTACAGAAACTGATCCCAAAGTTATCATCAGGTAAAATGTAACATTGTCATCCTCATCAACTTTGGCTGCACTTTTAACATCAGAAGCTGCAAAAGCCTTCTTTGGGCTCCACCAGTTTGACAATGACAGTAGCTGTCGCTGAGAGTGAAACGTTCCCATTGTCTTTGACCAGTATGAGCAGTTTGTGCTCAGCCTCGTCTGTCTCTGTGAATGAGCGAAGTGTTCTGATCTGTCCTGTATAGCGGTCCAAACCAAAGAGACTGTGGTCAGTAACTTCCTGCAGTGAAAAGAGTAACCAGCCGTTATATCCTATATCAGCGTCATAGGCTCTGATTTTAGTCACCAAGTGTCCTGCGTTCACATTTAGGGGAATCTCCTCCACACCTTCAGCAGAGCCGTTGGAGCTGACTGGATACAGGATGACTGGAGCGTTGTCGTTCTGATCCAGAATGAACACGTTCACTGTGACGTTGCTGCTTAGTGACGGAGTTCCAGAATCTGTGGCGACAACTTGGAACTGGAAACGTTTTCAGAGTCTCAAAGTCAAAACTTTTCAATGCAGATATTTGTCCATTATCTGAATTGACATTCAGGAAAGAGGTCATGTCACCCTGCAGCCCATCACCTCTGACAATGTGGTATGTTATTGCTGCATTTTCATTCAGATCATCATCAGCAGCACTTACAGAAAGAATTGATGCGCCGGGGGCGTTGTTTTCTACCAAATAAAGTTCAAAAGGATTCTGGCTGAAAACTGGTTTGTTGTCATTGACATCTGATACCTGAACACTCAGGGTTTTTACAGTGGACAGTGGGGGTTCACCACAGTCAGTAGCTGTTATTGTGATGTCATAATGGGATAAAGTTTCTCTGTCTAAACGGCCTTTTGTAACTAGCGAGTACATGTTTTCCTCAATGGATGGCGTCAAATCAAACGGAACATTATCCGAGATTTTACAAATTACTTTCCCGTTAATCCCCGAATCTCTGTCGGTAACACTAATGAGCGAGATAACGGTGCCGGGCTTTGAATCTTCTGGGATTACGTTGGACAGTGAAGTCACTTCAATATCTGGCTTGTTATCGTTCACATCTTTAATTTTTATCACGACCCTGCTCTCGGCCGTCCAAGGTGGCTGGCCTTTATCTGAAGCCTGCAGATCTAGTCTATAAATCTCCGTGTCCTCAAAATCCACTTTTCCTTTAACCCGAATTTCCCCCGTGACGCTGTCTAATTCAAATGTGTCGTGCACTTTTTTCTTTTGTGTTTTTCCAAACATGTATTCAATCTCGCTGTTCGAACCTTCATCTAAATCTGTAGCGTTTAGTTTTAAAACAAGGGTTCCGACCGAGGCATTTTCATCTAGTGACACAGTATATATGTCTTTGCTGAACACGGGGCGATTATCATTTGCATCCAGCACAGTGATGGTTAAATTAAGACTCCCAGACTTCGATGGACTGCCCCCATCGAGAGCAGTCAACACTAAACGGTGCTCTGCCTTTTGCTCCCTATCCAAAGGCTTTTTCAGCAATAAAAACGGTATCTTGTCCTCCTCGCTGTCTCTAATTTCGATATCAAAAAAATCATTTGGGCTCAGCTTGTATAGCCGGACCGACTGCGCACCGACATCGGGGTCTCTCGCCGCATGAATTTGGAAACGGGTACCTGGAGGAGTGTGCTCCGCTATTTCCAGCCGCTGCTCGGCTTCTGGAAACGTGGGTGCATGGTCATTAACATCCGTTATCTCAACGCCAACGTAGTGTATTTCCAGCGGGCTTTCAACAACAATTTTCAGGTTTATCAAGCAGACCTTGATTCCTTCACAGAGCTCCTCACGGTCCATAATCTTTCCGATATACAGCACTCCATTGTCTTGATTCAGCTGAAACAGAGAATGATTGGGCCCCGAAACAATACGAAACCGCCTGCCTGCCAAAGAGCTGATGTCAAGCCCTAAATCCTTTGCAACGTTTCCGACAGGAGATCCCACTTGTACTTCTTCTGGAAAAGAGTATCTCAGCTGGGCCGAAATCCGTGCCCCAAAGCACAGCAAGAAAATCCCGGCAACCCACCAGCAGTACTCTCTGCGCCTTTGTCCTCGTTCTCCCATCGTGAAGGAGGGAAAAATGAAGCGTTTCTCTCAGGACAATACAGTCATCCACTTGCTCATCGGACCGCTCTAATTACATCCATTTCACGACTTCTGAATCGAAACTTTCACACATAAATATTAAGCGCTATTATATTTCGAGATACATAGCCTACGATGTACACTCCGCCATCTCCAGCAGATATGATCCAGAGATGGGCAGGGCCTGTGCAGTATGAGCAACACAGTCATTATCTAGTCCATACTGACACCACGTGGTGAATAAGCAACAATAAATAAATGACAAGTGGTTTCACCTCACCGCCTCGTTCTCTGTTGCAGTGGATTCCTTTATGCCTCCATGCTGCCAGTAGTCCAGTAGTAAGAGACAGGCAATGGGCTAATTGAAGTGTCCCCGATAGTCTCACTCTTGACTGTGCCATGTCTTCCTCCTCTAGCCAGTCAACTACATGTTTGATACGTTTCCCAGCAACCCCAGTCAGTGTGTGCCTCAAATGTGCAGTTATTGGTACAGTTAATTGATAAAAATAATGAAACTGTATGCACTGTTTAATGACGTGTAACCCCCCTCAACTACAAATTGTGTCAAAACAGTGCAATCGAGGAAAGACAGAACAAGAGACACACACTGTGAATCTGCTCCATAGATCTAGTTTGTTCAATGCCCTAAGGCTGCACTTTGATAAATGCAAACACGTGGCTCAGTATGAGGCTGCGGAGTGAACTAAGTATACAAGCATCGTTCACAGCAATACATCGAGTGAAAATTCATTGTCTACCAAAAATGATCGTACTCACAAAAACATTATACGCATTTCAGGACAATGGACAGCACTCTTTCAAATCAGCAGGGTCAAAACACCAAATAGAATCAACATGTAACAGTGTAAAAAGCATTATGGAAATAATTAAAAAGCATTTACCTCTCCAGATGCCCTCCTCCTGTCAGGGAGCACGAGTGTGTTGGCATGGCTGCCCGGGACTATAGTAGATCCTATACTCATTCTGGGTCCAACTAACATGTACCGTTTGTCTCCAGATCTGTACTGGATGCTGTGACACAGTGTCCCATCATAATTAGTCCTCTTGGAGATATTTAGAAGTATAGTCTGTGGATTTGGAGCACTGCATTGCAATCAACACAATGATGCTGATGATGAAAAGTACAGAAACTGATCCCAAAGTTATCATCAGGTAAAATGTAACATTGTCATCCTCATCAACTTTGGCTGCACTTTTAACATCAGAAGCTGCAAAAGCCTTCTTTGGGCTCCACCAGTTTGACAATGACAGTAGCTGTTGCTGAGAGTGAAACGTTCCCATTGTCTTTGACCAGTATGAGCAGTTTGTGCTCAGCCTCGTCTGTCTCTGTGAATGAGCGAAGTGTTCTGATCTGTCCTGTATAGCGGTCCAAACCAAAGAGACTGTGGTCAGTAACTTCCTGCAGTGAAAAGAAGTAACCAGCCGTTATATCCTATATCAGCGTCATCATAGGCTCTGACTTTAGTCACCAAGTGTCCTGCGTTCACATTTAGGGGAATCTCCTCCACACCTTCAGCAGAGCCGTTGGAGCTGACTGGATACAGGATGACTGGAGCATTGTTGTCGTCTCTGATCCAGAATGAACACGTTCACTGTGACGTTGCTGCTTAGTGACGGAGTTCCAGAATCTGTGGCGACAACAACTTGGAACTGGAACGTTTTCTTTTCAGAGTCTCAAAGTCAAAACTTTTTAGTGCCAAAATATCCCCATTTTCAGAGTTTATGTTGAGAAATGAAGCCAATTTATTTTCTTCGCTTCCATCTCTGAGAATATGATAGGAAATAAGAGCATTGTCATTCTCATCTTGATCAAAAGCTTTAACAGAAAACACAGATGTACCTGGCTCATTAGCTTCAGTGACATAGAAAGTATAGGGACTGAGTGAAAACTCTGGACTGTTGTCATTCACATCTGACACCACAACACTTATTGTTTTTTCTGATGATAGTGGAGGTTGTCCAGCGTCTTTTGCTGTTATTGTGAGGTCATATTGTGACTGTTTCTCTCTGTCCAGAGGAGATTTTGTGACTAATGAATACATCTTGTCTTGTAAAGATGGTGATAAAGTAAATGGAACATCGTCACTTAGAGAGCAAATAACTTTTCCATTGAGACCAGAGTCCAAGTCATTTACACTGATAAGAGCTACTGTAGTTCCAGGTCTGGAATCTTCAGGGATGGAGCTTGAAAATGAGGTAACTTCAATCTCAGGTGCATTATCATTAACATCAACTATCTTGATGATGACACTTTTTTCTGTAGTTAGAGGAACCAAACCTTTATCTGATGCCTCAATTTCTATTTCATATTTGTCCTTCTCTTCATAATCTATCAAACCTTTAACAGTTATCTCTCCTGTTAATGCATTTATATCAAAAAGGTTGAATATATTTTGATTCATACTGTTGCTAAATGAGTAAACCACATCTCCATTTGCTCCTTCATCTAAATCAGTTGCATTCACTTGTATAACTGTTGTACCTACTGGAGAATTTTCATCAAGAGTCACGGAATAAACATCTTTAGAGAAAACAGGGGCGTTATCATTAATATCTAAAACATTTACTAGAATATTCATTGAACTGGTTTTCGGAGGTTTCCCTCCATCCAGTGCAGTCAGCACTAATGAGTGACTTTCTGCAGTTTCTCTGTCTAAAGATTTTTGAACAACCAGTGTCGGTATTTTACCATCATCTCCTTTGTCCTTAACCTCCAAACGGAAGTGATCGTTTTGGCTGAGTTTGTATTGCTGCACGGAGAACTGACCACTGTCTTGATCCCGTGAAGCTTTCAGCTGAAATCGTGCTCCGGGTAACACAGACTCTGAAATCTCCAACCGTTGTCTCTTCCTCTGGGAAAACTGGAGAAATGGTCATTTATATCCAGCACCTCCACTTCAACATAATGCACCTCCAGCGGGTTTTCCAGCACTGTTTTCAGATTGATCAAACACGTACTGCTCTGCGCGCACACCTCTTCTCTGTCAATCTTTCGGCTCACATACAGGACGCCATCATTTTGATTTACGTGGAAAAGGGGGTCCGCGTTAGAAACAATCCGATACTTCCTTTCTCTCAGCGTGCTTTTATCTAATCCCAGATCTTTGGCAATATTTCCCACCACAGTTCCTTCGTTTACCTCCTCAGAGATCGAATATCTTATTTGCGCTGAAGCCACGCTCCACAAAAGCACAACAACCACGCAGCCGACCAAATATCCTCGCGCCCTTCGTGGCTCGCGTCTTCTTTGTTCCATGGTTAAATCCGAAATCATCAGTCATCCATCACAAGGACATTAACTTCGTTGAAAAGACACAATCCAACACTTTCTTATGGTGAAATATCAATTCACCTTCTAGAGACTTTGGGGTAAACCCAGCATTTACACAAAATAAGCACAGACATGAAGCTGCCGGTATCGAAGTGAAAATGCTTTCAGGGGATGGGACCAAATATCAGTGACGACAAGCTCGTGTTGCGCTGGCTTTTTACATTACACTGACACCACCCGACTATATTCCTTATTGCAGATATTGGAAAGATGTACAACACATTAGGTCAGTAATAGTTTACTCAAAAGTTCGCTATGAATAAAAATCAAAGTTAGTGGTGTGAATACAGAGAGATCAGGAGGATGATGCGTGTGTAAACAGCGACAAAAAACAGCCTCCTCTCAAAACTGTTGAAAACAAACATCATTTTAAAAATCATAAACAAACAGGTGTGACTCTTGTATTTTCTTTTTTAATATAATAATAATAATCCCGTTGAAGAAACAAAGTCAAACACTTTCAGTACCAAGGACAGCGATCTGGAGGCACTGTTGTTCAGTATACCTCTCAGATACAGTACTATCAAATCTTTTCAGGTTAAAAACAGTGCTGCTGTGACTTGAGCAGGTTTTTTGAAACCATACTGCATTTTAACTTTTATGGGATGGTATACTTTACTCTTTCACCGTGGATAAGTTATGGAGTATTAAAAAACGCACAAACCAGTCAGCTTTCATTTGCTTGACCGCAAATTCTACTTATCAAGTAATAGTGTAAAGAATGGAAGACGTTATAAGAGGCCACAATTGTGCAAAGAACGAATTCAACGTAAAATGACAACAAAATAACGAAACAAAATCAACACAACACATTGCACAACACAAAGATCAGAATGTCAAACATGTTATAAAGACAGAATTGTTCTGATAGAGTTGATGAAGTCAATGACGAAGCAGGTGACTGCAAAAATTAAGAAATCATGAATTTCTTCACCATTCAAGTTAACCTAAATTACCCTCCCTAAATCTACCGACAAATGAATCCTAGAAAATTACAGAAGGTAATAATTCCCCGATCAAACAAACCAAGAGAGCAAAATAAATAAATAAATAAATAAATAAATAAATAAATAAAGTGACATTTAACATTGTGTAGTTGATGTGTAAAGTAAACAAACAGGTTTAGTCAACTCACAATTTACACGTAAATCTGCCTTACCTCTCCAGATGCCCTCCTCCTGTCAGGGAGCACCAGTGTATTTGCATGGCTGCCCGGGACTATAGTAGATCCTATACTCATTCTGGGTCCAACTAACATGTACCGTTTGTCTCCAGATCTGTACTGGATGCTGTGACACAGTGTCCCGTCATAATTAGTCTCTTGGAGATATTTAGAAGTATAGTCTGTGGATTTGGAGCACTGCATTGCAATCAGCACGATGATGCTGATGATGAAAAGTACAGAAACTGATCCCAAAGTTATCATCAGGTAAAATGTAACATTGTCGTCCTCATCAACTTTGGCTGCACTTTTAACACATCAGAAGCTGCAAAAGCCTCTTTGGGCTCCACCAGTTTGACAATGACAGTAGCTGTTGCGCTGAGAGTGAAACGTTCCCATTGTCTTTGACCAGTATAAGAAGCAGTTTGTGCTCAGCCTCGTCTGTCTCTGTGAATGAGCGAAGTGTTCTGATCTGTCCTGTATAGCGGTCCAAACCAAAGAGACTGTGGTCAGTAACTTCCTGCAGTGAAAAGAGTAACCAGCCGTTATATCCTATATCAGCGTCATAGGCTCTGACTTTAGTCACCAAGTGTCCTGCGTTCACATTTAGGGGAATCTCCTCCACACCTTCAGCAGAGCCGTTGGAGCTGACTGGATACAGGATGACTGGAGCGTTGTCGTTCTGATCCAGAATGAACACGTTCACTGTGACGTTGCTGCTTAGTGACGGAGTTCCAGAATCTGTGGCGACAACTTGGAACTGGAACGTTTTCAGAGTCTCAAAGTCAAAACTTTTCAGAGCTGAAATCGTGCCATTGGCTTCATTAATATTCAAAAAGGAGGTTACAGTGGTTTCTGGACTCTTACGGTTTAGTGTATATGTGACCGCCGCATTTTCACCTCCATCAGCATCTGTCGCACTCACGGAAAAGATTGACAATCCAGCCTTGTTGTTTTCAGGCACATAAAAAGTATATGGGCTTTCAGTGAACAGAGGACTATTATCATTAACATCCAGCACATCCACTTGTATCACCTTCGTAGATGACAGGGCGGGACTCCCTAAATCCTTCGCCGTTATTGGAATATCATACATATGTATTCTTTCCTTATCTAGATAGTCTTTGGTGACCAGGGAGTATGACTGACCGTCGGGGGAGGGTTTTAAATCAAAAGGTAAATCACCGGGCACGCTACAGACCACCTGTCCGTTCACACCTGAGTCGAGGTCCGTCACGCCCATCAGCGCCACCACAGTGCCAGGCGGCGCGTCCTCTGGAATACGACTGGACAGGGATGTAATGTCTATTTCGGGTCGGTTGTCGTTCACGTCCTCCACTCTCACCACCACGTTGCAGTGTGTCGACAGAGACACGGCACCTCTGTCCGCTGCCAGGACCTTGATCTCATAGACTTGCTTTTCCTCGTAGTCAAGGCCTCCCTTCACCGTTAGTTTGCCCGTTTTGCTATCCAAATCAAAGGGCTCGGATGAGAGTCCCCTGAGTTTACTCCGTAAAGAATACTCGATCTCACCGTTCACCCCCTCGTCTAAGTCCGATGCATTTACTGTCAGCAGAAATGTCCCTGCAGGTGCGTTTTCCCGTATGGTTATGGTGTATTTCTGTTTATCACACACTGGCGAGTTGTCATTAATGTCAGATACCACAACAGTGATATTAATAGTACCAGATTTAGACGGCTTTCCTCCATCTGTGGCTGTTAAAAGTAACCAGTGTTGAGCGGCTTGCTCTCTATCCAAAGGTCGCTGTAATATTAAAAATGGAACCTTCCCATCCTCCCCAAACTCTTCGGTTTCCAGGCGAAAATACTGGTTATGGTTTAGCTTATATGACTGTAAGGAATTCAAACCGACATCCAGGTCGTGCGCTCCTTCCATCTGAAATCGGGATCCAACTATGGCGGACTCCAGTACCTCCAGTGTGTGGTTTTCTTCCGGAAATCTGGGCGCATTGTCGTTCAAATCGAGTATTTCCACAATTACTTGGTGCATCTCGAGGGGATTTTCTACAACAGCTTTCAGATTTGTGATGCACGGGGCAGTTTTTGCGCACAGCTCCTCCCTGTCTACTCTCTGATTCACGAACAAAACTCCATCTCTCGGGTTCACCTTAAACAGCTCCTGCTTTGTTCCCGACACGACGCGAAGATTCCTGTCAGCCAGTCTCCCAAGATCCAATCCAAGGTCTTTGGCTACATTTCCGACTGCCGTGCCGAGTTTTAATTCCTCCTGTATGGAGTACCGTATTTGAGCAGAGATGCCTTTCAAATCGCTCGCAATCAGCAGCAGGGCCAGACAAAAAGAAATCCACGCATAAAGCCACCGTCCTCTGGTGTCCGTCATCGCCATTGTTTGACAAAACCCTTTTTGTTAAACTGTTCCTAAATCCGTCAACAAATTCTTCTGAGGTTTTCAGTTTCCTGTTGCAGATAATAAACAGCTCAGGTCTGTGGGAATCATCATTTTGATTGAAGAATGGAGGCTGTTCAGTCCGTTCTTCCTGCCGTCTCTTTGGGTTGTTACTGAATGCACATGTGTAAAAAAGATGCCCCCTCACACACAACCACTGTGGTGATATAAAGTGTAACAGCACCACCCCTTGTCACTGCAACGATGGTGCGGTGACGATCATTTAGCCCTCAGTGGATGTGATTTTGCTGAAATATTACATCACTTCTGCGTTTAGGAGTAGTTCTCATCACACCAGTTATGAAATGGGTCTCATTTTAACATTAATGTGTTAAATATTGGGTCAAAATGAAAAAATTATAATCTGAGAGGGAGGCTTGTCTTTCAAAAATTTCTCAAATATCATGTTTCAGGTTCTGCATGTTTTTTTTTTATTTTCGTGTTTTTCTTTTTTGTATTACAACATCTGTTTTCCACAAGTTGACAGTATATATTTGTCAGTAAAATCGCCTGTTGACAAAACAGTCAACCTTCAGTGTTTTTTTTTTTAAGTAAACATGAAACACAGCATCCAATTATTTATCAAGAAAGTAGATATTCAGTTTTATTACTTTCATTTTATACAGACATTTCAGAGAAAAAGTATTGGTAAGTACGTCTGTAAAAATACAAGAGAACAATTAGAAAATGGATGCCTGGGAGATATTTTATTTTCTTGTGTGACAGCAAAAACAATAATATAAATGTTTTTAGGCGTTTCCTGGAAAGAGCTATGTTCATTTGCTTTGAATGAAAACTGGATTTCCCCGACAGTGACGTTAAACCTAAACCCAAATGAATCATTCCTTTACATCCCTTGGTTCTGTCATCAGTTAAGTGTCATTAATCTATGTCCCAACTGATACAGGTCAAAATTGCATCGTCCTTTCCAGGAAGCCTTTTGACAATGATTTGTGTATTATCCTAAATTGACGGAGTTGTAAAACAAGATGTTACCCAATAATTTACTGTGTTGTTGCTACCGTAGGTAAAGCTGTTCAGAGATATTCATTTTCTTTCTGCTTAAACTCTGCCTGGTCCTCTCAGCACACACCCACAATCTTTCTCTTTTTGCAGAGGTGAGCAGCGACATCTCATGGATTAAACCTGCAAGTGCAGCTGTAATGAGCCCACTCCTACATCTGCAAAGCTCAGACGCAATCGTGCCTCGTGTCTCAAGAAGACGATTTGCTTTACTGCAGCAGTTCATGGGAATATTCATAAATTATGATTGGGGGGGAAAAACAATCACACCAACAGCAACTAGGAAACTAAATGACCTACATTTTAAAAACCTCAAACCCTCGCACCCCTCCCACGTGTTACGTATTGGTCCTGGAAATAGGCCAAACATATACGTGCGCGTGCACGAGCGCTGCCGCATTGTGCAACACCTCCTCCCATTTCTGCCACCATCGTGTCCCCCATGCTGCAATATGGTTTACAGCACACCCACTATTATAGAAATTGTTATGCTATAATATTTTCAGCCCTTAAAATATGGAGGTGGTGATAATATTTTAAAAAGACGGCTCATCGGATGCCTGCGAGCCGCGGATGCTGCACTGTGTGAAGCGGGAGAGGGGGGGGGGGCATGTCTGAATATTAAATTACAGGCAGCTTCAGAGCACACCGCGAGCTCCAGCGAGCAGACATCACGTCACCATGGCAACGCCGCTCCAATAGGCAGGTCACTGTCCGTGGTGCTGAAAGCAGGCTGGGCTCAGGACTGAAGGAAGCAGGGGGGGGGGGATGCAGGAGCAGTTACTCCTGCAGACAAAGAAATTCAGCTGTGTCCACATGCTGTGATGTTTTTAATTCTACAGAACAGTGAAGACACAGATTCCCCTTCAGAGTCATACCCTTACTTTCTTGGTAGGCACCCCCTTAAAAAATAGATTTTTAATTTTAAAGACCTCTCCTGGCTGAATAAAGGTTAAATAAAAAATAAAAATTCCGACCTTATGCTGAATTTATAAAAAATGATTTTTAATTATAATATCAGGAGAAAGCCATACTTATAAAAAAACACATTTTTCTCTTTAGTAAAAAAGAGATAAGATAATAAGATACATTGCAGGATGATTTATATATGTCAGCCTACTAGTGCCAGCTGGTGGTTGTTTTAGTGTTTTGTTCCACACTGGTGCATTGTTGTGTCGTGTGGGTGTGCCAGTCTGCCAGTGAAGCAGAGCGGCAGACAGCAAACAGTCTGAGAGTCTCCTCTCAGGGTCAAGGGGTGATGAGAAAGGAAACTGAGAAATGTTTATTATGGCCAGTAAAATATCTATGGCATAGGTGGTAATAACTGATTGAATATGAATCTCAACTGCTGATGCATGACCTCATCTCTCTGAGGAGATGAGATCATTTGTGTGCACACACACAATGGCAAAGACAGACCCACTCATTATTCCACCCTCAGGAAACAACAGCCCTGCAATGCTGCAATCAATTGTCTTCTAAATTAACTCCCAACAAAAGCTACTAAGCAGTTTTTTCACTATATTGAAATAAAATGTATTTGTGTCTCAGTATGCTAATATACACTGACCTTTAACACAAGACTAGACTGTATTCAGACCTTCAGTGCAGACATGATGTCCTTGTCCTTCTGTAAATGTAAGTTAGTTTTAATGTCGTGTCTCATTAAAGGATAAAAATGCTCATTATGTCCTCACCCATGGTGGATGTGTTGATGCTGACCAGTGAAGACAGCCAGGAAGGGGCACTTAGCTGGAGCCAGTTTCCACTGCTATCATCCATCAGCGAGGTTTGGTCCTGGATTTCCTCAGATACCTGCCAGCAAGATGTCCATCTTTTTTGGACCGACACTTATTGTGCACTTGAATGCTTTAAAAATCATTTGATTCAATTAAAGACTGATGCTTAGTCAGCTTAATTCTTGACAATGATGCAGCAGTAAAGTGATTCAGTCCTTTTAAACAATCATTGTGACTGCACAATATTTTATGGATTCTTTTTTGTCTTCATTATAAAACTTAAATATGACTTACTCTTTAGTGGTAGGGAAGTCTAGATTGACTTTGTGTGTGTGTGTGTCCAGAACGCATACAGAAACACCGCATAGGTTTGGAAGCTGTGGGGTTTTTTTGGACACTTGCAGTCTATATTTCTGTTGTGTCACCGTATCGACACAGTCTCTGGATCAGAGAGAAATGGTGAGATAAAAATAGCAGCCACGTTTCTGAACACCCTGCAGGAAGCTCTGGTATCTTTCTGGAATAATAATAGTGTTTCAGGCTTTGAGCAAATACACTTCCATAATCACTGGCTAAACAGTAACCTTATAAGCTTGGAAAGAAATGACATAAAGGAGCTGATGTCCCCAGCCTGTATTTGTCATCTGTAATAATCTCACTGGAAGACAATTAATAGCTATTACCAATGATGATCAGCCTGTGTCTTTGTCAGCTAGTGACAAAGAGATAAAAAAAATATTCTAAAGAATATGATTTTCTCATGTTCAAGACACAGTTCTGTTACTAAGGCCGACTTAGTACTCCTACTGTATATTTTACTCTCCGATATGGGGTCCATACAACATTGCCTGCAAGTAAATTGTTTTCTAAACTCTAATCAAAATTCTGTCAATTTAATCCATTCTGGCATTTATGGCTTTTATATTTATGACCCCAGTGTAGATTCACTTTAAGTTGACTAAACTACACCAGCAGTGAAACTCCTTGATGTTAATGCAGCTGTCCCAAAGGAATGCCTTTTGATGCAGGAGTCAAGAGATTCAGAGTTCATCATTCAGTTTGTTGTTCTGTTTTGTTTTTGTATTTAATAGATCATACAGACCAGACCATTGCATACAGTAAGCTCACATCACACAAGTTACTACATATTGCACCGTAAAAGTCCACTGTACAAAAGCACTGTGTATGTTTGCCTGTAAAATATTACTACCTTATACAAGTTATGCAATGTGAGCTGTGCTAAAGAGTTAGACTACATGATGTCTGACTATTTTATTGTTTCACATACTAGTTGGCCTAGAGATCTGATGGCACAAGAGTTCCGCTGTTTTTGTTTACC
Organism: Scortum barcoo; assembly: GCA_023238725.1. Taxonomy (NCBI): domain Eukaryota; kingdom Metazoa; phylum Chordata; class Actinopteri; order Centrarchiformes; family Terapontidae; genus Scortum; species Scortum barcoo. Next base: position 15,711,383 of record CM041554.1, read on the forward strand.
TTAAAATGCACTGGTAAAAGAAAGGCATATTAATGTGATATAGTATATGTCAGTCATATCTATATCCCTATTCATGTATTGCATATAGGGACACAGTAGTGAGTAATACACATGAGCACAGCTTTCATTGAGTGAAATCAACCACATTTACATTGTTGCAGTATTGTAAAGTAAAAAGTTTTGATGTCCAGCTCTGAGTTTCTAACTATTTATGACACACATCTCAGAGAACTCTGAAATTCTGGAACATCCAGAATTTTCCTTGAAAAATAAAAAAGTGAAAGTACACAGTCATGTTTGTTATATAGATATACAGTATTCATAAGGAGATATTAATCAATCCATTCTCAAAGGCTCACTATATTTACTTATGTTCAGTTCACCCTCCTAGACCCTCCTGATTTTGCAGCAATATCCAAGTGAACATGACATTCAAGCACACTGTTTATTCACTTTAAACTGATTTTCTGAATCCACAGAACTTTCAAACTGATGTCCGCCATTTCCCTCTTGCCTAGAAACTAGAAAAAATGAATGAGATCTGTTGACCCTCTCTCTGTCAAGATCTTAAGAATTAAATAATTAGTAAATATAATACTCAAGTATTATACTGTTGTACTTCTCCATTGTGGTCCCATTAAAATGCTATCTTTCATTTTGTTTTGAAAAATACTAAACAGTGAAGTATAAATACAGAAAATGGATTGCTCAATATCACAAAATATCTAAAGCTATCAAAGTACTTTGATTGATTCATGCAAAAACAACTAAAAGGCAAATACATAATACCTAAAGGCCTCACTTTTATCTGTTTGATGTACTGGTTAACTTCATTTAATCTCTTAGCACTCATATACTTAGGCCTAGTTCAGACATGAAGCACAAAGTCAGGTACAAAACATAAAACTACTAAAAGCTACCACATTTACAAAGTACTGATTCCCTTCTGTTTCACACTTTAAAATCATAAGTTGGTGCTTTTCTGACATTTAGTTAATTGTGCTGTTTCACGTCATACTGTAAATAACTGTTATATTATACATCAATGCTGTTATGGAGCAAGACAAAGCACAGAGGTTAAAATGTAATGTTCAACATGTGTTTCATTTTTAGAGAGGGAAAACAGTCTCTTAAAGGCATTTCAACATTCCTGTGTCCACTCTAACAGTCCTTGTTTAGGCTTCTTTGAATATCCGTGGGTGTCATTTTTTGTACAGTCTGCATCTTTGTGAGTATCTCCTCTTGAATTTCTTTTTTTTTTTTGTATGAATGTCTTGGGTTGTGGTTGAAGCCATGCAGTCTTGTCATGCATACAGATTGGACAGAGAGGCATTGTTGATTGGCTTTTCATGTGCTTAAAGAAAGAGAGGGGGGAGGGTTGTATCCTTGTTTTGCCACCGTAGTCCACATGGTGTTGTAGCACACTGAGAGGAACAAGGATCAGACTGAGCAGGATGGACACGTGGGGGTTTTATGGACAGGGGTTTCTCCTTTCCTCTGCAAAGCTTTCCTGTCAGCATCAATCCATTACGTAGCTGGAAGTGCGGCCTTACGTGGAACTGCTGCTGCTGGTGGTGGATGCCTGCCAACAAGCAGACAAGACAAGAGTGTTAGGTAAATGTGGGAAAGAATTAGAGCAGTGACAGCCTTGTGACCGGCCAAACTGATATATCTCATGCAGCCGACGTCTGTCACTCAGACAGGGGCTTCAGGCAGAAGGGTGGAGGGGTTGGGCAGATCCTTGAACATGTGGTGGTGAGGTGGCGGGTCTATCAATGAATACCATGCTCCAAGATTATGTGAAGGAGAGTGGTTGCTAGGGAACTGGGTTACTGGTTTCACTTTGCGCCTCTCCTGCATGAAGAAGTAGGTCACAATTCACACTACAGCAGACAGAAAATTCAAATGTGTCATTCTGTGTCTGTGGGAAGTCACTAACACTACAGTTACATTTATTAATCAATCCAATTATACAAAAACAAAACAGTCTAATCCTAAAAACATATAAAAAAATAGGACATACTTCAGTCTGCAAGTGATGGGTCAGTAGGGGATGAACACAAAATAAACTTCACATGCAGAGGATCCTTTTGAGAACATAGTGATTCAATTAAAGACATAAATGTTTTCATCATGTGTGTATTAACAACAAAAGCCAGGTTGTGAAGAAAGCAAAACCAGCAAATGGCAACATTGTTAGGTGAACTGAAGGATTATTTTTAGAACTGTGATCAGTGACCTTCAAGCAGGGCTGCATGTTAATGTTATTATTTCATACTGAAAGATGAGTACTCAATGGAGAGAGGTGTGTAGCTCAAGGGCTGTCTATACTTGATTCTCACTTGGTTCAACAAAAGTAATGACAAGGACAGGAGTACTGTTTGCAACTGACCATGGATTGTCAGCATATTATGGTTATTATGGCCTAATGTCTCCCCTGAGGTCAATCAAATTTATTAGGGCCATATTAACATTATGCCTGTAAGACTTTGAACTATGGGGAAAAAGAAGGGATGTAAGCCTGAAACACTGACAGAAATAGTGTTAATTACTGTGGTAGTTAGATACCACAGATGCACTGTAGGGGCCCTTAAGATGAGACTGTAATAAGAGTAATAGTGACCAAAATTTAAGCAAGAAGAGGTTAACACAGGAGATTTGGCAAACTGCACGTGATGTCAACTGAGTGACCCTTTGCAATTAAAAGAATCTCCATTTCCAAGATAAATTAAACAGGACAAAATAAAAAAATTCACTGAAAACAAAACAAACACAAAAAACAAAACAAACGGAAAAAACAAATCAAATTCATAAAAGGGAATCCAGGGCGGGGGAGTGAGACTCCTGCATACCTCCAGCTGCAGAGTGGGCTTCCCTCATTTAGGGTACTTTAGAGTGGGGAGAAAAAAAACAAGCAATTTAATGGTCAGGTCATTGCAGAAAAAAAGAGTATTTGTGTATTTATTCTATGATCACAGAGGATGTTGTTTGAGGCACTATGAATGAAAAGTTATCTTAGAAAATAACTAAGTCTAAGCACGGTTTGTGTCACCCTTTATAACAGATACAGCAGCTTAGTAGAATATATAAAAGTAGCTTAAAAGACTTTTTTTCATTAACTATTCAAGTGTGTTCCTCCAGCAGGGTACTTACCATCACAGATAGACAGACAGAGGGAGGGAGAGAGAAACAGAAAGAGAAAGAGGTAGATGCATAGATAGATAGCTATCTACACTAATCATAGATAGATAGATAGATAGATGGATAGATAGATAGATAGATAGATAGATAGATAGATAGATAGATAGATAGATAGATAGATAGATAGATAGATAGATAGATAGATAGATAGATAGATAGATAGATAGATAGATAGATAGATAGATAGATAGATAGATCAACATTCATTCATGGTATCAACTTACATTAAATAATCAAGTGACACTGATACTGGGGAAAAAATGGTCATTTCAAACAGTGGGTTCAGCATTCTGCATATATAATATTGAATATATAATATTTACTGTGGTGATGCAGAGCACAAAAAGTGCCTCCACATCTCCTGACTCTTTACATGCAGGTGTCAGCAGTGATGTGTGCTGAAATGCACCACGCTGGGTTGCTGTTGTCATTATTTCAATCAGAGTAAAATACATATATTGTGCATGTTATGCAGGACAAAGATACAACCATTCCACTGATATATAGACCAAAGTAACACAAAATGTATCAGAAATAAATGCCTTTTTAGCAAGCGCTGCTCTGTAAAACTACAACAAAACACTGAATACAAACAACTGCAGGATATTTCTGAAGCAGAGGTGTAATTTTCAATTTTTTCTTCTGATTGGTTGATATAACCTGTTATATTTGTTATTTCACTGGCTATTCTTTGCTGTGTATTAAAGTCAATCATTTAATATAATACTTTTGCTTCCATTTTCTGTTGGATTTTTTAAACATAGTCAATAAGGATATCAAAAACATTTTCACTGACAACTTTAAGGGCAATTTTAGGAGTTGGATTCATAGTTGTATTTTCTGGCAATACCTATCAAATAAAATTTTCAGAGATTTAAAAGGAATTATTACAGTATCATGGGGAGATCGCGTGAAATGGCACTTTGTTTTTATGGAAAACAGTCAGCCAATGTGTAAAACATCCAAAATAAAATGAGCAAGTTTTCTTACTGCAGAACACAAACACAGACAACATCAGAGATTCATAAAAAATTGCATCTGTGGATGTAAACTCTTTACCGACCCAGTTGTATACTGATTTTGTTGTAGTTTTTGTCAGTTTATATCTCACTGACAAAAACTGTATATGGTGTGATATATTAAATATATTGATCGTGGAATTTAGAGTTGAGTGTCTCATTCTTTAAACAAAATATATAATTGTTATCCTTTTTTCTATCACTTTATTTGCCAAAAACGATATACTGCCAAAAGAGAAATGAAGCATACCAGTACACCGGTAGTAAAATACTGGACTGTAAACTACTTCAACCACAGGCCAGATATTTTTCTTGGAAAAACTAAGGTTAAGAATACGTATTTAATTAAACTATGGTAAAGTCTGCGGTTATTTATACCTGCAGAGTAGAAGCTGCTGAGTCGCTAGTGTCTGTCAGTCCAGTCCCTCTTGGTATACTGGACACGATGTATCTGGAGCCCTTTGGCACAGGCTGTCTGACCACCAGCTTTCCTTTCCTGGTCTCTGCTAGAAACAGACTGTACCAGTAGGCATCGTTGGAGACCAGAGTGGAATCTGCGATGGTGGAGTTCCTCTCACTGATCACACTGTTCCTGCAGGGAGGAGCTGCTTTGCTGGGCTTGGGTTTCTGACACTTGAGCACGATGGTGACCAAAATGGTGATCAGCAGGAGAAATGACACCGAGCCCAGACCGATGACCAGATACAGGTTGAGGTCTGAAAAGATGTCGTATTCCAGAGGCACCTCAGTCATGTCAGAGTAGGCCTTAACAGCAGTCTCCACTGTGGACAGCTTGATGGTGACTGTGGCAGAGAGAGCAGGGCTCCCCGTTGTCCTTAGGCAACAACAACCAGACGCTGGTGCCGTGGATCTCTGTAACTGAACATCCTCATAGTCCGGATCTCTCCGTTTGTACTGGTCCAGACTGAACAAGGTGGCGTCAGTCACCTGCAGAAACTGGTAGGTGATCCGAGAGTTGTGAACCGAGTCGGTGTCTAAGGCTATCACCTTGGCAACCAGAGAGAGCCTTTATCAGTGGATCTGGGGATCTTTTCCTCCACCACTGAGCCGTGCGCTCGCCACGGAGAGACGATGACCGGAGCGTTGTCATTCTGGTCCACTATGATGATGTGGACTGTCACGTTACTGCTGAGAGGAGGAGAGCCAGAGTCTCTGGCCTCGATGTGGAAAAGAAACTCCTTCTCGATCTCATAGTCAAAAGTCTTTTAGTGCGTAAAGATTCCCGTTTTCTGGATTGATGGAGAACAGCATGGACATGGAGGTGTTGGCTATCTCCTTCTCCAGGATGAAATAAACTAGATACTGGTTTTCATGGAGGTCAGGGTCAAACGCAGTCAGGGAGCTGAGCAAGGCTCCAGGTTGCGTTATTCTCCATCACACGTATGGTATAAAATGACTGAGGGAACTGTGGAACATTGTCATTAACATCCAGCAGCTCTAATGTCATAGTTTCATTGTCAGATAAAGGAGGAGAACCTCTGTCTGTAACAGTGAAAGTGATGTCATACTCTGGAACCTTCTCACGGTCTAACGGCTCTGACACCACTAATTCATAATAATTATCAGAGGACTCCCTCAGTTTGAAAGGCATATTATCTGGAATATGAAGATCAACCACTCCGTTATCACCTGAGTCTTTATCACTCACACTAACTACAGCTATCACTGTGTCTATGGGCTCATTTTCTTTTATTGGACTCTGAAATGATTTGATGGATATTTCTGGGTGGTTGTCATTCATGTCTGTCACCTGTATTGTCAGTTTACACTGTCCTGATAAGGAGTTAGGCCCCTTATCACTGGCAATAACCTCCATTTCATAAAGCTTAATATCTTCATAATTTATCATCTCTTTCACTCTGATTTCACCATTTTCTGGGTTCAACTTAAACATCTGTTGTGTTCTCTCTGATGTATACAAACTATAAGAATAAACAAGGTCAGAATTAGACCCTTCATCCAAATCAGTGGTATTTAGTTTGATTACTAAACTGCCAATCGGGGAGTTTTCCATCACATCTACAACATATGTGTCTTTATCAAATGAAGGGGCGTTGTCATTAACGTCGAGCACGCGAACAATGATGCTGGCTGTACCTGTGCGCGTGGGGACTCCACCATCCACAGCTGTCAGTATCAGATTATGAACAGCCTGCTGCTCTCTGTCTAAAGCTTTTTTCAGAATCAAATCTGCAAACTTTGACCCATCTCTCCCGGTCTGAATTTCGAGTGCAAAGTGTTCACTTGAGCTTAGATGGTAATTTTTGACAGAATTGGTTCCTACGTCCGGATCTGCAGCGTTATTCAATGAGAATCTCTCTCCAACGGAACTGGATTCAGAAATGTCCAAATGCATCGTCCCCCGCCGAAAATGAGGAGCGTTGTCGTTAATATCTGTGATTTCCACCTCGATATTGAACATTCGTATTGGATTTTCAATTGTAGCGTCTAATTTAAGAAAACAGTATGATGTTGTTTTGGAAGGACATAAAAACTCTCGGTCGATTCTCTCCAAAATAAAAAGCTCTCCAGGTGTCTTTGTTGATGTCGAGATATTTTTTGTTGGCTACAACATCGACGCGCATTTTCCTTTCCTTTAGCGTCTTCACGTCTAATCCCAAATCAGTTGCTAAATTAGCAACGACAGAGCCTTCCTCCATTTCTTCGGGAACAGAATAATGGGTGACGGTAGATACCGGACTCACGACGGTGAAAAGCAGGAGGAAAACGGAAACGCACCGTCTCCCGAAAAACAGTCCGATCTGATGCGCCATGATGTAAAATCCGTAGTTATCGCCTTGCAGTGTACTGAAACCTGCATACACCGTCCTCTCTTTTAATGAACAAACGAAACGATGATCTTATAAGAAAGCGTTTCTTCACGCTTAGACGAGGAGTGACGTCCCGTGTGTAACAATGTGTCTGACTGTCCCTCCTCCAATAAACTAACGTGAAAACGATGACCTCATCACCGAGTGTGTTTTCGTGGAGAATAGCGGCAGAAATAGTCCCGTATGAACCTGTGCAAACTTTTAAAATCTAAAAATTAATCTTCTTTAAAAGTAACTAAGAGTGCGAATGTATTTTAACTTCATTTTAAAAGAGTAGAAATACGTTTTCTGGTAACATTTTCAGCTCTACTTTCTGAATCTCTGTTTGCGGCACAGTGGCGTAGTGGTTAGCGGTGTTGCCTCAAGACCAGAGAATTGGGGGTTCAATCCCCGCTTAAAGCAGGCCTTTCTGTGTGGAGTCTGCGTTTGTTAAACATTATGATTTTGCATTTTTTTTATAACAGATTTATCTTTTATTTCTTTGTTTATCACACAGGTTTTACAAAGATTCTTAGGGCATCTAACACATATCACAGTATCCCCTTAGTGTTCGGCGACTTTTACGGACGGCTGTCTGTGCGTAAAAACAGTGCCAACCCCATCAAATCAAAAGTGTGCGACATTTATGCTCAGTAATTGTTAGTGATCATTATTTGATCACTGTGCCCCACATTTCCCATTATTTCTTCTTGCACTACCGAAAGTATAGAGAAATATTCAAGCTCAAATAACATGCCGAAAATCTGTTTAATGAAATAAAATAATCCTTTTGGAACACTATAGATTATGTATCATAATACTTGTTAAAGGTTCACTGGATTTTAATTTATTCAATGTAGAGCTATGTGCCAACAAGTGTAAAAAAACGACTGACACTTTGTTAATGAGCACTATTACGATTTAGCTATGAGGCATTGTTAATTTTAGGCAGCTATCAACTCTTTATAAGAAAGACTCTAAATACTTGAAGATGAGAAATCAAATTCCAGAGCATTTATATAACAAGACTGCCGTTACTGCTGTGGTCACTCAGAAGTGGATTTAATTAATAAGCACCAACTACATCGGTGTCACACATAGTAAATAGATCATTTTCTCAGACAATACCTGAAGGGTGGAAGCTGCTAAGTTGGCTGTAAATGACTGGGTAATGCTTTCTATGAATAGCACATCTCTAGTGCGTTATGAGGGCATTCACAGTGAAGTTAGAATTCATTTGTGATGCTTTATGATAACACTTAGAAACACACAAACTGCTTTCTGATGCATTATATCAACATGCATATATCCTAAAATATTCTGAAAATATTCTGAATATGTCTTATTATTTATTATGAGTTCAAGTGTCTTATGTATGCTCTAGACTAGTTGTAAACTTCAGGTTGGCTGATGGGCTTATAATACAATGTGACTACCAATACTCACTTCGACACACCTCAACAATCTATTGTAGTGAGGAGTCATAGTATGCTATCATTGTTAATGCAGTATCATAAGTTATCAGTGTATGCAGTGATGTGTTAAATAAAGCGTAGTCCATATTGATGCATCTCTGATAATGCATGCCCTATCATAACATTTCACTGTTGGTGGTAAGTGAAGTGTAATGCATTTAAAATAATTTAAAATAATCTACTGTTGGTGGTAAGTGAAGTGTAATGCATTTAAAATAAGTGAAAATAATCTATGGTGCATTATAAGTGACCAGGGCAGTAGAAACTGTTTGGAACAGGCTGACTGCATGACCTCTGTTGTTGCAATTATAGCATACAGTACATTTTCTTACTACAGTTTTCTTATAAGGTGTGGATAAGTGAGTACAGGTAGGCATAATCTATTATCATCCCATCAGTCAACCTTTAGTTTATAACAAGAGTTAAAAGCATCCATAAGACACTTGAACAAATATTTCATTATAAGTCACATCTATGTTTTCTGAATGTTGATACACTGCATTAGAAACCCTTACGTTTTCTCATGAGTTTAGTCATTAATCATTATAAATCTATTGTAGATATGTCACAATTAATGCCTTTGTAAAACAAAACACACTATAGATTTGGTTGTAATATGAAACATTACCAAAATATGTATGCATGAGGAAATGTTTGTATTAATTTGTAAATGAAATTTAAGAAAATCAATTGTACTATTAAAATGAAAGAAATAACTGTTGTATGAAACAAAGGAAATGCACATAGCAGTGCTTTAGATGTGCATATATTTGTTCTAGGCTACAAGATGACAAAAGTCGGCAATTCTAAGAAAGCTGCTGCAAATGCCAGAAACTGATATTGTGATTTACAAACTGTCCCTTGATAAAACGACCAGGTCTTATATGGCATCACAGCATTGACACAAGTGTTGACAACTATAATGTGTCACCTGACAACTAAAATGTGGAAGCTTGCTGAGTCACTGTGTCTGTCAAGCTGCTGAGTCCAGTCTAGTGTCTCTTGCATCAGTCCAGTCCCTCTTGGTATATGGACACGATGTATCTGGAGCCCTTTGGCACAGGCTGTCTGACCACTAGCTTTCCTTTCCTGGTCTCTGCTAGAAACAGACTGTCCCTCTTGTACCAGACGATATCTGGAGCCCTTTGGCAGGCGTTGGAGACCAGAGTGGAATCTGCGATGGTGGAGTTCCTCTCATGACACGTGGTGGAGTTCCTCTCACTGATCACACTATTCCTGCAGGGAGGAGCTGCTTTGCTGGGCTTGGGTTTCTGACACTTGAGCCTCTCACGATGGTGACCAAAATGGTGATGAGCAGGAGAAATGACACCGAGCCCAGACCGATGACCAGATACAGGTTGAGGTCTGAAAAGATGTCGTATTCCAGAGGCACCTCAGTCATGTCAGAGTAGGCCTTAACAGCAGTCTCCACTGTGGACAGCTTGATGGTGACTGTGGCAGAGAGAGCAGGGCTCCCCGTTGTCCTTAGCAATGGCAACAACAACCAGACGCTGGTGCCGTGGATCTCTGTAACTGAACATCCTCATAGTCCGGATCTCTCCGTTCATTGTACTGGTCCAGACTGAACAAGGTGACGTCAGTCACCTGCAGAAACTGGTAGGTGATCCGAGAGTTGTGAACCGAGTCGGTGTCTAAGGCTATCACCTTGGCAACCAGGGAGCCTTTATCAGTGGATCTGGGGATCTTTTCCTCCACCACTGAGCCGTGCGCTCGCCATGGAGAGACGAATGACCGGAGCGTTGTCATTCTGGTCCACTATGATGATGTGGACTGCGTCACGTTACTGCTGAGAGGAGGAGAGCCGGAGTCTCTGGCCTCGATGTGGAAAAGAAACTCCTTCTCGATCTCATAGTCAAAAGTTTTTAGTGCGTAAAGATTCCCGTTCTCTGGATTGATGGAGAACAGCATGGACATGGAGGTGTTGGCTATCTCCTTCTCCAGGATGAAATAAACCAGATACTGGTTTTCATGGAGGTCAGGGTCAAACGCAGTCAGGGAGCTGAGCAAGGCTCCAGGTTGGTTATTCTCCATCACACGTATGGTATAAAATGACTGAGGGAAACTGTGGAACATTGTCATTAACATCCAGCAGCTCTAATGTCATAGTTTCATTGTCAGATAAAGGAGGAGAACCTCTGTCTGTAACAGTGAAAGTGATGTCATACTCTGGAACCTTTCTCACGGTCTAACGGCTCTGACACCACTAATTCATAATAATTATCAGAGGACTCCCTCAGTTTGAAAGGCATATTATCTGGAATATGAAGATCAACCACTCCGTTATCACCTGAGTCTTTATCACTCACACTAACTACAGCTATCACTGTGTCTATGGGCTCATTTTCTTTTATTGGACTCTGAAATGATTTGATGGATATTTCTGGGTGGTTGTCATTCATGTCTGTCACCTGTATTGTCAGTTTACACTGTCCTGATAAGGAGTTAGGCCCCTTATCACTGGCAATAACCTTCCATTTCATAAAGCTTAATATCTTCATAATTTATCATTTCTTTCACTCTGATTTCACCATTTTCTGGGTTCAACTTAAACATCTGTTGTGTTCTCTCTGATGTATACAAACTATAAGGAATAAACAATATCAGAATTAGACCCTTCATCCAAATCAGTGGCGTTTAGTTTGATTACTAAACTGCCAATTGGGGAGTTTTCCATCACATCTACAACATATGTGTCTTTATCAAATGAAGGGGCGTTGTCATTAACATCGAAGCACGCGAACGATAATGATGCTGGCTGTACCTGTGCGCGTGGGGACTCCACCATCCACAGCTGTCAGTATCAGATTATGAACAGCCTGCTGCTCTCTGTCTAAAGCTTTTTTCAGAATCAAATCTGCAAACTTTGTCCCATCTCTCCCGGTCTGAATTTCAATAGAGAAATGTTCACTTGAGCTTAGATGGTAATTTTTGACAGAATTGGTTCCTACGTCCGGATCTGCAGCGTTATTCAATGAGAATCTCTCTCCAACGGAACTGGATTCAGAAATGTCCAAATGCATCGTCCCCCGCCGAAAATGAGGAGCGTTGTCGTTAATATCCGTGATTTCCACCTCGATATTGAACATTCGTATTGGATTTTCAATTGTAGCGTCTAATCGAAGAAAGCACGATGTAGACGTAGCTGTCTTCAAGGGAGCATAAGAAACTCCCGGTCGACTCTCGGTCTCCATTCTCTCCAAAATAAAAAGCTCTCCAGTGTCTTTGTTGATGTCGAGATATTTTTTATTTCCTACAACATCGACGCGCATTTTCCTTTCCCTTTAGCGTCTTCACGTCTAATCCCAAATCAGTTGCTAAATTAGCAACGACAGAGCCTTCCTCCATTTCTTCGGGAACAGAATAATGGGTGACGGTAGATACCGGACTCACGACGGTGAAAAGCAGGAGGAAAACGGAAACGCACCGTCTCCCGAAAAACAGTCCGATCTGATGCGCCATGATGTAAAATCCGTAGTTATCGCCTTGCAGTGTACTGAAACCTGGATACAACCGTCCTCTCTTTTAATGAACAAACGAAACGATGATCTTATAAGAAAGCGTTTCTTCACGCATTAGACGAGGAGTGACGTCCGTGTGTAACAATGTCTGACTGTCCCTCCTCCAATAAACTAATATGAAAACGATGACCTCATCACTGAGTGTGTTTTCGTGGAGAACAGCGACATAAATAGTCCCGTATGAACCTGTGTACATCTTTTTTAAATCTAAAAAATAATCTTGTTTAAAAGTAAGTAAGAGTGCGAATGTATTTTAACTACATTTTAAAAGACTAGAAATACGTCTTTTTGGTAAACATTTTCAGCTCTAATTTCTAAACTTCTATTCGCTGTTTGGGATTAAAATTCTATGACACCCGCTGAAGAGAATTTCCACTTTTCCTGCATTACATGATTTGCATTTTTTATATAAAGACATTTATCGTCTTTATTTGTTTGTCACACAGGTGTTTACAATGATTCTTAGGGCATTGTTAAGGCATATAACACATATCACAGTATCCTCCTTCGTGTTCGGCGACTTTTACGCACGGCTGTCTGTCTGTGCGTAAAAACAGTGCCAACGTCCATCAAATCGAAAAGTGTGCGACATTTGCATGCTCAGTAATTGCTGTACTAATCATTATTTGATCACTGTGCCCCACATTCTGCCCATTATTTCTTCTTACAGTACTACCGTAAAGTATAGAAGAAATATTTAAGCTCAAATAACATGACGAGAAATCGAAAATATTTCTATGTAGGAAGAAAAGATAATCCTTTTGAAGAACACTATTAGAAATTATGTATCATAATACTTGTTTAAGGTTCATTGGAATTTTATTTATTCATGTAGAGCTATGTGCCAACAAGTGTAAGAAAAACTTCTGACTGACAACTTTGTTAATGAGCACTATTACGATTTAGCTATGAAGGCATTGTTAATTTTAGGCAGCTATCAACTCTTTATGTAGAAAGAGACTCTAAATACTTGAAGATGAGAAATCAAATTCCAGAACATTTATATTAGTAAGAAGACTGCCGTTATTACTGCTGTGGGTCACACTCAGAAGTGGATTTAATTAATAAGCACCAACTACATCGGTGTCACACATAGTAAATAGATCATTTTCTCAGACAATACCTGAAGGGTGGAAGCTGCTGAGTCACTAGTGTCTGTCAGTCCAGTCCCTCTTGGTATACTGGACACGATGTATCTGGAGCCCTTTGGCACAGGCTGTCTGACCACCAGCTTTCCTTTCCTGGTCTCTGCTAGAAACAGACTGTACCAGTAGGCATCGTTGGAGACCAGAGTGGAATCTGCGATGGTGGAGTTCCTCTCACTGATCACACTGTTCCTGCAGGGAGGAGCTGCTTTGCTGGGCTTGGGTTTCTGACACTTGAGCACGATGGTGACCAAAATGGTGATCAGCAGGAGAAATGACACTGAGCCCAGACCGATGACCAGATACAGGTTGAGGTCTGAAAAGATGTCGTATTCCAGAGGCACCTCAGTCATGTCAGAGTAGGCCTTAACAGCAGTCTCCACTGTGGACAGCTTGATGGTGACTGTGGCAGAGAGAGCAGGGCTCCCCGTTGTCCTTGGCAACAACAACCAGACGCTGGTGCCGTGGATCTCTGTAACTGAACATCCTCATAGTCCGGATCTCTCCGTTGTACTGGTCCAGACTGAACAAGGTGGCGTCAGTCACCTGCAGAAACTGGTAGGTGATCCGAGAGTTGTGAACCGAGTCGGTGTCTAAGGCTATCACCTTGGCAACCAGAGAGCCTTTATCAGTGGATCTGGGGATCTTTTCCTCCACCACTGAGCCGTGCGCTCGCCACGGAGAGAGACGATGACCGGAGCGTTGTCATTTCTGGTCCACTATGATGATGTGGACCGTCACGTTACTGCTGAGAGGAGGAGAGCCGGAGTCTCTGGCCTCGATGTGGAAAAGAAACTCCTTCTCGATCTCATAGTCAAAAGTTTTTAGTGCATAAAGATTCCCGTGTTCTCTGGATTGATGGAGAACAGCATGGACATGGAGGTGTTGGCTATCTCCTTCTCCAGGATGAAATAAACCAGATACTGGTTTTCATGGAGGTCAGGGTCAAACGCAGTGAGGGAGCTGAGCAAGGCTCCAGGTGCGTTATTCTCCATCACACGTATGGTATAAAATGACTGAGGGAACTGTGGAACATTGTCATTAACATCCAGCAGCTCTAATGTCATAGTTTCATTGTCAGATAAAGGAGGAGAACCTCTGTCTGTAACAGTGAAAGTGATGTCATACTCTGGAACCTTCTCACGGTCTAACGGCTCTGACACCACTAATTCATAATAATTATCAGAGGACTCCCTCAGTTTGAAAGGCATATTATCTGGAATATGAAGATCAACCACTCCGTTATCACCTGAGTCTTTATCACTCACACTAACTACAGCTATCACTGTGTCTATGGGCTCATTTTCTTTTATTGGACTCTGAAATGATTTGATGGATATTTCTGGGTGGTTGTCATTCATGTCTGTCACCTGTATTGTCAGTTTACACTGTCCTGATAAGGAGTTAGGCCCCTTATCACTGGCAATAACCTCCATTTCATAAAGCTTAATATCTTCATAATTTATCATTTCTTTCACTCTGATTTCACCATTTTCTGGGTTCAACTTAAACATCTGTTGTGTTCTCTCTGATGTATACAAACTATAAGAATAAACAAGGTCAGAATTAGACCCTTCATCCAAATCAGTGGCGTTTAATTTGATTATTAGAACTGCCAATTGGAGGAGTTTTCCATCACATCTACAACATATGTGTCTTTATCAAATGAAAGGGGCGTTGTCGTTCAACATCAAGCACGCGAACGATAATGATGCTGGCTGTACCTGTGCGCGTGGGGACTCCACCATCCACAGCTGTCAGTATCAGATTATGAACAGCCTGCCTGCTCTCTCTCTGTCTAAAGCTTTTTTCAGAATCAAATCTGCAAACTTTTGATCCATCTCTCCCGGTCTGAATTTCGAATTGTCGAAAATGTTCACTTTCACTAAGATGAATACGTTTTGACCGAGTTTGACCCTAAAATCCGGATCGACATGCGTTCATTGGTTAGTGAAAAGCGCTCACCCTGACGTGAGGTTGATTCTCGGATATATGTCTAAATGCAAATGCATTGTATCTCCTGTCGGAAAATGAGGCGCATTGTCGTTTATGTCCATGATCTCAACTTCAATGTTGAAACAGTCGAATCGGGGTTTTCAATAGTGACATCCATTTTAAGAAAACAGCATGATGGATTCTTGTTGTGTGTGCATAGATATTCTCCCGGTCGATCTTTTCCGCAACGACCAAAGCTCGCCCCGTTTCTTTGTTGATCTCAAGATACCTCTTATTAGCGATGACATCCAGTCTCATTTTTCTCCGACTCAAAGCCTTTGCATCCAGACCCAAATCCGATGCTAAATTAGCAACCACGGCTCCCTGCTCCATCTCCTCGGGTATTGAATAGTGCGTAACAGCGGATGTAGCGGAGAAGGTTACACACAAGAGAAACAGCGAGACGTGTACCTTCTCCGCAGCCGGTGGCAGAATTTAAAATCCATGATTACTGATACGCGTGTTTGTCCCAAAAACGTATTATTATCAGAATTTATAGATCAGTTTCAAAAAAGCATGAATGTATAAAAAAATCCCAAACGAGCGATGAGATTGCAGTGCCGAGATTCCTGGAAAGGGAGCTATCCGGAAATGGCTGATCTTTTCTCCCCACAACTGTCTGCACAGTTGCATCACAAAGACGTGTTTCTTTGTGGCGAAGAGCGACGCTGTGTGTCCTGTGTTGCCGACAGCAGCGGTCATCGGAAATCTGACACCGAACTGCCAGTACTGAAAACTACATGCGTAATTTCCCCATGAAAATCGCAAATAAAATCATTTTCTAAAGATATTTTCTGGCATTCAATTATTTATAATGTAAAGACAGACTGAGCTAAATATAATAAGTAAGAGCATGCTTAAAGCAGGGATTAACACAGTGTTGATCAATATCTAAATTGTGCTGCTTTTAAGAAAGGCTAGTGAAACACGAATATTTTTTTCTTTTGGTATTTGGAGTTGGATTTTTTTATGATGCATTATAATAGGTGTTAATATATTTCAAGTTAAAACGCTCAAAGTATGCATGTTAAAACGTGTAAAAGCTTTGGTACAAAATTATATTTTCCTACCCGTTAGATGCTAAATAAAGGCAAAGTTATTGAGACCTGCAGAGTGAAAGACTGAAGATCCATCAAATTCACTTTGTCAGCTTCACTAATTACACCTACAGTGCCATGAATATGTATTTGCCCCCTTCCTGATTTCTGTGTTTTTTGCATATTTATCACTCACAGAGGTTTCAGATCATCAAACCAATTTTAATATCACACAGAGACAACCCAAGGAAATACAAAATGTAGTTTTTAAATGTTGATTCCATGTATTAAGGCACAAAAAAAAAAATCAAAGCGTATCTGGCATCTATGAAAAAAGTAATTGCCCCCCTTGCTAAAACTCAAAGTAACTGTGATTAACAACAGTTTTTGGGAAAGCTGAGTTCAATTCTACAAGCCACACCCAAACCTGATTGCCACCACCTGGGTTTCAAATCAAGAAATCACTTAAATTGGATCTGTTAGACAAAGTGAAGTAGGCTACAAGATCTCAAGAACATGCCACGATCCAAAGAAATTCCAGAAGAATTAAGAAAAAAAGTAATCGAGATCCATCAGTCTGGAAAAGCTAAAAGGCCAAAGCCATTTGGCCAAGGCTGTGGGGATCCAGCAAACCACTGTCAACCACTGTCAGAGCCATCAGAGCATTATCAAATGGAGAAAGCTGGGAACAGTGGCAAACCTGCCCAGGAGTGGTCAACCACCTAAAATTACTCCAAGAGTGCGACGGCGGCTAATCCAGGAGGTTACAAAAGACCATCAAAAAACATCAAAGGAACTGCAGGACCTCGCTGGCCTCAGTTAAGGTCAGTGTGCATGACTCCACCATAAGAAAGGTACTGGCCAAAGGTGGCATCCATGGCAGAGTACCCAGGCGAAAACCACTGCTGTCAAAAAAGAACACAAAGGACCGTCTCACATTTGCCAAAAGGTATCTCGATTATCCTCAAGACTTTTGGAGAAACATTTTGTGGACTGATGAGTCAAAAATTGACCTTTTTGGAAGATGCACAGCCCGCTACATCTGGCGCAAAAATGGCACAGCATTTGACAAAAAGAACATTATGCCCACAGTAAAGCATGGTGGTGGCAGTGTGATGGTCTGGGGTTGCTTTGCTGCCTCAGGACCAGGACAACTTACTGTGATTGATGGCATAATGAATTCTGGTGTTTACAGAAAATTCTGAAGGACAATGTCAGGCCATCAGTTCGTGCCCTCAAGCTCAAGCGCTCTTGGATCATGCAGCAGGACAACGATCCAAAGCACACCAGCAAGTCCACCTCTGAATGGCTCAAGAAAAACAAAATGAAGGTTTTGGAGTGGCCAAGTCAAAGTCCAGATTTAAATCCAATTGAAATGCTGTGGTCTGACCTTAAGCACGGTTCATGCAAGACGACCCTCCAATATGGCTGACTTGAAAAGATTTTGCAAAGAGGAGTGGGCCAAAATCCCTCCACAGCGTTGTGAAAGACTCATCACAAATTATCGCAAACGTTTGATTTCAGTTATCGCTGCCAAAGGTGGCCCAACTCCCTATTAGGTTCAGGGGGCAATTACTTTTTCACATAGTGTTAGATAAGTTTTGTTTTTTTTTTGTGCCTTAATAAATGGAATCAACATTTCAAAACTGCACTTTTGTATTTCCTTGGGTTGTCTCTGTGTGATACTAAAATTGGTTTGATGATCTGAAACCTCTGTGTGAGTGATAAATATGCAAAAAACACAGAAATCAGGAAGGGGGCAAATACATATTCATGGCACTGTATGTATAACACATATTTAACTGAAGTTTTCTCATACCTGCAAAGTGGAAGCTGCTGAGTCACTAGTGTCTGTCAGTCCAGTCCCTCTTGGTATACTGGACACGATGTATCTGGAGCCCTTTGGCACAGGCTGTCTGACCACCAGCTTTCCTTTCCTGGTCTCTGCTAGAAACAGACTGTACCAGTAGGCATCGTTGGAGACCAGAGTGGAATCTGCGATGGTGGAGTTCCTCTCACTGATCACACTGTTCCTGCAGGGAGGAGCTGCTTTGCTGGGCTTGGGTTTCTGACACTTGAGCACGATGGTGACCAAAATGGTGATGAGCAGGAGAAATGACACCGAGCCCAGACCGATGACCAGATACAGGTTGAGGTCTGAAAAGATGTCGTATTCCAGAGGCACCTCAGTCATGTCAGAGTAGGCCTTAACAGCAGTCTCCACTGTGGACAGCTTGATGGTGACTGTGGCAGAGAGAGCGGGCTCCCCGTTGTCCTTGGCAACAACAACCAGACGCTGGTGCCGTGGATCTCTGTAACTGAACATCCTCATAGTCCGGATTTCTCCGTTGTACTGGTCCAGACTGAACAAGGTGGCGTCTGTCACCTGCAGAAACTGGTAGGTGATCCGAGAGTTGTGAACCGAGTCAGTGTGTCTAAGGCTATCACCTTGGCAACCAGAGAGCCTTTATCAGTGGATCTGGGGATCTTTTCCTCCACCACTGAGCCGTGCGCTCGCCACGGAGAGACGATGACCGGAGCGTTGTCGTTCTGGTCCACTATGATGATGTGGACTGTCACGTTACTGCTGAGAGGAGGAGAGCCGGAGTCTCTGGCCTCGATGTGGAAAAGAAACTCCTTCTCGATCTCATAGTCAAAAGTTTTTAGTGCATAAAGATTCCCATTTTCTGGATTGATGGAGAACAGCATGGACATGGAGGTGTTGGCTATCTCCTTCTCCAGGATGAAATAAACTAGATACTGGTTTTCATGGAGGTCAGGGTCAAACGCAGTCAGGGAGCTGAGCAAGGCTCCAGGTTGGTTATTCTCCATCACACGTATGGTATAAAATGACTGAGGGAACTGTGGAACATTGTCATTAACATCCAGCAGCTCTAATGTCATAGTTTCATTGTCAGATAAAGGAGGAGAACCTCTGTCTGTAACAGTGAAAGTGATGTCATATTCTGGAACCTTCTCACGGTCTAACGGCTCTGACACCACTAATTCATAATAATTATCAGAGGACTCCCTCAGTTTGAAAGGCATATTATCTGGAATATGAAGATCAACCACTCCGTTATCACCTGAGTCTTTATCACTCACACTAACTACAGCTATCACTGTGTCTATGGGCTCATTTTCTTTTATTGGACTTTGAAATGATTTTATAGAAATTTCTGGATGGTTGTCATTCATGTCTGCTACAAATATTTTAACCTTGCACTGCCCTGATAAACTATGTACTCCTTTATC
Organism: Scortum barcoo; assembly: GCA_023238725.1. Lineage (NCBI taxonomy): Eukaryota > Metazoa > Chordata > Actinopteri > Centrarchiformes > Terapontidae > Scortum > Scortum barcoo. The sequence goes on from CM041554.1 coordinate 15,730,880, forward strand.
TGTTGCTATAATTTCCATTTCATAATTCCGAATACCCTCATAATTCAGCATTCCCCTCACTGTTATTTCACCTGTAGAAGGATTCAGGCTAAATGTTTCTTGTGTTTTTTCTGACGTGTACAGACTGTATGTATATTCTATCTCTGCATTTGTTCCCTCGTCTAAATCTGTAGCGTTCAGCTTCATGACGAGAGTTCCGACTGGAGAATTTTCCATAATATTAACCTCATAATTATCTTTTTCCAAAGTTGGGGCGTTGTCATTAGTATCTAGCACACGGATGATGATGCTCGCTGTGCCAGTGCGAGTGGGGACTCCGCCATCTACTGCAGTGAGTATTAAATTATGTACTGCCTGCTTTTCTCGGTCTAAGCCTTTCTTTAATATTAAATCAGCAAACTTGGATCCGTCTCGTCCGGTTTGAATTTCTATATCAAAGTGCTCATTTTCGCTGAGAAGATATGTTTTAACTGAATTTGATCCCAGATCCGGGTCAACGGCGTTATTAACAGAAAACCTCTCACCAGCTGGGGTTGATTCCAAAATGTCCAAGTTTATGGTGTCGCGTCGAAAGTGCGGAGCGTTGTCATTGATATCAGTTATTTCAATTTCGATGTAAAATATTCGCTGCGGATTCTCCACAATTGCCTCCATTTTTAAAAAACACGTCGTTGTCTTTACTGCACAGAGATACTCTCTGTCAATCCTCTCAACGATGTAAAGCTCCCCTGTTTCTTTGTTCACATCGAGATATCGCTTGCTGGATATAATGTCCAGCCTCATCATCCGCCTACTCAGAGTCTTCACGTCTAAACCTAAATCGGAAGCCAAATTGGCGACAACCGACCCCTCCTCCAATTCTTCGGGAACAGAATAATGAGTTACGGTGATTATCGTGTTCACAAGCGCATTTACAAGCAAAAGCACGGACACATACCTCCTCCACGAATTTCCAGTGATATGCATGTTCATTGTTACACCGCTAATTTAATGTTCCTTTTCCACTGAGTCCAGATGCAGCAGCAAAAAAGTCAAAGTAAATACGAGCTGATGATATTGATGATAAAAATTACCCGTTGGATTACGGAAGGTGAGCACGTAATAAATCCACTAAATCCTGTTCAGCACCAGGAGCTGTCCACACTGCTTTTGTCCGTCAGGTCTGTTTCTGTATGAGTCACTGTCATGGCGCCTGTGAAGTCACCGACTAGGATGTTTTGCTGAGAAACAGCGACGCGAAAGTGCGAGAAAGCCTGCATGTGCGTGGAGGATATAACAATGTCGAATTAATTTAGTAAAAATTAAAACGATGTTTAAACTATTTTAAACTACATGGCATTGACTTCTGGACCGTGGCCTTTTGTGGATTATAAATTAAGAAAAGCATTAGCTTTACAAAGTCACACACTTGTGAAAGACAATTGAGGATTTATGTTGTTTTGTTTTGTTTTGGGGTTTTTTTTTGTTTTTTTAATGTATTTCATTTTATTGGGGTTCTGGACCCAGGAATACAATTGTATAGAAAAGTCTATTTAAGGGATTTTCATGGAATTAAAGAAAAACACGAGTGATTAATTTAATTGAAAATGGATTCATTTACCTGCAGAGTAGAAGCTGCTGAGTCACTAGTGTCTGTCAGTCCAGTCCCTCTTGGTATACTGGACACGATGTATCTGGAGCCCTTTGGCACAGGCTGTCTGACCACTAGCTTTCCTTTCCTGGTCTCTGCTAGAAACAGACTGTACCAGTAGGCATCGTTGGAGACCAGAGTGGAATCTGCGATGGTGGAGTTCCTCTCACTGATCACACTGTTCCTGCAGGGAGGAGCTGCTTTGCTGGGCTTGGGTTTCTGACACTTGAGCACGATGGTGACCAAAATGGTGATGAGCAGGAGAAATGACACCGAGCCCAGACCGATGACCAGATACAGGTTGAGGTCTGAAAAGATGTCGTATTCCAGAGGCACCTCAGTCATGTCAGAGTAGGCCTTAACAGCAGTCTCCACTGTGGACAGCTTGATGGTGACTGTGGCAGAGAGAGCGGGCTCCCCGTTGTCCTTGGCAACAACAACCAGACGCTGGTGCCGTGGATCTCTGTAACTGAACATCCTCATAGTCCGGATCTCTCCGTTGTACTGGTCCAGACTGAACAAGGTGGCGTCAGTCACCTGCAGAAACTGGTAGGTGATCCGAGAGTTGTGAACCGAGTCGGTGTCTAAGGCTATCACCTTGGCAACCAGAGAGCCTTTATCAGTGGATCTGGGGATCTTTTCCTCCACCACTGAGCCGTGCGCTCGCCACGGAGAGACGATGACCGGAGCGTTGTCGTTCTGGTCCACTATGATGATGTGGACCGTCACGTTACTGCTGAGAGGAGGAGAGCCAGAGTCTCTGGCCTCGATGTGGAAAAGAAACTCCTTCTCGATCTCATAGTCAAAAGTTTTTAGTGCATAAAGATTCCCGTTCTTCTGGATTGATGGAGAACAGCATGGACATGGAGGTGTTGGCTATCTCCTTCTCCAGGATGAAATAAACCAGATACTGGTTTTCATGGAGGTCAGGGTCAAACGCAGTGAGGGAGCTGAGCAAGGCTCCAGGTGCGTTATTCTCCATCACACGTATGGTATAAAATGACTGAGGGAACTGTGGAACATTGTCATTAACATCCAGCAGCTCTAACGTCATAGTTTCATTGTCAGATAAAGGAGGAGAACCTCTGTCTGTAACAGTGAAAGTGATGTCATACTCTGGAACCTTCTCACGGTCTAACGGCTCTGACACCACTAATTCATAATAATTATCAGAGGACTCCCTCAGTTTGAAAGGCATATTATCTGGAATATGAAGATCAACCACTCCGTTATCACCTGAGTCTTTATCACTCACACTAACTACAGCTATCACTGTGTCTAATTTAATGTTTTCATTGATTGGACTCTGAAATGATTTTATAGATATTTCTGGGTGGTTGTCATTCATGTCTTCAACCACAATTTTTAGTTTACATTGTCCTGATAAACTATTTGCTCCTTTATCAGTTGCTATAACTTCCATATCATAAATCTTGAAATCCTCAAAATTTAACACTCCTTTTACAGTAATCTCGCCCGTATTGGGATTTAAGTGAAACGTTTCTTGCGTTTTCTCCGATGTATAGAGACTGTATGAGTAAATTAAATCAGAATTTGACCCATCATCCATATCTGTCGCATTGAGATGAAAAACATAACTTCCAATGGGTGAATTTTCCATTACGCTGACGTGGTAGCTCTCGTTTTCAAATGCAGGGGCGTTGTCATTTGTGTCTAAAACATGAACAATAATGCTTGCAGTACCAGACCGAGACGGCATACCGCCATCTACAGCTGTTAGTATTAAATGATGAACAGGCTGCTGCTCACGGTCCAACGTCTTTTTCAGGATTAAATCAGCAAATTTTGAACCATCTCTTCCCGTCTGAATTTCTATAGTGAAATAATCACTTTCACTTAAGTGGTACGTTTTCACAGAGTTTGAACCTACGTCTGGGTCCACCGCATTGCTCACTGAAAAGCGCTCACCAGCCTGCGTAGCCTCGGAAATATCTAAATCTATAGTGTCTCTTCTAAAGTGAGGCGCGTTGTCATTTATGTCCAGTATCTCTAATTCGATATAAAATATTCTTTTGGGGTTTTCGATTATCGCTTCCATTTTCAGATAGCAGGACGTCTTGGCGGGACAAAGAGACTCTCGGTCAATTCTTTCAACAATGTACAGCTCCCCTGTTTCTTTGTTCACGTCCAGATACTTCCTACTGGTGATGACATCGATCCGCATTTTCCGCTCGACTAATGCTTTCACATCCAGTCCCAAATCTCCAGCTAGATTTGCGACCACAGAGCCCTCTTCAAGCTCCTCGGGAACGGAGTAGTGTGTTACAGCTGACGTGTAGTTTAAGGTGGCAACGCAAAGAAGAATTCTCAACACATACCTTTTCCAATATTTAGGCAGTTACATGATGAATGAACAAAGAGAGAATAAAACCTCCCATTGTTATCCCAGACCTCATCCCTTTGAGTATTTAGGAAGACCGTGACGCTGCAGTCAAATTCCCAAATGAAATTTGAGTACAGAGTCTGGGAAAAAAAAAATCCTTTAAATCCAAATTCATTCAGCGCCGGGAGCTGTTCTCTCGCCTTTCTCTCCGTTCCAGTAGCCGATGACCGTCATGGCGACCGTGATGTCACAAAAGTATATATGACTGGGGAACAGCGACGCGGCGTGCAAGACGCATTTCAAATGATGGTCGAATGTGTCAGATAATTTTGAGGATTAATCTGTAGGCTTATTCCATTACATTTCGACTGACTATGGTAAAAAGAGGAGTAAACGTGTGCAAACTTCTCAGTAATAAATGGAAGAGAACAGGAGTAAGAAATTACAGCCTAGTTTTAAAAAGTGTTATGAATGGGTAAATGACTGGGTAATGCTTTCTATGAATAGCACATCTCTAGTGCGTTATGAGGGCATTCACAGTGAATTAGAATTCATTTGTGATGCTTTATGATAACACTTAGAAACACACAAACTGCTTTCTGATGCATTATATCAACAGTCCTAAAATATTCTGAATATGTCTTATTATTTATTATGAGTTCAAGTGTCTTATGGATGCTCTAGACTAGTTGTAAACTTCAGGTTGGCTGATGGGCTTATAATACAATGTGACTACCAATACTCACTTCGACACACCTCAACAATCTATTGTAGTGAGGAGTCATAGTATGCTATCATTGTTAATGCAGTATCATAAGTTATCAGTGTATGTGTTAAATAAAGCGTAGTCCATATTGATGCATCTCTGATAATGTATGCCCTATCATAACATTTCACTGTTGGTGGTAAGTGAAGTGTAATGCATTTAAAATAATTTAAAATAATCTATGGTGCATTATAAGTGACCAGGGCAGTGGCTGTTTGGAACAGGCTGACTGCATGACCTCTGTTGTTGCAATTATAGCATACTACGTTTTCTTACTACAGATAAGGTGTGGATAAGTGAGTACAGGTAGGCATAATCTATTATCATCCCATCAGTCAACCTTTAGTTTATAACAAGTTAAAAGCATCCATAAGACACTTGAACAAATATTTCATTATAAGTCACATCTATGTTTTCTGAATGTTGATACACTGCATTAGAAACCCTTACGTTTTCTCATGAGTTTAGTCATTAATCATTATAAATCTATTGTAGATCACAATTAATGCCTTCAAAACACACTATAGATTTGGTTGTAATATGAAACATTACCAAAATATGTATGCATGAGGAAATGTTTGTATTAATTTGTAAATGAAATTTAAGAAAATCAATTGTACTATTAAAATGAAAGAAATAACTGTTGTATGAAACAAAGGAAATGCACATAGCAGTGCTTTAGATGTGCATATATTTGTTCTAGGCTACAAGATGACAAAAGTCGGCAATTCTAAGAAAGCTGCTGCAAATGCCAGAAACTGATATTGTGATTTACAAACTGTCCCTTAATAAAACGACCAGGTCTTATATGGCATCACACTTGACATAAGTGTTGACAACTAAAATGTCTCACCTGCAGAGTAGAAGCTGCTGAGTCACTAGTGTCTGTCAGTCCAGTCCCTCTTGGTATACTGGACACGATGTATCTGGAGCCCTTTGGCACAGGCTGGCTCTGCTAGAAACAGACTGCTCTGACCACTAGCTTTCCTTTCCTGGGGTTTCTGACACTTGAGCACGATGGTGACCAAAATGGTGATCAGCAGGAGAAATCTGACCAGATACAGGTTGAGGTCTGCTATTCCAGAGGCACCTCTGTCATGTCAGAGTAGGCCTTAACAGCAGTCTCCACTGTGGACAGCTTGATGGTGACTGTGGCAGAGAGAGCGGGCTCCCCGTTGTCCTTGGCAACAACAACCAGACGCTGTTGCCGTGGATCTCTGTAACTGAACATCCTCATAGTCCGGATCAGACAAGGTGGCGTCTGTCACCTGAGAAACTGGTAGGTGATCCGAGAGTGAGTCAGTGTCTAAGGCTATCACCTTGGCAACCAAAGAGCCTATCTGGGGATCTTTTCCTCCACCACTGAGAGTAGGCCTCCAGTAGGCATCGTTGGAGACCTTCTCGATCTCATAGTGTGCCATTGGATGAAATAAACCAGAGTGGAATCTGCGATGGTGGAGTTCCTCTCACTGATCACACTCATAGTCCTTTAACAGATTCCCGCAGCTGTTCCTGCAGGGAGGAGCTGCTTTGCTGGGCTTGGGTTGAAGGAGACCTGATTCAGATCAGTTTCTAAAACTCTGATAACGTCTGACACTTGAGCACGATGGTGACCAAAATGGTGATCAGCAGGAGAAATGACACCGAGCCCAGACCGATGACCAGATACAGGTTGAGGTCTGAAAAGATGAATTCAGCTCTCCACCCATCAATCGTCGTATTCCAGAGGCACCTCTCTGTCATGTCATCAGCAATGTCAGAGCAGTGTCATCAGAGTAGGCCTTAACAGCGCCAGATCGGTTTGGCGAAGTGTGCAACTGGGTATATGTGAGTCACTGGAGTGGAATAACACAAGAATAGTAAGACAGTCTCCACTGTGGACAGCTTGATGGTTAAAATGTGCTCCAGTAGTCTGTGAAACACGATGTATCACTGACTGTCACCTGAGCCGGTATGTTAGCTTGATGGTGACTGGACACGTGGCAGAGAGAGCGGGCTCCCCGTTGTCCTTGGCAACAACAACCAGACGCTGTTGCCGTGGACCAGCTTGATGGTGATGGAGAGAGAGCGATCCTGCAGATATCTGTGGATCTGAGCACGGGTCTCTGTAACTGAACATCCTCATAGTCCGGATCTCTCCGTTGTACTGGTCCAGACTGAACATGAGCATCGGTGTCTCTCTGTCTGGGAGCCTGAAAGTGGATCATTGGAACCTCCACCACTGAAGGTGACGCGTCTTACTGGATATCCCTTCTCACGTCACCTGCAGAAACTGGTAGGTGATCCGAGAGTTGTGAACCGAGTCGGTGTCTAAGGCTATCACCTTGGCAACCAAAGAGAGCCTGTTTGAAAGTATTATCAATATGAGAGCTTTATCAGTGGATCTGGGGATCTTTTCCTCCACCACTGAGCCGTGCGCTCGCCACGGAGAGACGATGACCGGAGCGTTGTCGTTCTGGTCCACTATGATGATGTGGACCGTCACGTTACTGCTGAGAGGAGGAGAGCCGGAGTCTGAGTCTCTGGCCTCGATGTGGAAAAGAAACTCCTTCTCGATCTCATATATCCACTGATGGTCGAGTCTTTGGTGTGTATAGTCAAAAGTTTTTAGTGCGTAAAGATTCCCGTTTTCTGGATTGATGGAGAACAGCATGGACATGGAGGTGTTGGCTATCTCCTTCTCCAGGATGAAATAAACTAGATACTGGTTTTCATGGAGGTCAGGGTCAAACGCAGTCAGGGAGCTGAGCAAGGCTCCAGGTTGGTTATTCTCCATCACACGTATGGTATAAAATGACTGAGGGAACTGTGGAACATTGTCATTAACATCCAGCAGCTCTAATGTCATAGTTTCATTGTCAGATAAAGGAGGAGAACCTCTGTCTGTAACAGTGAAGGTGATGTCATACTCTGGAACCTTCTCACGGTCTAACGGCTCTGACACCACTAATTCATAATAATTATCAGAGGACTCCCTCAGTTTGAAAGGCATATTATCTGGAATATGAAGATCAACCACTCCGTTATCACCTGAGTCTTTATCACTCACACTAACTACAGCTATCACTGTGTCTAATTTAATGTTTTCATTGACTGGACTCTGAAATGATTTTATAGATATTTCTGGGTGGTTGTCATTCATGTCCTCAACCAGAATCTTTATGGTACACTGACCTGATAAACTATTTGCTCCTTTATCAGTTGCTAAAACTTCCCATATCATAAATCCTGAAATCCTCATAATTTAACATTCCTTTAACCGTAATTTCACCAGTGGAAGGATTCAGATTAAATGTTTCTTGTGTTTTTTCTGATGTATATAAACTGTAAGAGTAAAGTTATATCAGAATTTGATCCCTCATCTAAGTCTGATGCATTTAGATGTATAACGAGAGTCCCTATCGGAGAGTTTTCCATTATTTTTATGTTATATATTGATTGGTCAAATGTAGGTGGATTGTCGTTGGTGTCTGAAACGTGAACAATAACACTTGCAGTGCCAGAACGAGCAGGTGTTCCTCCATCTACAGCTGTGAGGATTAAATTATGAACAGCCTGCTGCTCTCGATCTAAAGTCTTTATTAAGATCAAATCGGCAAACTTTGACCCTTCTCTCCCGGTCTGAACTTCAATATTAAAATGTTCACTTTCAATCAGACGATACGTTTTCACTGAATTGCTTCCAACATCAGGATCAACTGCGTTGCTCAGAGAGAATCTCTCTCCTTTCGGTGTCGCCTCTGATATATCTAAATGTATGGCGTCTCTCCGAAACTGCGGGGCGTTGTCGTTCATATCCAAAATTTCAAGTTCTATGTTAAAAATTCCGTACCGTGGATTTTCCAGTATTACTTCCAGTCTGAGATAGCACAATGTCAGCGATTTTTGTGCAGGACAAATTAATTCCCTGTCAATCTTCTCCACAATATACAGCTCTCCAGTCTCTTTGTTCACATCCAGATATTTCTTGTTAGCGATGATGTCGAGACGCATCTTCCTCTGATTCAGTGTTTTAACATCCAGGCTGAGATCGGTAGCAAGGTTGGCGACAACAGATCCTTCTTTCATCTCCTCGGGTATTGAATAATGAGTCACTGAAGTCGATACTTGATAAATAAAAGAATAAAAACAAACGAGCAGCACGTACCTTTTGTAAGACTGCATTGTTACAAAGGACCTTGTTGTTGTGTGCGGCTTTTCCGCGCTTCAATCAATATAATGCACGTTTTCAGTAATACTGAATTTTGCTGTAAAGTCCACGATTCCAATCATATTTACATATATTATATTCCGAGCATATTTCGGGTTTTAAAATGTGCAAATTCGTTTTCGGAGAGAGTTTCAGCACCGCGGAGCTGTCCGCTGTTTTCGATCTGCCCGAATGACAACGATTCACTGTCATGGCGTTCATGAGCCGGTATATTACTAACAAAACAGCGCCACCTTTTGGGTTTTGTAAGTGTCTGTTAACTGGGTTAAGTATGATGGACTTGAAAAATTCCTTTATTTTAATTAAAGTGAGTTTCACTTGAGTAACACAAGAATAGTCAGATATCTTGACCATATTTATTAACTTTATTTTTTATTTGAATGTGGACACCACATAAAACCCACAATGTGAAACGATATGTCAGTAAATATAGATCAATATGAAAAAAAGAATGCACGTTTGACCCTTACCTGCAGGGTGGAAGCTGCTGAGTCACTAGTGTCTGTCAGTCCAGTCCCTCTTGGTATACTGGACACGATGTATCTGGAGCCCTTTGGCACAGGCTGTCTGACCACCAGCTTTCCTTTCCTGGTCTCTGCTAGAAACAGACTGTACCAGTAGGCATCGTTGGAGACCAGAGTGGAATCTGCGATGGTGGAGTTCCTCTCACTGATCACACTGTTCCTGCAGGGAGGAGCTGCTTTGCTGGGCTTGGGTTTCTGACACTTGAGCACGATGGTGACCAAAATGGTGATCAGCAGGAGAAATGACACCGAGCCCAGACCGATGACCAGATACAGGTTGAGGTCTGAAAAGATGTCGTATTCCAGAGGCACCTCAGTCATGTCAGAGTAGGCCTTAACAGCAGTCTCCACTGTGGACAGCTTGATGGTGACTGTGGCAGAGAGAGCGGGCTCCCCGTTGTCCTTGGCAACAACAACCAGACGCTGGTGCCGTGGATCTCTGTAACTGAACATCCTCATAGTCCGGATCTCTCCGTTGTACTGGTCCAGACTGAACAAGGTGGCGTCTGTCACCTGCAGAAACTGGTAGGTGATCCGAGAGTTGTGAACCGAGTCGGTGTCTAAGGCTATCACCTTGGCAACCAGGGAGCCTTTATCAGTGGATCTGGGGATCTTTTCCTCCACCACTGAGCCGTGCGCTCGCCACGGAGAGACGATGACCGGAGCGTTGTCGTTCTGGTCCACTATGATGATGTGGACTGTCACGTTACTGCTGAGAGGAGGAGAGCCAGAGTCTCTGGCCTCGATGTGGAAAAGAAACTCCTTCTCGATCTCATAGTCAAAAGTTTTTAGTGCATAAAGATTCCCGTTTTCTGGATTGATGGAGAACAGCATGGACATGGAGGTGTTGGCTATCTCCTTCTCCAGGATGAAATAAACTAGATACTGGTTTTCATGGAGGTCAGGGTCAAACGCAGTCAGGGAGCTGAGCAAGGCTCCAGGTTGGTTATTCTCCATCACACGTATGGTATAAAATGACTGAGGGAACTGTGGAACATTGTCATTAACATCCAGCAGCTCTAACGTCATAGTTTCATTGTCAGATAAAGGAGGAGAACCTCTGTCTGTAACAGTGAAAGTGATGTCATACTCTGGAACCTTCTCACGGTCTAACGGCTCTGACACCACTAATTCATAATAATTATCAGAGGACTCCCTCAGTTTGAAAGGCATATTATCTGGAATATGAAGATCAACCACTCCGTTATCACCTGAGTCTTTATCACTCACACTAACTACAGCTATCACTGTGTCTAATTTGATGTTTTCATTGACTGGACTCTGAAATGATTTTATAGATATTTCTGGGTGGTTGTCATTCATGTCCTCAACCAGAATCTTTATGGTACACTGACCTGATAAACTATTGGCTCCTTTATCAGTTGCTATAACTTCCATATCATAAATCCTGAAATCTTCATAATTTAACATTCCTTTAGCTGTAATTTCACCAGTGGAAGGATTCAGATTAAATGTTTCTTGTGTTTTTTCTGATGTATACAAACTGTAAGAGTAAGTTATATCAGAATTTGATCCCTCATCTAAATCTGTAGCATTGAGATGAATAACAAGACTTCCTATGGGAGAATTTTCCATTATTTTTAAATTATATATTGATTGGCCAAATGTAGGTGCATTATCATTGGTGTCTAAAACGTGAACAATAACACTTGCAGTGCCAGAACGAGCAGGTGTTCCTCCATCTACAGCTGTGAGGATTAAATTATGAACAGCTTGCTGCTCTCGATCTAAAGTCTTTATTAAGATCAAATCGGCAAACTTCGACCCATCTCTCCCGGTCTGAACTTCAATATTAAAATGTTCACTTTCACTCAGATGATACGTTTTCACTGAATTGCTTCCAACATCAGGATCAACTGCGTTGCTCAGAGAGAATCTCTCTCCTTTCGGTGTCGCCTCTGATATATCTAAATGTATGGCGTCTCTCCGAAACTGCGGGGCGTTGTCGTTCATATCCAGAATTTCAAGTTCTATATTAAATATTCGCAAAGGATTTTCTAGTGTAATTTCCATTTTTAAGTAACACAATGTCAGCATTTTTGTGCAAAGATATTCTCTGTCAATCTTCTCCACAATATACAGCTCTCCAGTCTCTTTGTTCACATCCAGATATTTCTTGTTAGCGATGATGTCGAGACGCATCTTCCTCTGATTCAGTGTTTTAACATCCAGGCTGAGATCGGTAGCAAGGTTGGCGACAACAGATCCTTCTTTCATCTCCTCGGGTATTGAATAATGAGTCACTGAGGCAGTTACATGATGAATGAACAAAGAGAGAATAAAAACCGCCACGTACCTCCTTTGTGAAAGCATTGTCATATCGGACCCCATTATTGTTCTAATAAACACCGCTTGTAGCCGGTAAATCGACTTAAAGCATATATCCACTGATTTACAACTCCACTTTCATGATATCATATCCGTCCGATCCTTTGGTTGAAAATGTAAAATTCGTGAATATCCACGCACGTAAAACCACGAGGATGCTTTAAATGTGACTTTCAGCAACACTGAGCTTTCTCGTGTCTGAAGCGCTTACGTCTTCACAAAGATTCCCTGTCATGGTGTATTGGGGGGTTTGATTTTTATCGAGTAAACAGCGCCACACTTTGGATATTTGAGGAAAGTGTATTTAAAATGTATTACCTTAAAAAAACAAACATGTTTAAAACTTTCAAGGTCACTTGAGCTCGAATTAATTCACTGCAGATGTCTAAAAAATAGTCGGGATTTTTTCTCTCAGTCATTTTTTAAAATCTTTATATTTTCACATATTATCAGAAGATAAAATACAAGTTAAATGATTGCAAACACCAAAATGTACAGGATAAAATTTAACTTTGTTCATACCTGCAGAGTAGAAGCTGCTGAGTCACTAGTGTCTGTCAGTCCAGTCCCTCTTGGTATACTGGACACGATGTATCTGGAGCCCTTTGGCACAGGCTGTCTGACCACTAGCTTTCCTTTCCTGGTCTCTGCTAGAAACAGACTGTACCAGTAGGCATCGTTGGAGACCAGAGTGGAATCTGCGATGGTGGAGTTCCTCTCACTGATCACACTGTTCCTGCAGGGAGGAGCTGCTTTGCTGGGCTTGGGTTTCTGACACTTGAGCACGATGGTGACCAAAATGGTGATCAGCAGGAGAAATGACACCGAGCCCAGACCGATGACCAGATACAGGTTGAGGTCTGAAAAGATGTCGTATTCCAGAGGCACCTCAGTCATGTCAGAGTAGGCCTTAACAGCAGTCTCCACTGTGGACAGCTTGATGGTGACTGTGGCAGAGAGAGCGGGCTCCCCGTTGTCCTTGGCAACAACAACCAGACGCTGGTGCCGTGGATCTCTGTAACTGAACATCCTCATAGTCCGGATTTCTCCGTTGTACTGGTCCAGACTGAACAAGGTGGCGTCAGTCACCTGCAGAAACTGGTAGGTGATCCGAGAGTTGTGAACCGAGTCAGTGTCTAAGGCTATCACCTTGGCAACCAGAGAGAGCCTTTATCAGTGGATCTGGGGATCTTTTCCTCCACCACTGAGCCGTGCGCTCGCCACGGAGAGACGATGACCGGAGCGTTGTCGTTCTGGTCCACTATGATGATGTGGACCGTCACGTTACTGCTGAGAGGAGGAGAGCCGGAGTCTCTGGCCTCGATGTGGAAAAGAAACTCCTTCTCGATCTCATAGTCAAAAGTTTTTAGTGCATAAAGATTCCCGTTTTCTGGATTGATGGAGAACAGCATGGACATGGAGGTGTTGGCTATCTCCTTCTCCAGGATGAAATAAACTAGATACTGGTTTTCATGGAGGTCAGGGTCAAACGCAGTGAGGGAGCTGAGCAAGGCTCCAGGTTGGTTATTCTCCATCACACGTATGGTATAAAATGACTGAGGGAACTGTGGAACATTGTCATTAACATCCAGCAGCTCTAATGTCATAGTTTCATTGTCAGATAAAGGAGGAGAACCTCTGTCTGTAACAGTGAAAGTGATGTCATACTCTGGAACCTTCTCACGGTCTAACGGCTCTGACACCACTAATTCATAATAATTATCAGAGGACTCCCTCAGTTTGAAAGGCATATTATCTGGAATATGAAGATCAACCACTCCGTTATCACCTGAGTCTTTATCACTCACACTAACTACAGCTATCACTGTGTCTAATTTAATGTTTTCATTGACTGGACTCTGAAATGATTTTATAGATATTTCTGGGTGGTTGTCATTCATGTCCTCAACCAGAATCTTTATGGTACACTGACCTGATAAACTATTTGCTCCTTTATCAGTTGCTAAAACTTCCATATCATAAATCCTGAAATCCTCATAATTTAACATTCCTTTAACCGTAATTTCACCAGTGGAAGGATTCAGATTAAATGTTTCTTGTGTTTTCTCTGATGTATATAAACTGTAAGAGTAAGTTATATCAGAATTTGATCCCTCATCTAAGTCTGATGCATTTAGATGTATAACGAGAGTCCCTATCGGAGAGTTTTCCATTATTTTTATGTTATATATTGATTGGTCAAATGTAGGTGGATTGTCGTTGGTGTCTGAAACGTGAACAATAACACTTGCAGTGCCAGAACGAGCAGGTGTTCCTCCATCTACAGCTGTGAGGATTAAATTATGAACAGCCTGCTGCTCTCGATCTAAAGTCTTTATTAAGATCAAATCGGCAAACTTTGATCCTTCTCTCCCGGTCTGAACTTCAATTTTAAAATGTTCACTTTCAATCAGACGATACGTTTTCACTGAATTGCTTCCAACATCAGGATCAACTGCGTTGCTCAGAGAGAATCTCTCTCCTTTCGGTGTCGCCTCTGATATATCTAAATGTATGGCGTCTCTCCGAAACTGCGGGGCGTTGTCGTTCATATCCAGAATTTCCACTTCTATATTAAAAATTCGCAATGGGTTTTCTAGAATTACCTCCAATCTAAGGTAGCAAGATGCTGACGACTTTGTTGTGCAGATATATTCTCTGTCAATCTTCTCCACAATATACAGCTCTCCAGTCTCTTTGTTCACATCCAGATATTTCTTGTTAGCGATGATGTCGAGACGCATCTTCCTCTGATTCAGTGTTTTAACATCCAGGCTGAGATCGGTAGCAAGGTTGGCGACAACAGATCCTTCTTTCATCTCCTCGGGTATTGAATAATGAGTCACTGAAGTCGATACTTGATAAATAAAAGAATAAAAACAAACGAGCAGCACGTACCTTTTGTAAGACTGCATTGTTACAAAGGACCTTGTTGTTGTGTGCGGCTTTTCCGCGCTTCAATCAATATAATGCACGTTTTCCAGTAATACTGAATTTTGCTGTAAAGTCCACGATTCCAATCATATTTACATATATTATATTCCGAGCATATTTCGGGTTTTAAAATGTGCAAATTCGTTTTCGGAGAGAGTTTCAGCACCGCGGAGCTGTCCGCTGTTTTCGATCTGCCCGAATGACAACGATTCACTGTCATGGCGTTCATGAGCCGGTATATTACTAACAAAACAGCGCCACCTTTTGGGTTTTGTAAGTGTCTGTTAACTGGGTTAAGTATGATGGACTTGAAAAATTCCTTTATTATAATTAAAGTGAGTTTCACTTGAGTAACACTTACAAGAATAGTCAGATATCTTGACCCTATTTATTAACCTTTGAATTATTATAATATTACTTTTGAATGTGGAAAACCACATAAAAACTACAATGTGAAATGATATGTCAGTAAATATAGATCAATATGAAAACAAGATGTTTAATGTGAATAGCCACATGAAATTTACAATGTGAAAGCAAATGTGAGTCAATATAGATCAATATGGAAAAAAAGCACATTTGTTCCTCACCTGCAGGGTGGAAGCTGCTGAGTCACTAGTGTCTGTCAGTCCAGTCCCTCTTGGTATACTGGACACGATGTATCTGGAGCCCTTTGGCACAGGCTGTCTGACCACCAGCTTTCCTTTCCTGGTCTCTGCTAGAAACAGACTGTACCAGTAGGCATCGTTGGAGACCAGAGTGGAATCTGCGATGGTGGAGTTCCTCTCACTGATCACACTGTTCCTGCAGGGAGGAGCTGCTTTGCTGGGCTTGGGTTTCTGACACTTGAGCACGATGGTGACCAAAATGGTGATCAGCAGGAGAAATGACACCGAGCCCAGACCGATGACCAGATACAGGTTGAGGTCTGAAAAGATGTCGTATTCCAGAGGCACCTCTGTCATGTCAGAGTAGGCCTTAACAGCAGTCTCCACTGTGGACAGCTTGATGGTGACTGTGGCAGAGAGAGCGGGCTCCCCGTTGTCCTTGGCAACAACAACCAGATGCTGGTGCCGTGGATCTCTGTAACTGAACATCCTCATAGTCCGGATCTCTCCATTGTACTGGTCCAGACTGAACAAGGTGGCGTCTGTCACCTGCAGAAACTGGTAGGTGATCCGAGAGTTGTGAACCGAGTCGGTGTCTAAGGCTATCACCTTGGCAACCAGGGAGCCTTTATCAGTGGATCTGGGGATCTTTTCCTCCACCACTGAGCCGTGCGCTCGCCATGGAGAGACGATGACCGGAGCGTTGTCATTCTGGTCCACTATGATGATGTGGACTGTCACGTTACTGCTGAGAGGAGGAGAGCCGGAGTCTCTGGCCTCGATGTGGAAAAGAAACTCCTTCTCGATCTCATAGTCAAAAGTTTTTAGTGCATAAAGATTCCCGTTTTCTGGATTGATGGAGAACAGCATGGACATGGAGGTGTTGGCTATCTCCTTCTCCAGGATGAAATAAACTAGATACTGGTTTTCATGGAGGTCAGGGTCAAACGCAGTCAGGGAGCTGAGCAAGGCTCCAGGTGCGTTATTCTCCATCACACGTATGGTATAAAATGACTGAGGGAACTGTGGAACATTGTCATTAACATCCAATAGATGCAGAGTTATTGTTTCATTATCAGATAAAGGGGGCGTACCTGCATCGGTCACAGTCAGCATGATGTCATATTCCGGCACTGTTTCACGATCCAGAGGCGCAGACACTATGAGCTTGTAATGCATGGGCCTATCTGATGACTTGTTAAGAATAAACGGCAGGTTCTGATTGATGGATAAGCTGACTTTTCCATTGTCTCCAGTGTCTCTGTCACTGATTCCCACCAGGGCAATGACACTTCCTATTGGGATGTTCTCATCCACAGTGTTTTTAACAGACTGTATGGTAATTTCTGGATAATTGTCATTCATATCTGTCACATGGACCACTACTTTACACTGCCTTAGTAAAGGGTGCTCCCCTTTGTCTCTGGCCTCAATGTGCATCTCATAAAATTTCATATCTTCATAATCAATAGTTCCTTTCACTGTTATCTCCCCTGTGTTCGGATCCAGTGCAAAAACATCTTGTGTTTTTTCCGACGTGTAAAGGGTAAATGAGTACACAATCTCTGAATTTAGACCCTCGTCTCGATCTGTAGCGTTAAGCTTCATCACTAATGTACCAATCGGGGAATTTTCTGTCATGTTAATTGTGTATGTCTGCCTGTCAAACCGAGGCGGATTATCGTTTGTATCTTGTACTCTCACGATAATATTGGCGGTGCCGGAGCGCACAGGGACCCCGCCGTCCACCGCAGTCAGTATTAAATTATGAACCGCTTTCTCCTCTCGGTCTAAAGACTTGGCCAACACCAAATCAACATACTGAGTTCCATCACTGCCCGTCTGAATTTCGATGGTGAAATGCTCACTGACGCTGAGTTTGTATGTTTTAATTGTATTTATGCCAACATCTGGATCCACGGCATTAGGCAGGGAGAATCTCTCTCCCGGTGTCGCAGACTCTGAAACGTCGAGCTCTACTCTGTCGCGTCGGAAATGTGGAGCGTTATCATTTATGTCCGTTATTCCAAGTTCAATGTTGAAGATGCGCAAGGGGCTTTCTAGGATAACATCAAGCTTTAGAAAACAGGAGGTTATTTTCGGACAGAGATATTCCCTGTCCATCTTTTCCACGATATACAGCTCCCCTGTCTTTTTATTGAAATCTAAATATTTTTTGTTATGGAAAATATCAAGCTTTACCTCTCGTTGTGCCAAACCTCCAAGCTCAAGTCCCAAATCCGCAGCAAGATTAGCCACAACAGAGCCTCTTTCCATCTCCTCGGCTATGGAGTACCGAGTCACAGACAAAGCACTGGGCCATATTGCACACAAGACAAAGACAGTGGTCCAAAAATCCATCCTTCCCTCTGCAGGAAACAATAATCCAGAATATAAAAGCATGTCCTCCTTTTCTTTATTCTTAAGATCTGACTAAATATCTTAGGACGTGTCTTAAGGTCCTGTTGTTGATTTAAAAATAAAAAATCATTTCATCCAGAAAGCTGTGTCCTGCATCCAACATTAATGGGTGTGTCATGATTTAAGGAGAGAGACGCTTCATGCTTTAGTGGTCAACACTGACACCGTGTGATAGAGACAGCACACAGTGCAGTAACTGTTCTGAAACCAGCTATATTGTTCAAGAAATGTCCAAAATGTGGATTCATAGGACAGCGACATGTTGAAGGATTCACCCGTCTTTATTTTAAGGGCATGCTCAAAAGTGGTCCCTGTCAGTCAAAACACCGTCTGCTTCCTTATCACAACACATTTTGCACAAGTTAATGATATTTGTTTGTATCTCCATGAGTAGAGACTAGATTAGTGTTACGAAAACCCAACCAGAAATCATAAAGAAAAGACTAGAATATAAGAAAAGCTGAAACACACACACACACACACACACACACGTAGAGTGACAGAGGTTGAGAGAGAAATTAATGAATAATAAATGGGTGGGAGGGTGTCCCATTGGGGCTCATTTTTTCCAAACGTATACTTATAGGTGTCTATGGGTAAAATATGTTTATGGTAAATATGTTTACAAAGATAGCATCTAAAGGGGGGTGTTGACATTTGAGACAGCAGTGTGTGCCTTTTAGAGAAAACCCACTCCTTGATGAGATATGAATCCAAAAATGTGATGCATGTAAAATGGTTAAACTACGTATTTTGCTTCAATAAAATGTGTTTGGAATTACAAAGACCTTTACTGTATTCCATGTAAATGACAGAATTTTGGGGTCTGTTTGCAGTGTTTGTGCACTGCATTTTATCATATTGCCATGCTGCATAATATGCTGCTGAGTGTCTGCAGCATAAGGCCTTCCCAAGAAGAAAACCATGGCATTTACTAAGTGATGTTTCTTTAAGTTTCTTTGTCAATTTACAGGTATTCTGACACAACTACATTGTTCACATATCGGTGCAAAGATTTGCCGGCCTATCTAAAGACCCTCACACTCATCCTATCTCCTCATTGTTTTGCTGCGGGCCCCATACACATTGTCAATTTTAGTATGTAGAATGATGATTTTGTCAACATCTTGTGGTGACAAAGCTAAACGGAACACATACAACATAATGCAATCCAGCAACACCACAATCTATACAATCAGCATCTGTTTCACACTCAGACAAGGTTTTAAGATTCACAAAATATTTTATTATTGTCTCCAGGGTTATCATTTTGAATTACAGTCACACAAACACTTTTAGTACTTGTCATGTTCAATGTGCACTGCTGCCTTATCAAAATTAGTCGGCTGTTTTGCATCTAAGTTTTCATGAGTTGCCACTCCGTGCTCAGGCTTCTACCTCGCTGCAGGTCGGATGAAGTAACCAGGCATCAATGTGAGTGTAAATGTGTTGTTTGTAAGTGTGTCTTAGGTCTGTTACAGACTAGAAACTTATCGAGGTGTACCCTGTCAACTCCCCGTTGCATGATGGTAAAAGTTTCAGTTCCTGATATTTCCTGATATTGAAAATGAATGCTTGTGTGAATGAATGCTTGTATTGTCATTATTTATAGGTTATACAAGCCAGATGCCTGTTTGTAGGTATAATAACAAGATTAAAAGAATAGTCAAAACTTTTTTCTTTTTGTATTTACACTCTCTTGGAGATCTTAAGTCATTTTAAGTCACTATTTTACACTGCTTGACTCCTGTCACGCACATCTTTATGAAACAGAGGAGCAAAAGGAAAGTTGGTTAATGGCTACTGGCCAGTTGCTTTTAATCCAGCTGGAGTCAACACACACTACAAAAAGCAAAAAAAGTTTTTCCAATACAAAATGAATAATGGAACTTAAAATTTATCATTGTGGGCATCAGCTCAGCCTAAATAATAATCAATAATAGGTCACCACTTTAACTATTTTTAATATTGAACGTCATAATGAATTGACAAACAACAAATGTGATCAAATAAATCTCTCCCAAGCTCAAACTCTACACTGTTACATACTACATAGAAAAGTCAAACCAAGCTCAAAGCATCTTTAGCCAGTAGAAAGAGATAAATTCTCTGCATCACTTCAGTACTGTTTGAGGAAACTGATTGCCTTAAACCATTTAAGTTTATTAATTCAAGCAATTTCAGCATGATAAAATATTTAATTCCAGTATCAGTTACTCAAGTACAATTGTTAAGGTGACTTAGGTAAGTAAAGTTAGTAGTACAAGTAGCATTTCATTTCACTGAACTTAAAACAATTAAGTATCTGCGCTCATATATCACAATTTCCCAAACTTATTTATATGTGTTAATCAAATGTGTTTGAATTGAGTAAGACCTACTTCAATGAATGTCCTTTACACCAGTGGTTCTCAACTGGTCTTGCTTCGGGACCCACCATCACTCCTTATGGACAAGCCGCGACCCAAATCAAATTTTCTACAATTTTTTTTTAATGAAAAGATATTGCAGTTTGAACCTAATATAGTACAAGATATCACAGTGTGCCAGTACACACAAAAAACAAGTTTAATAATAAACAAAAACAACCACAACCAAAACGTTGCGATACTAGAGAGGAAAATATTCCCTTTTACACTCAACTAGCTGCATTTTAATTAAAAACCAAAAAGTGCATCTTTGGGACACAACAATATACTTAACATAGAAACTTAACTTAATGTAACTTCAGTAACATTTGTAACACTTAACAGTGCTTTATACACTAACATGAAATAAAAGTGTAGCAGTTTTTATTCACAAACTCAAAATACATTAATCAAGGTGAAATTCAAGTATACAAAATTAAGTTTGTTCATTTTTACTTGTAAGTAACTGCCTTATCAGTAGGTAAATACTGAAAAACACTGAATCTTGACCTGAGTTTGGAGGAATTAACGGGAGAACTGGGGATGTTTTTTGCTCCTGATAAGAGTCTCAAAGTCTGGCGTTACAGTCGACAAGGCAACTCTGAGGTCATGCTCAATGTCCAGTCTGTTTCTGTTTTTGGTCTTCAGCTGAACAAGAGCTGAGAAGCCACAGTCACATAAATATGGAGTGCTGAATGGCAGGAGGATCTTTACTGCTCGAGTGGCAAGAGGAAGGATACTCACTCATCACAGCGCTGCACCAGAACAGGGAGAGGCTTACCTCCGTGAATTTTTTGTGCAGCGTACGGTCGCATGACAGCTCTACCAGCTGACTCTTCTCATTGCTGGGCAACGTGACGCTTTCCACTTTGACTCCAAAGGGGTCGCGTATCCAGTCATCATCCCTGTTTCTCAGGAAAGTAGTCATTAAACCGCTCCAGAAGTTTATTCAGATGCGCCGTGATTGTTTTCTTCATTACATTTTTTCCTGCCGTATCCAGCTGCTGTCCCTTATGACAGGCGTTGGGGAACATGTCGAGTCGGTTTTTAGAAACATGATTTGCCCATACGGAGATCTTTTTTTTAAAGCATCAATTTTGTTATATTGTTCAAAAATGCTGTGCCCCTTCCCCTGCATAGATACATTTAATGTGTTTAATTGTTCAAACACATCAGCAAGGTAAGCAACGTGTGCGAGCCACACACTGCTGCTAAACAGCTCTGCAAGAGGCAAATTGTTATGGGCAACACATGAAGTCAAAGGCCCGCGACCCACTGAAAACAGGTCCACGACCCACCAGTTGAGAATCACTGCTTTACACAACTGTTATTAATTAAGTTGCATTAATTCACTTTTGTTACACTAAAGCAAATCATTGCATTTTAGTTGTGACTACTTCAAACTTTGTTGTGGCTACTCATTTCATTTGAGGAAACCAATTGCCTTGAACCTTTTAAGTTATATTAACTCAATAAAAACATGTCTGACTTAACTCAAACCATTTATTAAGATGAGCACTGAACACTCTTGACTGTATACATAATATTTCAATGTTCAAACATTTACATTTTCACAGCTTTTAAAAGAAAAAACTCATCTTCACCTACTTTTGTTTTTCTTCAAGCTATAAATGAAGTGAAAAACAGAAAAGTCTCTCAACGTGACATCAGGGTGCTCGGTTCTGATCTGTTGATCAAATTTAAATAAAACAATGGTGTATTTTTGTTTAAGTGAAATGACCCAAGGGAAGACTTTTTTGAAGCAGAGGTCTGATATCTAAAATCTTCAACGCCATAGCAAGCTGAACTATATGGTTTATCATTACGATTATGTTTCCTCCTTTCTAAGTTATTTCACTCTCCAGCAGTGGCAGGTTATTGTTCCCATACCCATCAACTGTGCATTAAAGGGAACAGTTTTCAGTGTTAAACCCCTTAGAAAAAAATGGTTCATGCCTTTGAGCAGCTGAGCAGTCCATGAACAAATTGTCATTGTCATTTGTATTATCATTTGAACAAATTAAATAAAATCCAGAAAAAAAGCACTCACATAAAAAAATAAAACCAATCATGTCCCTATCAAGTGATTTTCACAGTACCTATTTCAACACACGAAAATTATAAATGAAAACTATTTTTGGCATGCAAGCTAAAAAGGTAAGTTTCAGGAAATGTTGACCTTCAGTAACACCAACAACAGTTGACCTCTTCACTCCAGCTCATTTCTCAAAGCCTGTAACTTGGGTTTGAGCTGCTTCCTCCCATCATCAAGATTTAGGAGGACAACCTGGATGAACTCAAAGAAGCTGCTTAGCTTCTCAGGGTAGCTCACATGAAGAGCATAAATCAGTCCATACAAAATCACCAATGAATCTGTCAAAGACCTGTAAGACATTACAACCTGATCTTCAAGGGCGATCGACACGCGATGAGTTCCAAAGGGAAGTCCTGCAGTTACCTCCTCTTCACTAACCTTACCTCCACTGCCACTAAAGCAACTGTTCCCTCCGAGTTTACCTCCAACTCATCCTGAAAAGAGAATACACATTCAGTGTGTGTGACAGTTGATCAAGATTAAAAAAAACAATTGAACATAATTAATAATTCTATTACATTACATGCAAGTAGAAGCAATATACAAAAAGCTAAATGTGTGAGCTTAATCGCAGAAATGCCAGGCCATAATTGGATGTATTAGTTCAACAATGCGGTGTTTCGCTATGTCAACATCTTACGGCAAACGATCATTTTGTTGGATAAATACTCTTAGTCTGTCCTTTCAGATAATCAGGAAGGAGTGTTGTTTAAGTCAGAATATCTGATAAAGTGATCAGTTTACAGATGCACATCCTCTTTTTAACCTCATCAATATATAATCTAGGCCACCCCAATAATTTCTAAATGCTTTGACATGCATGAGGATCTTCACTTAATGTAAAAGCTTTGAGTTAACAGAGCACATACAGATGGCATAATTACCACAAGTCATCTAAATGACTGCTCAGTTATGTTATAAAATCTCAAACAAACAAATTTGGGAGCAGATAATTTCTTATATTTGCCTCTATGTGTGTGATGTGATTTGTGTGCTTTTAAACCACATTTTTAAAAATACCTTGCAAGTTCTAAAGACCCCTGTAGATTCCTCCTTTAAGTGGAGTAGAAGGCCAGCCAGGGCTGCTGTCCTAGCCGCAGTGATGTCGTTCTTGTCCTGTTGCACAAACACAGACAAGGTATGTGTAGGGGAACGGATAAGCTGCTCACATTCACGTTCATCAATGTAATACATGTAAAAAAAATTTTTTTCTTCCATCTTCTCACCAAAAGGTCCTGTCTTCCTCTTTTTGTAGAGCTTTAACAGCTGAGGTGCGTATTTGTCAAGTGCAGCAAAGAAAGAAAATGGTAGATTTTGGTTGGTGATCCTGTGGAATTCATTGTAGAGCTGCATGAAAATCCACACCACTCAGTTACAAAGTCATAATGAAATGACAGTATTCATCATCACAGCTGTATGCCATGCAAGAATGAAAGGGAACCTTTAAGTTTTTTGCTCACTTGGGCTTCAATAAAGAGTGCAGGCCATCTTTCTTTTAGTTCAGCAATGGGAGGCGCTGAATACACAATTTCTTCACGCCTAAGTCCAACGGTGCACTGCATATGCTGATGGATGAGAATCATTTCTCTCTCTATGGATGTCTTCTTCGGGTCCTTTGTGTTCTTGGTTTCTCCATGGGGATAATTAGAAAGGAAGTTGATTTCACCTCTTCTGGGTCTTTTGATTTTGGCCCTGGATGCTGCACCCTCTGGATTGGCCCTGCTGCGCTTTCCTGCATTCACAGCCACATCCTTTATGTCAGCCCTGCTCAGTCTGGTCCTGTAGTTGCCTATCTTGAAGCGCAGACTGTTCTTCCAGCCATCATACCCTGTTCTGGAACCATGTTCTTTCAGACAGGGGTGTTTGCTCACTAGAGCCTCAGCAGCCTTACCAATCTGTTTGGTACTTGGATATGCTTTATGTCTATATATTTCAGCAGCCATTACATCCAGTATGTTGTGTTTTTTATCCCTGGTCAGCTTGGTAGTTTTCCCATCTTTCACAAATACAGAGTTGCCCTCTCTTAGAGCATATTCCACCTCATATGAGAATGTTGGAACAAGATCTCTGGCCATCGGCAAAGATGCTCTGGTGAATCTGTGTTATCAGACAGTAATACTGTCTCATCTGTGCTTGTTGAACTTAAGTCTAGATCTACGAATCTAACAATCTTAATGGTTGCCTTGGATGGTAGGTCCTCTAAATTAACTAAATTGCACAGGGCATTGTCAAACTCTGGGTCTTGAAACTGTAGACAAAAGTCATAGCCCAGGTTCAGCTTATTTTTCAACACAAATATGAGGGCATTTACGGTCTCAGGACAAGAGGGCAAAATAAGCTTCTCAGCATTTACATCATCAAGAATGACTCTTAGTTTCAGGACAACCAGGAAAACCTGCAAGAAAAAAAACAAAAAACAAAAGAGCTACTTCAGGTGCTTGGCTCTCTGTTTGGCACTTGCTGCCTAGACTACCAACACATATCAGTACATTGACTACTTAATCATTAGATCTGAGTGCATTGTTCCTTACTGGTGTGCAGCAATGGTTATACGCACATATAGTGCACATCATAATTTGTCTAACTTTTTAAGATGCACGCAAGGCTACAATGTAATTGTTACACACAGACAGAGATTAGCCACAGCATACAAGGAACACTTTGACAAATATGTACCACTACCTCGCTGCGTGGCGTTTCCTGAAGTGGTGAGTGAGGGAGTAGAAGAAGTGGACAGGCAAGAAGCAGAAGCGAGCATGGTGGCAAAACTTGAAACGCCATCACAATTCAAAGCTGACATTTGGAGGCACTTTGGCTTTCAAATGGAAGAAAGGAACTAATAAGCTGGACAAAGAGTACGCAGTTTGCAAAATTGAATGAATGATCACTGTCATCTGATGTACAAATATACAACTTGTATTTTAACCCTCTGGAGTCCACAGACGTGCCAGCGCGTCCAAATTACACAACCGATTTACACTGACGTAGCAAAAAGACGCTGCATCGCCGTCACCATTTCAAGTTGTATCGAAAGTGCGGACTTAAAATTACATACCAGTTTTTAAATCGTGTTGATAGGCTGGAGTAAAAACAGAGTTATGATAAATAATTTACTTTGTGTTTTTTTTCCTGAATATCGCCGTCACGTTTGGTGCTGGAAGACGCAGCAGACAGACCCTGAACTGTGTCGAAAGTGCGGGCTTCAAATTATATACTAGTTATTTTTAATCGTGTTGATAAGAAGAGTGAAACAGACTTGTGATAATTAATTTACATTGTGCTTTTCCTGAATATCGTCGTCATGTTTGGTGCGCGTTTTGTGCAGGAGGAAACGGGCTATTGTAAGGAGAGTGCTAAACACCTATTGACCTAATCAATATTACATTTATATATACAATATAATTGTAATATTTTTTAACCTGGGAGAGATCACACACACAACTTCAAATGGTATTTGGTGGGATCTTTATTGTCTTTTCTGTTATGTTGTAGTTCTTGATTTTTGTGGTTCTAAAAAAAATAAATCAATAAACCAAAGTTGGCTTTCACTGTTAACTGAAAATGGCTCACTGTTCCAAATAAAGAAGGACAATATATATATAAATAAAATGAAATAATTTCAGTACTATTCCAGCTCCAGTACAGCACTAATATCTTAAATACGGCAGTGGCCTCCTCTATGAATAAGACAAAAAAACACATTCAAAATACTGACCTATATGCTCACTATGCAGTACTTGAGCTAACTTATCAACCAAAATAATTACTTCACTTTACAGTGGCTTTACAAACATATGTCCATACTGTTAAATGCATTAAACAAGGAAAAAATACAAAACAACAATTCGGGAATGATAATCAAACAGTTTCATACCTAATTGACGGATAACGAGCTTCAGTGGCCCACATATAGTATTTTCAATCCACAAGCATCAGGCAATCCTAAACTCAACAAATGCATAAAACGAAGATTTCAATGAGTAGCCCAGACACCACTGAACCAACATATTGCTCTACTGAGTTACATAATTCTTTAACAACATATGAATACATACAAACACTCACCGTTAGGAAAAGCGTAGTGTTGTACTTCCTGTTTTCTCCCCAGCGCGCTCTGACGGTCAAACTAAGCCCCCTGCTGTCCAAAGTCAGAATAAACAGCGGCCCTGCTATAGCTGAGAATTTCATTTACATGGGTTTTGTTTCCTGCATATATAAATTTATGGTTATATTTTAGCCACCCGGTTATATTTTTAATGTTTTTTATTACACAGTTTTTATCATAAATATCTCCCCTAACAAACACAACCCATGCTGCTGTACATACTGTATATACTGTACATAATACACTGTACATACCCACCTTGTACAAAACGCCTGAGGCATTGCATTGCTGCATTTAAATATAAATAGTTGTAAATAATTTTGTTTGCTAAATTTGTACATAAGTTTTTTTTTTTTTTTTTACCATTTATATCTCTATTCTAGGGTGGCACAGTGGTGTAGTGGTAAGCACTGTTGCCTCACAGCAAGAGGGTCCTGGGTTCAATCTCTGGTTGAGGCAGGCCCTTCTGTGTGGAGTTTGCATGTTCTGCCTGTTCTCTATGGGTACTCCAGCTTCTTCCCACAATCCAAAGACATGCTGTGAATGTGATGGATGGATCTGTATTTTAAGTTATAAAAATGGTTTGTCATGTCTGGTTTCTTGTTCTGGCTTGTCATGTTTTATTTTGAAATCCCTTAACTCTCCTCTCGTTTCAGGTCCCTTAACTACTTCCTGCCCTTGTGTGTTTCCTGCCTGTGTGATTGTCTGCCCCGCCCTGATTGTTTCCACCTGTTCTCCATTACCTCATGTGTGTATATATAGTCCACGTCTTCCCTTGTCTCCTTGCCAGATTGTTTTTTGAGATTGAGCCTCAATGTGAAGTTTATCTGTGGTTTTTCAAGTCTGCATCGCTGATGTCAAGCTCTCTTTGTTTGTACAACCTGTACCATTGTTTACTATTTTGGCATTAAAAGCCTTTTTTTGAACTTTTACTCGTCTGTGACTTTCTCTTCATTTGGGTCCATCATTTCTGTGCTTTAAAGGCTTGTCACGTTAGACATGTTTGTGGTTTTTACAGTAGAAAATCAAACTTTTTCCTGTTCTGATTTTATGTTTTTTTGTGGGATTTTAGGAGCAGTGTGTTAATACAATATGTCAAAATGCAAAAAATAACTGTAAAATCACACATGTGAGATTG
Organism: Scortum barcoo; assembly: GCA_023238725.1. NCBI lineage: Eukaryota > Metazoa > Chordata > Actinopteri > Centrarchiformes > Terapontidae > Scortum > Scortum barcoo. The sequence continues at coordinate 15,758,412 of CM041554.1, forward strand.
TGCTGAAAAAACATCTGAACATCTCCCAAAATATCAAACTATTCCATTTGCTGTAAAAGCATATATTAGTTAAAGGTCCTAGAAAAGAGCATGATATAAATGCAAAACTCCACTACAAAGTGCAATCTAAGATTACACTACATTGTATGTATTGCATAGACTTTTGTGATGACATCCTATAACATCGCTCATAGTAGAAAATAAACATTATCTTTAGATACGCTGTCCAGTGAGTTCAGGAGGGTGATCACCAATTTTCACAGAAAGGTCCAGACAAATGTGAGGATGGCTGCTTTGTGTGGTACTGGTCTTTTACTCAGCCACTGGAATGAAATGTTTAGTTGTGAGAATTAGTTTGCTTGAAATCCTATAAGCAAAATGTGGCATTTGGTCAGTTAGCTGACATACAGATTTCACTGTATGGCCCTTGCTTGCACGATCTGTTAGCTCATATGACCGCAAATGCTCAACATACCAGGTCTCATAGTCTTTTAGCACAAAGAAGACGTGGTTTCCAATGAGCAATATGTTTCTGATCTCTTTCAACTCAGGCAAGGCAGCATGTGTCCCAGTGCAAACAAACATGCCAACCACAAAAGTTGTGCCTTCAGTGATTACCTGTTTTGTGCCATATACACTGATGCTATCTGTGATGCTCAGTATTAATGGATGTGTGTCAGTGGGCAATGACTCAAAGACAGACTCTGCTTTTGAAGTTTGTACTGGTGGCTTGAGGAATCTTGGTGATGACAAATAAAAGGCCATCATGTTTTGGTGTCTCTGCCAAAGTTTTCATCACATTTTTGTAATTATGAGTGTCATGAATAATCTTCTTTAAAACCTTGTGCTTCCACTCAAATCTCTTTGTCCAGAGATGCACTAAGGGACCAAAACACAAAACACTATGAGATGAGGAAAATTTCTCGATGTAATGATGCTTCGGTCTTAAATGTAAGCTAGGGAAGACTTCCTGAAGTAGCTGCCTGTGATCTGAAATCTTACAGGCCATGTACTGAATGGTATTATCAGTGAAAGCATGAGACACTACCAGCTCAACTATGTCCTTTAAGTCCATGAGCACCTCCCAAAATCTGTCCCCCTCTGGGAGCCAATGAGAACAGGTAGTAGTCTGAGCAGAGTGTGGTTCTCATGACCATTTCCACCAACTGTTCCTTGGCTGGCAAAATTTTGAGGAATTGGGTGAGAGCAGTCAACCTTATCTGAATGTTGGAAGGGAAAAAACAGAATAGTCCTATTCAGCTCTTCCAAAGTGAAATATTTCTTTGAAATCAAACCTTTCAAACAATGCACAGGAACCACACCTTCAAACAGGTAATGGAGGATGTCTGGCGGGAATCCTGTTACAGGATGGAAATAAGAGAGATGGTCAGAGAGAACACGACTGTGTTTTACACCATAACTCTCTTCACTTTCATTGTTCTGTATGTTTTTAACAAGGCTATCGTGCAGATCTTTGGTTCGCATCTCAAAGCAACCAGTGACTGCATCTGATGTTTGCATTTCTGTCCGGTTGGCAAGACAAAATCTGCACAAATACGTAGTCCTGAAACTCTCACTAAAACCAGCTAGTCCATGGGCTGCAAGGTTATCAGCAACAACACAGAAAACTGTCCCCTTGAGAAATTCACCAAATGTTTCAATGTAGACACCCACTTCTTCAAGAGATTTTAGGTCACTCAAAAGAGGTGCAAGGACTTTTGCATAACCAGTTAAGTAGAATGGAGGGCTGAGCGGTACTTTACTGACAGGTTAGCTAAAGTCCAATAAACAGCAAATACTTTGTGTATTTTTTTGGATGTTCTGAGAGGGTTTGCTATTTCAAAATCATCAACATAAAGAATTACTGATAATTATAACCCTCTTTGAAGAGAAGCGTATTCTCCTTGTAGTAGGAGCCATCAGAATATGACAAATACTGTCCAAGAAACTGTGAATTAGTTTCTTGTATTTTATCAAGTACATCTGTTTTTTTCAACAACAGCTGTAAAGATGCGAGAATGGGCACATACATAAAGGTGCGCTGTGAAGACTCAATAATGTATTCTACAGGATTAACAAATGGAAACTTCTCCTCATAATATGATTTTCTCCTCTTAGCTGTTGACAGTGGTCCCTCAGAGGTAACAGATTTATGCAAAACATTACTGTCTGAAACTGCCTGTAAAATCTCGGTTACAAGTGTGTCCGTAAAATAACATTTGTGTGTTTTAAGTATCTTGATTATAGATTCTCTCATAAAGGGTTCTGACAGTGAAAACAATTCAATATGCTCAATTATTTCCTGTGTTGCACATGTGACACATGAAGAAAGCAGTCAGGTTGTACTCCAACTGCTCTGCTAATCCCTCTGTGTTACTGCCTGCAGCTGGGACAGTTTCATTTTCATCTGAAAGCTCTTATGGATCTTGTTAAGTGTCACTATCCAGTGACAAGAGAGTGTCCTAAAGTTGATAACTATATATGAAGCTGATAAATCAACATTTCGGTTCGAGTTATTGTTTCTAGAAGATTACCACACCCGAGTCTGGTCGCTCAACATCGCCGTGCTGGTGTTTTTTGTCGAGCGAAACTCCGGTGAGTGAAATGCTATTAGCAGTTAGCATAATATGCTAATCGTCGCCTATCGCGGCTAAATATCTGTAATGTTTCGTTATGGTTCTGTAACAATACTAAAACCAATCGGAGGCATATTGAGTGTATGTGTGGGGTTGAGTGTTAATTTAATTGTTTGTGTAAGAAAATCCCTATGTTAACCTAGCTATTGCTATGTGGTAGCAAATGCTATATGCTAAGAAAGTTGGCTTATAGAGTTTAGAAACACACGCAGCTCTGTGCATTTGAGTTATTTACAGAGTAATTCATTTAATTTTTCTTGAAGGAACATGATTTGAATGGAATTCAATTCATTTTTGTGCACTAAGCTGTGATAACTTAACTCTTTGATGCACAACATGGGTCAAAAGTGACCTGAATGAGTTGTGCTATATCTTTGTAATTTATTTCATCATTCGGTATTCCAGATATTTCTCAAATAACTTGTTTTTTTTAAATCATATTTTTCATTTCTTTCTCCTTCAGTAAAACTTTGTATTACACTACTCTTCTAATGCACAACTTGGGTCAAATATATTTCATGTATGGCTGAGTGTTTCTATGCTATCTTTGATATAAATGTATTATCACGTACTATTCCGTAAATATTGTTTTTGTTTAGCACAAATCATATTTATTCTTTCCTTTCTTACTTTATGAACTAGCATAGCTTTTCTACATCTATATCTAGTTTACAGACAGGGGTCCAAAATGACCCACATGTAATTTCTATGGTATTTGGTGGGAACCTTTTGAAATGTTTGCAATCAGGAACATATTTGCTGCAGACAACTATTCTCCTGCTACACATTTCACAGCTTCCTTTGCACATCTGTCTTTTACAGTTATTCTAATCTTACAAAAAAAACTTGACTTGTGAAAGATAAGTTTACATAATAACTGATTAGATTTAAGTTACCTTGAGAATAGTACATTAGTTGTCAGGAGTGGACACAATGGATCAGATAGTTAGCACCTATTCATGTAAGCAGAGAACATGGAGGTGGCCAATGGTGCTCTGGTACAATTAGCTGGATGTTGCCACCTTGAATGCCTACACCAACTTCACTGCACAACACCCTGATTACATGAGCAGTGTGAACAATGCACGCCGGCTCTTCAAGGAACTGAGCAGAGCTTGTCATGACACGCATGGAGGGACACCCAAACTCCAAAAGCATATCATTGATACATGGCCTGATCACCGGCAACAATGAGACGGCCTACACAGAGGTCAGAGGTCAGAGCGCTGACATCTTGGTGCCAGGACAACAACCTCCAGCTCAACATCAGCAAAACTAAGGAGCTGATCGTGGACTTCAGGAGGAGGCAGAGAGAGGAACATGCCCCCCTCCATCAACGGTACTACAGTGGAGAGAGTCAGCAGCAGCTTCAGGTTCCTCGGAGTTCACATCAGCGACCTGACCTGGACTCACCACACTGACTTTATCACAAAGTCAGACAGCGGCCCTTCTTCCTCTGCAGGCTACGGAGGCTCAAAATGGACTCAAGGATCCTCTGCAGCTTCTACAGGTGCCCCATAGAGAGGATCCTGACTGGCTGCACATCACCACCTGGTTTGGCAGCTGCACCGCCCTCAACCTTAAGGCTCTACAGGTGGAGGGTGGTGAAAGCTGCTCAGTGCATCACCAGGACGGAGCTGCAGTCCATGGAGGACCTCTACACCCAGTGGTGTAGGAAGAAGGCCACCAAGATCATCAAGGACCCCAGTCACCCAGCTACAAACTGTTCTGTCTGCTGCCGTCTGGCCGATGGTTCTGCATGATAGGAGCCTGAAACACCAGGCTCAGGGAAGCTTAATCCCACAGGCCATAAGACTTTTAAACTATAGTCACAGATCCATCCATAATAACACTATTGTATATTTTATTGTATATCTCTGTTAAGCTGTAAATTAGTTGTAACATTTATATATCAATTGTATAATTTACATTTTAGGTCTATAAACCTATTTTTGTTCATAAAATAAGAATGGAAATAATGATCTGTACTAATCAAAAACAAGATACAAAAAAATACTTGGAATAATTAATTATAAAATAAGTTGATTTCAAAAGATATAGACTCAGCATGAAATCACATGGAAAATGAATGCGGGTCATTTTTGACCCATGTTGTGCATTAAAGGGGTATGCGTATGTTGTGCATCAAAGGGTTAAAAACATAAAATAATTCATACACACACCATTGTGTGTTGGCTGTTAAACCTATTGTGCAGCTATGTTTATTTTGTCATTGAGTAATTCATGGTCATTGATTTAAGATAAAGAGAATATTAAGCTGTACAGTTGATAAAGTTAAAGAGATAAATACATTAAGAACAGAGAAGATAAAGATAAATAAGATTTTATTTAAGAGACACTACACCTACTGCTTTATGCAGGTTGGGTTTTTTTGAGTGGATTCTGATGGCGAGCCAGAGCATGTACAAGTGGATCAAGGAGTGGGACGCAGGCTTACACGCGTGGGGGGTGTGACGTCGGCAGGAGCTTCACTGTACATCTGGAAAGACCACAACCATCTCTTCAGTCAGATAAGACTAAAGAAGCACAAAATCACACTACCCGGGTAGATGGACAAATTCATAAACACACTGAACATGGACAAACTGTGGACACTGACTTAACCCAAACTTCTGACTATTTGGAGTCTTCTGACTCTTTCTTTTATTGTTTTGGATCCATTATCATATTTTGTACTAATTTCACTATTGTGAAATTGTTGGTCTTTTCCTATTAAGGGTTATTAAGAGCTAAACTCTGAGTTGATTACCAGTTCTTTAATACAGGAAAGAGAGGTTCAGTCATTACTGAAATATTTGATTTTTTATACTCTTAAAGGTGACAGTCTTACCAATAAAGTTTGTTTTGTTCTTGATCTTTTCAAACCTTCGTCCGGATTCTGTTTATTCCTCCGAACGTACCTATTTCTTCTGATTGGCCTAAGTTGAGAGTACATGACATTAATTTGTTTCATGTACATCATTCAGTGTTACAAAACAACGTCTTACAGTGTGTGCTGATGCAGTCAGCAGTTGCAAATGAAACAAAGCAAAAATAGTCGCTCACCTTAACAATATTCAAATATTGACGCATCTGCAGTGAAACAAGCCCGGGAACATCTGGGCGTGTACTTAACTTTGAAAACATGCACAGTTGAAATTCACGAAAAGACAAGTTGGGCTAACTTAATATTTCTCTGCAGTCAAGTGAACACAAATATTTATTCAAAATTGATAAACAAATAATTTTAGACCTTACTCTTAATATTAATTTCGGCTAACTTCTTACATCTAGTTGTCAACTGATTAAAACACGTTCATGTAACAGACAATTATTTTAGGCAGAAAAAAATCTTTATTTTAAGGTTGATTTATTCACCATTTGTCAGAAGCTGTGTTTACAACAACAGCCAGTAATTGATCACTGGTCATGTCTTTTTGAACATGGCATATAATGTTTTCTGTGCTGTGCTGGTAACATGTTCATTTAACTTGCATCATTTTCTGCATTCATCCATCATTTCCTGTGTGTCCATTAAATGTGTCAACTTGCCAGTACACGAAATTGGCATATAGAAGAGAGCTCGCAGAGTAGAAATACCCTGAATTAATTAGCTACAAAGTGCCAGCAATATAAATATGACATAACATATTATGTTGATCAATATGATCATCTTCTCAAAGAAGTTGGCAGTGGCAGAAACACTGTCCAGTGTAATTCAACTAAGCATACAGTAAAGTGCAATTTAATAGTTGAGGATATTTTATAACAAGACATACTTATATTTTGAGTGTGCCTTCCATTAACAAGGTCAGAGGGTGTAGGTTGTGTGTAGTTTGTAAAAACATTCAGTTGATGTTGAAATGAAAAGTGAACTGATTTTATTCAATTATTATTTTGTCGTATGTTAACTTTTTAAAAGTTTCATTATATTGTCTCTTTGTTTTGCATATAGCATTTTCAATAGTCCTGGAGCAGTGTCACCATAATGCAATGATATTCTGCCTATATTCTGTTGTTTCTATCCCATTAAATGTCAGAGGATTTGGTCTGAACAAACTAAGACCTGTCCATTTCCAGTTGTGAAATATGTAAATGTCTGCAACCTACTACTTAGTCTGATTTTAGTTAAATCCAATTGATTGAGAATGTACAATTAAAAACTCCCAATTACCACATTATAATCACTTTAATACACACAAGGCACAACTTTGTAATTGGAATACTCCCAACAGTACAACAGGAAACAGCCAGAGGATAATGTTATGTTCTGAGAGCAGGTAACAAAGTCCCTAAAATCTAATTTCTTTCCAATGAAACAAACTCAACTGCATCCCAATTGCACCTCCCAGTGTCACTTGGTCACTTAACTGCAACAAAGCACCAGGTGTTTTATTTTGGCTCAGCTAAAATAATTAGGTTAGCTGACTGCATTTGGGACGGTGGTTCTAATATTCTTATGCCAATGAAGCCCTTCAGAGCCTCTGTGGCATTTTTGTTAGATTATACATAATCAAAATACTCTTGTATGCGCACCTTGAATACACACAAACACAGATACACAGATAGGAAGAGAGGTAGGGAGAGACAGACCAAGAATAAATCATCGTATGCTGTCTGTATGTGCACACATTATCTGGATATTCATGTGTATGTAAAGTAACTTTGTCTGGATATGTTCATATGTGTCAATTCTATCTTCATACATAAAAAAACGTTTGAGTTTTTATTTGATTACCAATGCTGTTTATTAATGCTACTGCTGTATGTGGTTTGTGTTTCTATCTCTAAAAAGAAAGGAGAGGGAAGAGAACTGCCAGCTCCTCTGCCCCTCCTCCCTCCACTCTGGTGTTTTTTTGTTCTCCCACTAAGCCAAGCTGCTTTTTTGCCTCACACTGTTATCTCCCAGCCTCACGCTCCCTGAGTTCACAAAGTAAAATTAAAGTACTTCCAACCCAAGACTGTTTGGCGTGCAGCGATTCTTACTCAATGATGCCCTCTGCTGGACAAATATGTTCCCAAGCCAGTGTTTGAAGATGGTGCAAATGCTCATCTCAAGCACATTTACTTTGATTGGTTAGGAATCATGGATGAGCAAAATTTTATTCAGTATTTAAATGCCATGTAAGCTAAAAACCTGAGTACTCTGTTTGAATGTGGTTAATAACTCTAACTATGTTTATCTACAATTTCTCATGCCTGGATATAAATAAGTTATAAGCATCTTGCTTCTGGGGTTTTACATGACAGAAATATTTACTCTTTAATAAGCCTGGGCCCGATTCAGCCCTAACCTAATTAAATACATTTACTAAAGAACTTAAGCAAAGTACAAATTTTATAGTATTTATACTTTTCTTGAGTATTTCCATTTAAGGCCTCTTTACTTTTTATTACATTTCAAGCTGAAATGTTGCACTTACTACTTCACTAGATTCATTTGACAGCTATAGCTACTACTTACTTACAGATTATTTCTTCAGTCACAGTTTATAAAATATATTAAAGTACCCGAAATTAACTAATTAAAAATTAACAACCAGCTGCAACACTCCAATAATAGATTTTGTAGTCCAACACTCACATCTTTCTGTTTGATGAGTACTTTTACTTTTGATTTTTTTGTGCATTTTTTGCTGTTATTTTTTTTTGCTTATTACAATTAATGCAAGATTATTGTCTTCTATTGAGTTTTTGTGTATTTGTCTGTTCTTCACATTGTTGTACTGCTATGTTTACTCAGGCAGAAGATCCGAATACTTGTCTGTCACTGACCTTAAAGGAAAAAAAAAGACTTGGACCCCAAGGAAATGTACTGTATTTTCATTATTTATATATTTAAATCTGTTTCAGTTACCTCATGGGTTTGTTTCTTACCACTGTTTTGGAATAAGAAAAAACAGATGAAAGTATAAACGTGTAAAAGCTGGCCTAATGTGGGTTTAAGACTTGTGTGTCGTGTGTGTGTGTGTGTGTGTGTGTGTGTGTGTAGGCACCATGGAGAGGAAGAAGAAGTGGGGTGCGTCCACAAAATTCAATCCAACATGGATTGCACTGCACCAGTTTTCATTGGCTTGTGTCAGACGCGCCCTCTGGTGGACGACTGCGAGGATTGCACTTTGGCTTGAGGGGAGGCACAGGTCAAAACAATTTCAGCACCACAGTCCCGGACAGCTCCCAATGCAAACGACCACCATGGTTAAAGGATGGAAGATGTGCTGAGATGTGTGAGTATCATCTTGGTGTAATGGTGCAGATTGAGGTTTTATGCCTTTTATCACCTTAACTTCAGTCACAACACTACAGTTTCACTTCAGTGTCACTGCCAGAGTTGAATAGGGCAAAAAGCCTATAACAGGCCTAAAAAATGTTTGGTCTTCAGGTGTAGACATATGACTGGATTTGATGTTTCTGAATATGTTTTTGATCCTAAAATAACCTCTCTTTCACTTTAAAGCCATTCTTGTATTAGAATAAGAATAATCCTACACATCTATTTCAGGAACAGTGCTCCGTTCCTCACTCATCTGAAAGAGATACTAAGCTGACCTAAATACAGCTGCCCCCTTCAGCCGTCCCTGTGGATCACCTTACCGCAGAGAAGGTTAGCCTGCTCCCCTCCATGCTCTCTACGGACACCCGTTTCCTTATTAACGGAATTATTTTCAATCTGAGCCATACAATGACCTAATTACCCTGCTCATTTCTGGCCAGTGGCCAGCTCTCATCTGTTGATGGCAGGAACTAATTCCCTGAGAAGTAAGATGTAAAAGGGCACAGAGAGAGAAGCCACAGGCCCCCCAGCTCACATCCAGGTGTGGCATTTGGAGCTGAGCCCCCCCCCCCTTCCCCCGACGCTTGTATTCGTGTTCGTGGTCTTAATTAAAGTGATATTTCGAGAGTGGAGGTTCTGTTTGTTCAGTTAATGAACCCCACTATTCTCTGCGGGCAAATGGAAATGCAAGCACTCCAATTAGCATATGTTAGCATTTTACCGTGTTTATTCCTCACCGTGGAAAACAGCTTACCAAGGCGAAAAGCTTTCTACCCTTGTAAGAGTAGCAGTGGAACTTTTTCACCCCCAAAATAATTGACTCCAGCTAATTAGACACAGATCTAGGAAAGTTGGATCTAAATGCTTTATGCATGTAGATTGACCGAATCTGTGTCTGTGTGTGCGTGGGTTGGGTTAGGCCTTTTATAACAGCAGGCAGCACGTGCATGTTTGGGAGACATGAGAGAAACCATGTGAAAAAAATACTTTATTTTCATAAATGTATACAGTACATGTGTGGGGGAAATCCCCCCGTCTTTACAGTTGTCTGCACCATGTTGCAGCTTGCATATACATTATCATACTATTGGTCATATTCGCACAAGCTCTGTTAGCAAACAAACATACAAAAAGGAAAAAAAAAAAACACTTCATAAAAAACAGAAAATATAAATCCATAAGGATGTGCAAAATTATTGTCCACTAATGCTTTTTCAAAACATTTTGGATGTACTTACTGCTCCAGTTTGATTGTCTAAATAATATTAATGATAATAATAATGATAATAATAATAATAATAATAATAGGCAGACATACATTGGTTGCAGTGGCATGTCACATAAATAGCCACCAGAATTCATTTCTCTTCAGCCTTTTAGTCAAAATGGGTTCCTCATTCATTGTTACTCATTGAATTGCGCATTTCATACCACTTGTAAATCACATGTTCACTAATTTATGCACTGAATGATCTCTTCATCTGTTTTCATATTGGAATATCTGTCATGTTAACCCTCAGTTCAGACAGTGATGCAAGTCAGTCATTCATTGTACAGGTCGTTGTTTATCATTGCAGCCTCCCCCTGCGGGGACATCTGAAGGCGTCGCTTCTTGCCGAAGGTGGAGAAGGAATTGTGGACGTCCAGCTCGCTCCGCTGCACCGCTGGCCTCAGGGTGCAAAAGCCCGACGGTGTCCCGGGGATGTACACGTTGTGGTGGTAGTCAGGTGGGGGGTGCGGGTGGGGGTGGGAGGGGATCGATGGCTGCTGCTGCTGGGGAGGAGGTGTGCACCGAGGAGTCCAGGGGCGAGAGGTTACCCCACTGGTTGAAGGAGACATCTTATAGTCTGTGGTGTAACAGAGATTAGGAGAAAGGGGACAAGAGGTACCTGCTTTAATTGCATTTTAATTGCACAATACTGACTTACTCCTAGTTTTTAAAGCAAAGTTTAGCCCTTTGCAGTCTGGACAAATATACAAGAGGTCAGCAACACAAATACAAAAACAGAGCCATAATGAAGCTGTCTGAATATAACTCTGCTTATATTAGTGGTAGTGGAGACAAACCAATTAAGGGTGCAAAGAGGGGAAGAATGCCATTAGATAAATACTGTGCTGTGTTGTATGAAATACTCGTGTAACAAACTGCAAATGCATTAATAAGTCTAAAGTGTTTGTGTGGTTTTGATGAGAGCTGTTGTGGTGCACTGTGTTTTGGCCCCTCTTACCTTTCATGCCTCTCATGTGAGTACCCCAGGTCCAGTACTGCCCCGGTGCCATGGAGGTCACGTAGTTTTCTGGGTCTGCGTGCATGGCCTTACGCATGAGGGTGCCATCCATGTTGAATAGAGTTATAACTGCAAACAAGATACCAGTCTGTAATGACAACATGCTTTTTCAACATCTGCATCCATTTTTTTTTTTTAGCAGGAGTGGTGCACGCTCCAGCTATTTTATACAAGCGTTGTACTGGAGCACAATGTTGTGCTGGGGGACAATATGTAAGGCTGCTGTATATTGAGGTGAGAGAGGTTAAAAATGGCACCTTTTAATGGACGAATTCTGATTCTTCGTGAGAGTCCAGTCTGTGTTTGGCTGCTTCAGCTGCAGGGGGAACAACATAAAAGACTTTAATTTTAACCTAATAAGAAGGACAGACCCCCAGTGTAAATGCACACAGCGGTGCACTGTCACTGCCCGGGTCAACCCTCTTAAATCAGTAGAGGTCGGCGGTAAGTGACATAAGGAGCAGTCTATCTTTGTGTTCGTCCTGAAATGGAGACGTGGCTCTTTTTCTCGTGGATCGCGGCTGCCGCCCTGTGGATGTGAGGCGGAAAAGGATGAAGGAGGGAGAGCGGAGGTGCTGTCACTTGGTTTTGCTTTTATCCTCCGTGGCGCAGGGGGCGGGGGGAGCGCCCGGGTGATATTTATTCCGGGTCTGCGTCTCATGGTATGGATTCCACGCTCTATTAATTCACTTTAAGTTGTTAACAAGGAGAATGCGACGTAAGCGTATTATTAGAATCGGTATTCAAAATACACTCCGCGCCAACTACGCACAAAACCAATTAGAACCCCACCGGGATGAAACGAAACATGATTTTAATCTTCAAAGAAAACTGTGCCAGGGAGGAAATTAAGAAAATTACACACGTCATTGTTTTGTGGATTTTATGCATCATTTTACATTAATATTTGCCTGATGCTCCTCGAGCAAGGTTTTTAATTAAAAGGTCTCACAGAGAGCCTTGGAAAAGTTTCGCGGTCCTTGCAGCTGTATACAACCCAGCTCAACGCGCGTGGCACGCATATGCACGTGCGCGCACCTGTCCTCGGCGTCTTACACGCTCCGGTGTGTGTCTGATCTCCCTTTTCACCTCCGATTCATCAACTTAAGCGGTCCCGTGCGCTCGCCTTGTGTAGATCTCGCGCAGTCTCGCTGTGATGTGCCTTTTAGATTTAATGTGTCACCGACGACCTCGCGACGACTCATGTGTGCGCGCTGAGGGACACCACCGGGTGAATCAGGGGAGCCAATTAACGACGGGAAGGACGCGCTCTCCTGAAGGAGCATAGCTGCGGGCAGAACAATCACCGTGACCTCGAAAACCCTCTTGTGGCCAGAGGTGTGTGCGCCGGTGACCGGACTGACATTTCTCAGTCTGCCTGGTGGAGTCTGGAGCCGCGGCAGTGAGTCCCTGCCCCCCCCCCCTCCGCGCTTGGATGAGAACGGGGAGGCGACAATGAGAAGTACGCGCCCATTTACAGTCTGCTGCCCCGTCTATTAGGATAAAAAAAAAACACCCTGCTGTAGACATCCTTCCTCTGTAAATTCCCTCTCTCCTTGTCTCCTTAATCCTCCCTCCTTCTATTACTATTACCCCCCACACACACACACACACACACCACACCCTTGCTCGACAAATGTGTTGCCACGTCTCTCTCTCTCTCTCTCTCTCCTTGCATTCAGAGGACAACGCTGGGGCCGATCTACAGGCGGCCCACGTCTCAGTCCAGCCATGTCCTTGCACCCCCCTCCTTCTCCTTGCCCCCTCCCCTCTGGACGTCCTCCCCTGTCTCCCCAAAACCGGCCATTTGCCATTTTTCATCAATAATGGACAGCCCCCCCTTGCGAATACGACACATTGTGTGTAGTATAATGGTTCGACCGTGCTTGTGCCCTTGAGGCATAGTTAGTGAGGTTATCTGTCCTATATTGTTACTTTGAGAAGAAGAGGGCGTGTCGCAAACCCGGCTGGTCTAACAGGACTCGTCTGGACCGGAGGAAGATGAATTCAGAGAACTGACAGTCACCTTGTCCGTCACGTGTAACCTTGACTTATTGTTCAAACTCAGGTAGATGTGCTGGGAGCAGGTGTGCGTGTGTGTCCCCTCACTGTACGCAGAATGTGTGGCGGTGACACCGGAGGTTGGAGACATTCAATCACACTGTAATTCGGCCCATGAATTATTATTAAAAGCTTTCTCCACGTGTCATTTCATTGCAGTCACGTGCCGCGCAGACACCTGGCGATGCCGCTGAGCAGAGGAGTCAACTTGAACTCCTCTTCCTCTCTCGCACAGTAATTGATATCTCACTCCATTCCCTACAGATGATCAGACACGGTATGCGCGCAGAATATGCTCCTCTCCAGACAACTTCATTAACATGTCAATTAAAATGTAATCTCACGTCGTCTCATTTCATTTCCCCGGTGCCAAACATTATCACAGGCCCCACTGTTAGGATAGATTGTTGCCATAATTACTTGTGATGTATATATATATATATATATATATATATATATATATATATATATATATATACACACACACACACACACACACACACACACATATATATGTAAACAAACGGTGGAGACAATGTGCTGTGTAACACAACACAGAGAGAAGGCAGAAGAAAATATTTGCTCATTGTTTCGCTCAGGCTGAGTGGAAGTCTGTTTGGCATGCGTGATTTGACCTTCATGGGAGAATGTCACAGTCCAGATTCTTATCAGGCCGAAAGCTGAGATGGACTTTGTCGTGACAGGGAGTGAAACAGGCAGATTTTTTTTTTTAATAAATAAATAAAAAAGAACAACAACACAAAGTCTCGTGCCTGCTATAGGCTGATTTCACTGTACCTCGCTGGGAGTAGTGGCTCCGTTGTTCACAGACGCGTTCCACGAGTTTTCCGCGCTCTTCGCCTCGTTGTTCCGCGGCTTGCTGCCGGGGCTGCACGGCTTCAGAAACATGAAGTCACTTTTGGCAGATTCGGGGGTCAGGCACACTTTGTAACAATACGACTGAGAGAGACTGCTGTTTCCGTTCACCTCCATGCAGTTCGTGGGCACTTTGGCCGCGGACGAAATCTGCAGGTTGAGGTTGGATTTCTTGAACACCTCCGGGGGCGGGTCAGGCTGAAACCCCCCGCAACAGCAGCAGGCGAAAGGGGGGAGGTTGTACCCGCTGAGGGTCTCCCTGTCTTTGTAGCACTTGATAGCCGCCAGCACGATAATAGCCACCAGGAATATTAGAGATATTGTGCTCAGTGACACGATCAAGTAGAGAGCGAGGTTGGAGGGGGGCTGCGGGCTCAGTGTGAGGTCTCCGAAATCTGACAGCGACTCTGGCACGCTGTCTACCACGGTGAGGACAATGGAGACGGTGGCGGAGAGCGGCGGCTGCCCGTTGTCCTTGACTAATATTACCAGCCTTTGCCTTGTTGCGTCTTTCTCCACCAGCCGGCGAATAGTCCTGATCTCGCCGGTGTACAGAGCCACGCTGAACAGCCCCGGATCCGTAGCCTGTAACACCTGATAGGACAGCCGGGAGTTCTGCCCTGCGTCCGCGTCTAGCGCCGTTATTTTGGTAACCAGATACCCCGCGTCTACGGAGCGCGGAACCACCTCCGTGGCCACGGTGCCGTTTTTTGGCAGCGGGGAAACGATGATAGGCGCATTGTCGTTCTGGTCCAAGACAAAGACGTTGACCGTGACATTACTGGCGAGAGGAGGGAAACCGGCGTCCTGCGCCTGCACCAGAATCTGAAAGTTTCTAAGTTGCTCATAATCAAAAGAGCGCAGTGCGTAGATGTTGCCGTTGTCAGAGTTGATTGAGACATAAGTGGACACCGGCATGCCCTGAATCTGACCCTCGAGAATAGAATAAGACAGATAGGCGTTCTGGTTAGAATCGGGGTCGAACGCAGTTACAGAGCAAATGGAAGCGCCCGGGGCGTTGTTCTCGGTCACATAAACCGTGTATGAAGGTTGAGAGAAGCGCGGGGGGTTGTCATTAATGTCAGACACTTGGACGAGGATTGTTTTCCTGGTGGAGAGCGACGGGGAGCCCAAGTCTCGGGCTGTGAGGGTGATGTTGTACTCTGAGACCGCTTCCCTGTCCAGAAACTCGCTCGTCACCAGGGTGTAATAGTTTTTGAAAGACGAATGGAGCTGAAAAGGGACGTTGGATGGAATCTGGCAGTCAACATTCCCGTTCTCCCCCGAGTCCCGGTCCATGACGCTGATAACAGCTATCACCGTGCCCGGCGGCGCGTCCTCCTGCACAGGAGTGGACACTGATGTGAGGATGACTTCGGGCGCGTTGTCATTCACATCCAGGATGTCTACCAGCACTTTGCTGTGCACCGCCACAGCCGAGGGTCCTCTGTCTTTCGCCTGCACGTAGAGCTCATATACACTGGCTTTCTCGTAGTCCACAACGCCCTTCACTCGGATTTCACCCGTGTATGGGTCCACGTTGAACAGCTCGCGCACCTTGAGGGGTGCGTGCCCGCTAAACGCGTAGGTCACCTCTCCGTTCGAGCCCTCATCCAGGTCCGTGGCGTTCAGCTTCAGCACCATCGTCCCCCGCGGTGCGTTCTCCACCAGGCTCGCCCGGTAAACAGAGCGGTCGAATATGGGCACGTTATCGTTTGCGTCTAACACCGTGATAGTTATCAGCGCTGTCCCAGAGCGTTCCGGTGACCCCCCGTCAAAGGCGGTCAGGACCATTTCGTGCTTTTTCTGATGTTCTCGGTCCAGTGGGGTGTCCAGCACCAGCTCGGCAAACTTGCTTCCATCATTGCGCGTCTGGATGTTCAGTACGAAGTGCTCGTTCGCGCTCAGCTGGTAGGAGCGCAGAGAGTTGGTGCCCACATCCTGGTCCTGTGCGCTCTCCAACGGGAAACAGGAGCCGGGCGCAGCCGACTCCGTGATGTCGAGATTGAACTCGCTCCACGGGAAACTGGGAGAGTTGTCGTTCACATCTAAAATCTCCACTTCCACTCTGTACAGTTCTAAAGGGTTTTCAATGACCACTTGTAAGTGTAAAAAGCAGCTCGGGCTTCGCTCGCACAACTCCTCTCTGTCTATCTTTTCGTTGACGAAGAGGATGCCGTTCTCCAAGTTCACTTCTAAATACTGCTTCTTCGCGCCGGAGACGATGCGAAACCGACGCGCTGACAGCTTGGCCACATCCAAGCCCAGGTCTTCGGCGATGTTGCCCACAAAAGCTCCGTGCTCCAGCTCTTCGGGGATAGAGTATCGAATTTGCGCAAGAACCAGGTCCACCACACACGCGCACAGCAGCAGGCATATAACCAGTCCAGTCACCGGCACCCAACTGCCTCTGGAGAGTCTCTGATCCATTTCAGCGGCGTGCGTAAAATCACCTCAGCCAGACATCTTTCACCTCATAAAGTCGTTCAGCTGTGCGGCTAAAAAAAGTACACACACAAGCAGAAGTGTGGAAAAAAAACTCCAGATCTAAGTTTGTAACATCTAATATGTATGAATAACTTTAGTGTATAGTTAAGCTGGGGGGACGAGAGAGGAGAGGAGAGTGAAAGCACCTCTCTCCCTCTCCGTTGTGCTCCACGCGCAACACCGGTGGTGTGTGAACGGGGGAGGCTCGCGCTTTGATTTTCCAGTGTATTAGACACTCGGAGGATCTGGTGGGGAGAGGCGTGTGTGTGAGAGAGAGAGAGAGAGAGAGAGAGAGAGAGAGAAAGAGAGAGAGATTGGGAGGGGGTTGGGGGGGCGCAGCTTCTCGCAGCTCCGTATTGGAGGACGCCGACGCGAAGCGCCACTCTAATTACTGTAGACGTTTAACCCTTTCACATCCCATTCCTGTTCCTCTGACCCATTAAACAGAAGAGAAGGCGTAAGTTTGACACCAGACGTCAGAGCCAGATTTGGATTAGGGGACAAATTGTGTTGTGGGTGTCGTTTTCTCGGCTGCACTGAACAGATGAGGATGGACACGGATTTGTCATGGTGACCACTGCGCCCTACAGGCCCAGGATGCCAGTGGTGGCTAGAATTATTTTACTTAGATTGATTACAACCCCCATTATAGCCTCAGGAGAGAATAAACTACTCTACCGGGGTCCCACTATTCCACACACAAACACACAGGTCTCAGCGCTCGTTTGCTTTGCCTCAAATGGGCCGGTGGCCACTGCCAGTGTGCTCCTGGGACTCTGTAACGCTTTTTAATGAGAGCCCTTTGAAGATGAATGCCCACATTGCAAAAAAACACTCCCATTCATTAATCATCAGACACGAAATTGGGTTTCACAAAAAGAATCTTTGATGGGTGGGGATATTCAATTCTAATCAATATTTAAATGAGCGCGAGCTATATTTTGGAGCTTAAAATGATTACAGTGACAACCCCGCGCGGGCGATACACTCTGCACAAATGCGCATTACACGACTTTAATTCACTTAAGTTGTCCCGACCACTGTATCAACACAATCAACATAAAAGCAACGCCATGAATCCATAATCATACTTGTCTCTAATCAGGTATTACAGCCGGGATTAGATAAATACCCCATAGGTGATGTGTTTACAGTTTGGGGAGGACAGAGGGTCAGGGTTAGCTGAAATATGAGCGACTCTCCGCCGACGAGAGCTGGAGAGTTGTTGCAGGACAAAGAGGACAACTCGGGCCTCTTTAGAGTGCGGCACGTTTTCTCAGATCTAATCTTTTTCCTGTTAATCCTGGTCAGTTAGACAACCACTGAACCAGAGAGAGAGAGAGAGAGAGAGAGAGAGAGAGGAGAGGGGGAGAGGTGAGAGAAACTAAAGGATGCCTTTGTGGATTGGGGTTCGTCTCCGCACAGACACGAGTGGCATCCTAATGTAAAACGGTGGCTTGAAATCTGAAAGTCTCTTCTTGGGCCTGACGACACAGCGTTGGCCCCCCTCGGGCAGCACTGGGCTTGTTAGCTGCTGAAAAAGAAAAAGGGAAGAGAAAGAGAGGGAGGGGGGCGAGAGAAGGAGATGAGAGAAAGAACAAGAAACAAATATTTCTCCTTCCTTGGGGCGGCGTTTTCTTTTTACACTAGACGTTACTTCTTTTTTTTTTTTCTGTTGAGCTGCCCTCCAAACCTGAGGGCTGCATCCTCTGTCGAAAATTGTGTTGACGGTTGGCCCCTCTGTGAGAATGATCAGGGGAAGCCGTCTAATGCTGCTGTGATCTTTCCACTTGAAAAGCAAACGGGACTGGTGGGGATACTTTGAGCTTTGAGATAGTGGTTTGTTTGCGACATTTCTCTATCGCGCTAACTAAGAGAATAATAACTCCAGTAGTAAGGGGAAGTGCTTTTTTTTTTCTCTGTGATTCATGTTCCGTTTGGTATTTAAAGGTGGTGGATAACAAAGGTCACGACTTACTTTGTGAATATAAAAAAACTGCAATGCTAAAATGCTCATTATGGATTATATAATGAGACTTGTACTTTTCCTCGGGCACAAAAAAAAAGTCCCCCAACCTATCTTTCCAACAAACAGCCCCCACCCAGGAATGCAACACCCTCCTTTTTTTCAGGAAAAAAACTCAAATCCCCACGTTTAAATAAGCAGAAAACACAATCTGCTTGCAGACTTAACCTCAAGCAGATGGTTAAGCTTCTCCAGAAATGATTACATTTCTGGAAAAGGGAGGGGAAAAAAATCACCACCACCAGTTCCATTGCTTTCCTCTTCTTTTTAATTAACGGAGTGAAGGATTAGTGTGCAGCTATCCGGGATCAACCGTTCTCCGACGGAAGAATACAAATGTTTTGTGATAAATAATCCCAAAGCACTCCGGCCGGCGGTCCCTCGGTGCCTGTTACATTAACATGCATTACACGGAGCATTAAGCCGGTCTCATCCGCCCTTATCGCCTCGCTCACCCCATTGTCCGACAGCAAGACAGCCATTACTTTCTCTGAACCACCGCTCAACAGCCACCTGACCGTGACCCGCTGCTCCACTCCGCAGTGAGTGTCAGGATGAGAAGCTGGCTGGATCAATGATGGTAAAGGGGGTAATGGCTTGAAACTTTCCATTTACTCCTTTACACGTTTAATAGTCAGATAAGTATATGTTTGTTTATTCATTTATTTATTTTAATGTTGATTCGTATTTTTTTTAAAGGGCCTGAGTTCAGCTGGTGACCCACAATGTGCTCAAGCGAGGCCAACTGAATGATTTCATCCGTGATGTTGTGACGCCATCTACCGGATACTGACCGACAGTGTCAGCATGTGTGGAGACGAGCAGGCCTGTTGTCGAGTCAAAGAGGCTTCTCTGAGCAACAGGGTGCAGAGCCATTGAAGGGCCCCGTTAAAAAAAGATAATGATAAAAGTGTTGCTTCCTTTGCATTATCCATATAGAATGATAATCGACTTTATTTTTTATTATTGCACACTACCTCAAGGGATACTGACTGTTGTATATTTGTCACATATTGTATATGACTGTTGTACATTGTCATACCTTTTTTATTTTCATTTGCAGTTCATCCTATTTATTCTGTTTATTTATATTTATCTACTTAGCTTAAATTTGCTTATTCTATCTTGTTTATTTTGTACTATTCTACTTTTTATACTTATTCTACTTCTTATATCCTTTACTTATTGGGCTTGCACCGGGACCAGGGTAACTAATCTCGTTCCATCCCATGTTTAACATGTGTTGAAATAAAGAATACTTGAATCCTTGAATCCTTTAAGTACACACAAACACACACACACAATCAGAATCTCAGCAGTTGTCAGTGTACTTACAAACCATGCAGAGAGCAAAGATAAAAGCAAGGTAAAATCAAAAATACCATAACTGATTAATTAACAGTTCAACCCAAATAATATACTATGTCATGATAATATACTATAATTAAAAACTTTGAACCATTTCAGTTCATTTTATTGTAGACTGAGTGTGTTTCAGAAGATTATAAATTAATCACTGATGGCATGTCTTTCCAGAACATGACTTTCAGAGGCATTTAATAGATTAAAAATTCAATTAAAAAACATGGGGGAAAAACACAGTGAAAGCTCATTAATTGAGATACTCCCGAGGCACCAATCAGGATTTGTCAATTAAGTTCCTGTAGTTGTCACTTTGTCCCCATCAGAGCCCATTACTTATTGTCTGTAGGCCTGGTGTTTTTCATTTGTGATCTTAGTGCGCCATCTACTGGACGTTAATCGGCATAACAGGTACTGCTGCCGCACTGAAAACACCATGCAGCGTTTATACTGTACTAAATAATGTGTAATCAGATTTATTGTTTGTTTCAGTTTTCTAAATCTTTTCTAAACAGTTAACAGACTGTAAATTTACAGGCAGCTGGTCCTCTAAAACCTCATTATTTCTAGAGTTTTTCTATCATTCGTCATTATATTATTGTGTTATTGTTGCATTATTTGTTGGCGGGTATGTGCTGTACAGTCTTGTGTGTGTGTTATTACTGTCCTTTGTAGAGGTAAACTTCAGAAGATATGTGGTTTCATTTAATCTTTTAAGGTTTAATGTTACTGATGAAAATGTTCTCTTTTCCGTCCTGTTGATTAATGAGCAATGTCCTTGACAAATAAAAGAAAAACTCAACAAAATACACAACGTTATTGTTCATTTTCACAGCCAATACCACTATAAACATGAATTATTATTAGTGTGGGTCAGAGTATGTCATCATAAAACTACCAGTGATCTTAAAGTTGGTTTCTAGCAGTGCTGCTGTGGCTTTTGCATTTTTATTAGTAATGACATCAGCAGTTATTGTAGAACCAGTAGTGCAAGGCTCCTATAATCCTGTAATGGTTCATTAACTTATAATATATACTCATTTATTAACATCACTCCATAAAAAGGAAAAAAATTCAAAATGTAAAATAAAATGAAAAAAAAAATCAATGTCATGTAAAACTGCTCACTCACTGAACCATGATCTGTAAGAGGTAAAGAACACCACTGCACTAAATATTGATTAGATAGATAGATAGATAGATACTTTAATGATCCTTTACAGGAAATTATGCTGTTGCAGCAGCTCACACAGGCATAACAGAAAGAAAACATTACATACATACATCTATCAAAAAAATATATACATGTGGACATCAGCAACAATGTGCATTGTTGACAGCAGGGCATAAACGAGGGCATAAACGAGGGCATAAACAAGGCCAAGTGCATATGTGTGGACATCAGCAACAGTGTGCATTGAACAGTTTGACAGCAGCTGGAAATGAAGGTCTTTCTGAGACGCTCAGTCCTGCACTTTGGTGCAATCAGTCTGTTACTGAAGGTGCTGTTGTTGATCACCTCCAGGGCATGAAGGGGGTGGGAAGCATTAGTCAGGATGGCCTGGAGCTTTGAGAGCATCCTTCCTTCCGTCACCTGTTGGAGTAGTGGTAGTTCTGTACCAACCACAGACCCCGCTTTTTTAATAAGTTTGTTTGGCCTGTTCTTGTCTGCAGTGCGAAGGCCCTCTCCCCAGCAGACCACTGCAAAAAACAAGGCACTGGCGACCACCGTATGGTACACGCTCCGGAGCAGGGGAGGACAGATATTGAATGACCGCAGCCGCCTCAAGAAGTACAGTCTACTCTGTCCTTTGCGGTATACAGACTCCGTGTGGCTTCTCCAGTCCAGTTTCTCGTCCAGTTGCACACCAAGGTACCTGTGGCTGGAAACCACTTCCACCTCGGTGCCCCTGATGGAAATGGGTGTTGGTTGGTCTCTTCTACTCCTCCTCTTCCTGAAGTCCACAATCACCCTCTTTTGTTTTTGTGGTGTTAAGAATGAGGTGATTGTGTTCACTCCAGTTCACAAACTCCTCGATGGTTTTCCTGTACTCCTCCTCCTCATCCCCTCTGATCAGGCCTACAAACTGCTGTATCATCCGAAAATTTTTGGAGAAAGCAGTTGCTGGTATTGTGCTGGAAATCCGCAGTGTAGATGGTATAAAGGAACGGTGCCATAACTTATTCCATACGAAGCCATATTCAGCTCTTTATATTATATTATTTTATTCTCATTCTTTTATATTTTGTATTTTAAGTGTTTACTGTTTATTTTTCATCTGTGTGCTTCTTCTATCTGTGTGCTTCTGGAAACTTAAATTTCCCTGAGGGAGTCATCCCAAAGGGATCAATAAAGTCGAGTCTGAGTCTGAAGTAGATTTTTATTGTGACATCAGGCTTTGTCGCTTGTAGTTGTGGGGTAAAGATCAGTTTTGATTTTTTTTTCCAACCTTTGCACCGGATCGACTGAACTATCAGTAGTTTTATTCCAGTGGTGGAGAGCAGATAAACCCAGAGGACCAGCAGGTCCAAAGCATTATAAAATGTTGAGCCGCCTCACAGCGACTTCTACTGGAACAACACATCCACAACATACAGACTACAGTGAAATGTTATTTTGTCTGCAGGCTCAAATAAAGATCAGAAGTTTTTATTTCTGTATTTCAGGCTAGATTCGGAGTCAGTGATGCTGGGCAAAGCACATTCTCACAAAAATCATGTGAAGGTTCATGGTGTGTTTTAACTGCTTCTGTTACACTATCATTAACACAACTATCGTATGTTGTTTCTACGCAGAAAGAGTTTTCACTGAGACTTCAGGCCTGGAGCTTGTAGCTGTGAGGTAAATATCCTTAAAGAAAGAAAGAAAAAGAAAACATCGGACAGCGCCCATGGTCGATCTCTCCAGCCCGCGGTCCGGCGAAAGGAAACTTTCAGGGGTAAGGAAGTAACCATTGAGCTAAACCGATGCAACTGTGTTAACGCTACAGGCTCCTTAAATATCTGAGGAAGTGACTGTGTGCTCCGATCATTGATCTGTGCTGGCTGTTTCCGGGTTTTACTCCAAAACTTGAAAATAGATTGAGAACCACGTGTTAAGTAAACGGAGCAAACTAATAAAGAGACAGAAAAGTGAAATGAGATCACGCTTCAGGGCGGACAGGTGTCTCTGTTCTTGGATAGATACTCTAGATCACGTGATACAGTGTCACACCTGACGGCAGACTGCGTCACTCTTTGGTCTGCTTGGTGTCCCGATATGAATATATGAATATGAATATGACTGAGTAGTGACACTCAGCGGAGCTTATTCAGTTCACTACAATAATGACCATCTATATAAAAACAAAAACAACAAAAAAAACTTTATTTACTCTTTCACTTTTCACTTTATTTTCGTTTTATGATTAGTTGGTTTCGAACAGTGCTGCTGTGGCTTTTGCATTTTTATTAGTAATGACATCAGAAGTTATAGTAGAAAAAGAAGTGCAAGGCTCCCATAACCCTTTAATAGAAATGCCAGATAGGTCTGCTTAATTATTTTAGCTACCTTTGTGTTTCAACTTATTCTTTTTTCTTTTTTTTTTTTACTTCTCCCACTAGATAGACTGAGCCATCTTCTTTCTCTGCAGAAAGAAGACATCCCGCATCGTTCCAGTTCCGAAGAAGAACCGGCCCAGCGAGCTGAATGACTTCCGACCAGTGGCACTCACTTCACATCTGATGAAGACGTTGGAGCTGGCTCTTCCTCAGCCTCCTCAGACCCCAGGTGCAACACGCCCAGGATCGCCTGCAGTTCGCCTACCAACCAGGTGTTGGTGTGGAGGATGCCATCCTCTACCTGCTCCATTGAGCCCACTCCCATCTGGATAAGGGAAGCGGCACAGTGAGGATTCTTTTCTTGGACTTCTCCAGTGCCTTCAATACCATCCAGCCCACTCTGCTTCGGGACAAACTGAGCAGGATGGGAGTGGACCCCCAGCTGATGGACTGGATCTCCGACTACCTCACTGGCAGACCACAGTACGTCGGGCTGAAGGACATCACGTCTGACACGGTGGTCAGCAGCACTTGAGCCCCCCAGGGCACAGTGCTGGATCCTCTTCTCGTCACCCTGTTCACCTCAGACTTCTGCTACAACTCGGAGCTGTGTCATATTCCAGAAGTACGCTGATGACACGGCCATCGTTGGGTGCATCAGGGATGACAGAGAGGAGGAGTATCGGAGACTGGTAGGGGACTTCGCTGCATGGTGCCACACTAACCACCTACAGCTCAACACCTCTAAGACAAAGGAGCTGGTTATTGACTTTGGGAGGTCCAGACCAAGACCGCGACCAGTCCTGTTAGAGGGAGCTGAGGTGGAGGCTGTGGACTCTTACAGAATACCTCGGGCTATGGCTAGACAATAAACTGGACTGGACAACGCACACCAGCCACCTGTATGGGAAGACACAAAGCAGGATGTACTTCCTAAGGAGACTGCGGTCCTTCAACATCTGCAGCAAACTTCTGCAGATGTTTTACCAGTCTGTGGTTGCCAGTGTCCTCTTTTACACTGTGGTGTGCTGGGGGGGCAGCATATCCAAGAAGGACACATCCAGACTGGATAAACTGATCAGGCGGGCCGGCTCTGTGGTCAGCATGAAGCTGGACTCTCTGGTGACGGTGGCAGAGTCGAGGACTCTGGCTATTATGGACAATGCCAGCCACCCTCTGCACACCGTCATCAGCAACCAGAGGAGCCTGTTCAGTGAAAGACTGCTCCTTCCCAAGTGCAGGACCAACAGGCTTAAGAACTCCTTTGTCCATCATGCCATCATACTCCTCACAAGGGGGGAGGAGGACATAGAGTAGGGGTGGTAGCCATTGTACATTTACTTTTACAACACATGCATACACAAATGGACACTTTTCCTCTGGTGCAATAACTTACCTCATCATATGGTGCAATAATTTTAACTTATTATTCTTAACTTATTCCATATGAAGCCATAACTTATTCCATACGAAGCCATAACTTATTCCATACTTATTCCATACGAAGCCATATTCAGCTCTTTATATTTATTATATTATTTTATTCTCATTCTTTTATATTTTGTATTTTAAGTGTTTACTGTTTATTTTTCATCTGTGTGCTTCTTCTATCTGTGTGCTTCTGGAAACTTAAATTTCCCTGAGGGAGTCATCCCAAAGTGGATCAATAAAGTCGAGTCTGAGTCTGAAGTAGATTTTTATTGTGACATCAGGCTTTGTCGCTTGTAGTTGTGGGGTAAAGATCAGTTTTGATTTTTTTTTCCAACCTTTGCACCGGATCGACTGAACTATCAGTAGTTTTATTCCAGTGGTGGAGAGCAGATAAACCCAGAGGACCAGCAGGTCCAAAGCATTATAAAATGTTGAGCCGCCTCACAGCGACTTCTACTGGAACAACACATCCACAACATACAGACTACAGTGAAATGTTATTTTGTCTGCAGGCTCAATAAAGATCAGAAGTTTTTATTTCTGTATTTCAGGCTAGATTCGGAGTCAGTGATGCTGGGCAAAGCACATTCTCACAAAAATCATGTGAAGGTTCATGGTGTGTTTTAACTGCTTCTGTTACACTATCATTAACACAACTATCGTATGTTGTTTCTACGCAGAAAGAGTTTTCACTGAGACTTCAGGCCTGGAGCTTGTAGCTGTGAGGTAAATATCCTTAAAGAAAGAAAGAAAAAGAAAACATCGGACAGCGCCCATGGTCGATCTCTCCAGCCCGCGGTCCGGCGAAAGGAAACTTTCAGGGGTAAGAAGTAACCATTGAGCTAAACCGATGCAACTGTGTTAACGCTACAGGCTCCTTAAATATCTGAGGAAGTGACTGTGTGCTCCGATCATTGATCTGTGCTGGCTGTTTCCGGGTTTTACTCCAAAACTTGAAAATAGATTGAGAACCACGTGTTAAGTAAACGGAGCAAACTAATAAAGAGACAGAAAAGTGAAATGAGATCACGCTTCAGGGCGGACAGGTGTCTCTGTTCTTGGATAGATACTCTAGATCACGTGATACAGTGTCACACCTGACGGCAGACTGCGTCACTCTTTGGTCTGCTTGGTGTCCCGATATGAATATATGAATATGAATATGACTGAGTAGTGACACTCAGCGGAGCTTATTCAGTTCACTACAATAATGACCATCTATATAAAAACAAAAACAACAAAAAAAACTTTATTTACTCTTTCACTTTTCACTTTATTTTCGTTTTATGATTAGTTGGTTTCGAACAGTGCTGCTGTGGCTTTTGCATTTTTATTAGTAATGACATCAGAAGTTATAGTAGAAAAAGAAGTGCAAGGCTCCCATAACCCTTTAATAGAAATGCCAGATAGGTCTGCTTAATTATTTTAGCTACCTTTGTGTTTCAACTTATTCTTTTTTCTTTTTTTTTTTTACTTCTCCCACTAGATAGACTGAGCCATCTTCTTTCTCTGCAGAAAGAAGACATCCCGCATCGTTCCAGTTCCGAAGAAGAACCGGCCCAGCGAGCTGAATGACTTCCGACCAGTGGCACTCACTTCACATCTGATGAAGACGTTGGAGCTGGCTCTTCCTCAGCCTCCTCAGACCCCAGGTGCAACACGCCCAGGATCGCCTGCAGTTCGCCTACCAACCAGGTGTTGGTGTGGAGGATGCCATCCTCTACCTGCTCCATCGAGCCCACTCCCATCTGGATAAGGGAAGCGGCACAGTGAGGATTCTTTTCTTGGACTTCTCCAGTGCCTTCAATACCATCCAGCCCCCTCTGCTTCGGGACAAACTGAGCAGGATGGGAGTGGACCCCCAGCTGATGGACTGGATCTCCGACTTACCTCACTGGCAGACCACAGTACGTCGGGCTGAAGGACATCACGTCTGACACGGTGGTCAGCAGCACTTGAGCCCCCCAGGGCACAGTGCTGGATCCTCTTCTCTTCACCCTGTTCACCTCAGACTTCTGCTACAACTCGGAGCTGTCATGTCATACCCAGAAGTACGCTGATGACACGGCCATCGTTGGGTGCATCAGGGATGACAGAGAGGAGGAGTATCGGAGACTGGTAGGGGACTTCGCTGCATGGTGCCACACTAACCACCTACAGCTCAACACCTCTAAGACAAAGGAGCTGGTTATTGACTTTGGGAGGTCCAGACCAAGACCGCGACCAGTCCTGTTAGAGGGAGCTGAGGTGGAGGCTGTGGACTCATACAAATACCTCGGGCTATGGCTAGACAATAAACTGGACTGGACAACGCACACCAGCCACCTGTATGGGAAGACACAAAGCAGGATGTACTTCCTAAGGAGACTGCGGTCCTTCAACATCTGCAGCAAACTTCTGCAGATGTTTTACCAGTCTGTGATTGCCAGTGTCCTCTTTTACACTGTGGTGTGCTGGGGGGGCAGCATATCCAAGAAGGACACATCCAGACTGGATAAACTGATCAGGCGGGCCGGCTCTGTGGTCAGCATGAAGCTGGACTCTCTGGTGACGGTGGCAGAGTCGAGGACTCTGGCTATTATGGACAATGCCAGCCACCCTCTGCACACCGTCATCAGCAACCAGAGGAGCCTGTTCAGTGAAAGACTGCTCCTTCCCAAGTGCAGGACCAACAGGCTTAAGAACTCCTTTGTCCATCATGCCATCATACTCCTCACAAGGGGGGGAGGAGGACATAGAGTAGGGGTGGTAGCCATTGTACATTTACTTTTACAACACATACATGCATACACAAATGGACACTTTTCCTCTGGTGCAATAACCTCATCATATATGGTGCAATAATTTTAACTTATTATTCTTAACTTATTCCATATGAAGCCATAATTTGCCAACTTATTCCATACTTATTCCATACGAAGCCATAACTTATTCCATACTGAAGCCATATTCAGCTCTTTATATTATATTATTTTTTTATTCTCATTCTTTTATATTTTGTATTTTAAGTGTTTACTGTTTATTTTTCATCTGTGTGCTTCTTCTATCTGTGTGTGCTTCTGGAAACTTAAATTTCCCTGAGGGAGTCATCCCAAAGGGATCAATAAAGTCGAGTCTGAGTCTGAAGTAGATTTTTATTGTGACATCAGGCTTTGTCGCTTGTAATTGTGGGGTAAAGATCAGTTTTGATTTTTTTTTCCAACCTTTGCACCGGATCGACTGAACTATCAGTAGTTTTATTCCAGTGGTGGAGAGCAGATAAACCCAGAGGACCAGCAGGTCCAAAGCATTATAAAATGTTGAGCCGCCTCACAGCGACTTCTACTGGAACAACACATCCACAACATACAGACTACAGTGAAATGTTATTTTGTCTGCAGGCTAAATAAAGATCAGAAGTTTTTATTTCTGTATTTTAGGCTAGATTTGGAGTCAGTGATGCTGGGCAAAGCACATTCTCACAAAAATCATGTGAAGGTTCATGGTGTGTTTTAACTGCTTCTGTTACACTATCATTAACACAACTATCGTATGTTGTTTCTACGCAGAAAGAGTTTTCACTGAGACTTCAGGCCTGGAGCTTGTAGCTGTGAGGTAAATATCCTTAAAGAAAGAAAGAAAAAGAAAACATCGGACAGCGCCCATGGTCGATCTCTCCAGCCCGCGGTCCGGAGATTGGAAACTGCTGAGTAGGAAGTAACCATTGAGCTAAACCGATGCAACTGTGTTAACGCTACAGGCTCCTTAAATATCTGAGGAAGTGACTGTGTGCTCCGATCATTGATCTGTGCTGGCTGTTTCCGGGTTTTACTCCAAAACTTGAAAATAGATTGAGAACCACGTGTTAAGTAAACGGAGCAAACTAATAAAGAGACAGAAAAGTGAAATGAGATCACGCTTCAGGGCGGACAGGTGTCTCTGTTCCTGGATAGATCACGTGATACAGCGTCACACCTGATGACAGATTTTATTTGCGTTTTAGGATCAGTTGGTTTCCAACAGTTCTGCTGTGGATTTTGGATTTTTATTAGAAGTTACAGCAGTTATAGTACAGACAGTAGTACAAAGCTCCCATAACCCTTTCATAGAAATAGTTTCTTTTTTCCCCCATCACTATCACACAGCTACACTCAGGAGAGTTTACTCACTTTCGCCACGATAATGATCTATAAAAGGCATCTGTGTGCTCTGTCATCTTTGGTTTCATTTTCATGTTACACCTTCTTTGTTTGATTGTTTGTCATTTCTGTCTTTCAGCATATTCTGAAAGGTGAAGACGGGCGAGTTCGTGGCATACCCGGATTTTAGAGTGACGTCATCTCCTTGGGAAAATAATGGGCGCCTTGTCACGTTGACGTAGAAGATCCACTAGGGGGAGCCAAAGACCAGTAAAAGACGGGCAGGCCACCGTGCGATTTGCCTGTCTCCCGTACTGACATGCACACATGAGGTGAGGCCCATATATATGATGAAGTATGTATATATCATGCTATACATACATGTTATGATATGTATATATATGTATGTCATCTCTATGTATGTTTATTACACATGTATAAACATACACGTCTGTTCATGAATCTCCTTTGCCATGATGTATGTGTGGCAAATGAGAGTGCATATGTGGCCCCTGAGATTATTTTGATTACTTCAGCAGATGTGACTAGGTGTGTGTGTGTGTGTGTGTGTGCACGTGTGTTTATGTATGTGTTTGGAGGTGAGACAGAGAGACGCAGACTGCAAAGGGAAGCGATGAGACAACAAAACACAGACGTAATGAAAGGGAGGGCGACTTCCACCTGCAATTAGCCTCACCTCATCGCTCTGTGCAGTTCCCACAAGAACCTGCTGAACTCTGTCCAGCGTGTCCCCGCAATATGTGTCAGAGGAAATGCTGGGAAACAGAGAGTCGTGAGGGTGAAGGGAAAGGTGGGAGGTCGTACAAGTCGGAGAGATGGGTGCAAGAAAGCATTTTGGAGGAAGACAGGTGAGAGGAGATAAGAGAAAACAAAGAGAGAAAACAGAAAAATGTCAGAGACACACAGTAGCAGACGATGTGGTGAAGCGATAGGAAAATGAAGAGGAGGGATAGGGGAAAGGAGAGGGAGGAAAAAGAGGGAAAGAGAGAGAATAGAGGGTTTCGTCCACATGCTCCTCAGCTGTGTAAACTGAAGGTCTCTGCTGCTTCTCGGATTCCCCAGAAGAAGGGGGATATTTATAGGAGGCTGGCAGTTGCAGTGAATGGACCCTTGCTCTGTCACACCCACTAATATTATTATTATTACTTTATATGCGCAAAAATGGAAAATGTCAGCAACCTGAGAGGCCTACAGAGACAGTGCGTGCATGCACTGTGTCAGTGCATGTGTGTGTCTGCCGCACATGTGTGTGTGTATCCTCATGTTCGTGAGAAACTGTCTGTATGTTGGTGAGGCATAGCATTTATAAAGAAAGAAGCGAGGAGACAGAATTAGAGAAAGAACAGAAAAACAGGGAGAAGTTGGCATGTATCGAGGGGTGTAACCTGA
This sequence comes from Scortum barcoo, assembly GCA_023238725.1. Taxonomy (NCBI): domain Eukaryota; kingdom Metazoa; phylum Chordata; class Actinopteri; order Centrarchiformes; family Terapontidae; genus Scortum; species Scortum barcoo. The sequence continues at coordinate 15,788,921 of CM041554.1, forward strand.
TCCACTGAACTTATTAGAGCTGTCAAAGAGTGAGAGAAAAGAGAGAGTGAGAAAGAAAGAAAGAAAGAAAGAAGAAAGAAAGAAAGAAAGAAAAGAGGGAGGTGGAGCAGGGCTAGACAGACACAGACATGAGCACATATTCCAGCTCCAGATTATAAGATTCCCGCAAGTTGCAGACGTGTTGAAACAGACTACACACACACACACACACACTCACTCACACACAGGTCCACGTCCACCTGGTAACAGATGCAAACTCAGGCACACATGCAGAAACACAAACAGTCTGATAGACATAACAGACGTGCACGCGCGCACACACATGCTGGGAAGAGAGGAAATTCCAGAGGGAACAGGTGGGAGTGGCGATAGCAATCTATCAGGATGACTTTGATCTTCCCCATGCCTCTGTCACCACTGCCGAAATACAGTGGATGGATCAGGCCGATCTCCAATTAATCATAATGTGCATACGCACGCCAAGATGTAATCACAGCACCACATCAAAATACTTGCAAAGTAAAATTGTAGTTTTGATGGAGTGAGTTGCACCTCAGGTTGTACGTGCACATTGGAAATAAGCTGAAATGCATCCTAAGTTACGCAATGCTCACTGCCTGTGTGTCTGCCCACGCTTCCTTGAGCTCAGTCCAAAGTAAAGCAGAGATAGAAGAACAGTGGCATCTCTTTTTTTTTTTTTTTTTTTTTTTGGCGCTGTGGTCAGTGAGAGAAAATGATCTGAGGGGGGCAGTGTTGAGAGAAGCTCCAGGGTGTTGAGTTGAGCGACTTCTGAAACATTGCAAATAACATCATGGGAAAGTTTGGTCCAGGTAGGTGAAACAAAACAACAATCGTTGTCAGCACAGCCCCATTTAATGATTTAATAATAATAATAATAATAATAATGATAATAATAATAATAATAATAATTACTTGTGATTGTCAACAAGATGAGCTGAGATTTGGGGGAGGGAAGAAAAACACAAGGAAGGGAAAAAGGAAGAGAGGAGGGAGACAGAGAGGAGACAGAGACATGGCTCTGGCACAAACGCAGTGTCTACTGAGGACAGAAGTCAAAGCTCAAGTGTGTGTGTGTTTGTTTGTGCGCATGTGTATGTGCATGTCCTCAGGATGACATGAACCTCAGGGCATATTAAATGAAATCATTCAGTACAATGTCTCATCACAAGGAAGAAAATACCCGAACGCATTATCAGCCAAGCCTTTGTGTGTGTGTGTGTGTGTGGGGCAGTGCCAAGGCTGAGATGAGAGTGGAGAGCCCCTGCCTTAGGGGCCACAAAGACAGTTGATTGACAAGCCACATGAACATGAATGTGCCTGCGTAACCCTCTCTGTACCAAATCCTCATAATCACGCCACTTCTCCTCTTTTTTCCCCCTTGCCTCCCTCCACCCATCCCTATCTCCTCCCCTCCTCTCCCCAGCCCTCTTCACCCCCTGCACCTTTTTTCCCAACCATCCCTCCTTCCACCACTTCTCTCTATCCTCCAGGTCTTTTTTTTTAGGGAGGCGGGTGTATATTAATCACCCACTTGGTAATTAGCTGCTTTAAAGCATAAAAAGTCATGAATGGAGGCCTGCCCATGAACAGGTTTGCACATAAACACATCGGTCAGCTCACAGAGTGTGCTGCGAGGCCAAAACACAAGCAGCAACCAAGAAAACATGCAAGGAGGAAAAAAACTCAATCGTGACGGAAACCGTTTGCAGAAATTATTCATTTCCCTCCTTTTTTATGTTTTCCTTGTGCTGACTGTACACCCCTCCCTCTCCCCAGTCTCCCTCTTTCACTCTCACTCTTTCCCTCTTGCACATTCCTCTCCGTTTTGCATATCTCTTGCCCCCCCCACACACACTATACCTCACCATTTTCAAAACGACTCTCCTTCTCCCTCTCATTCTCTCTTTCTCTCCACCTCTTTCCCGCCCTCCCCTCACTACCTGACATTGTGGCTCAATGCCCAATGAGTCACACCTCTGCTAAAATCATCAGAGATGGAGGGAGGGAGGGAGCAAAAGAAAGAAATCGTCAGGGAGAGAGAAAAAGCACCTATGAGAGTATGACAGAGAGAAAAATATAGAAAATAAAAATGGGAGGGGAGAAAAGTTAGAGAGGCAGAAAGAGGGAGCCTCCGGGGAGAGAAAAGAGCATAGAGTGCGTTTAACTTTTTGACTCCAGTAGTCAGTGTGTGCTTGTCAGTAACAGTTAGCCTGTAGACAACAACACTTTCCACACACTGCTCAGGCACACACATCACACACATGCATGCACAAATACAACACGCACATACGGCCATACACAAACATAGCCACACAGTGACATCGTGCATAAGCCCACCTGCATGCTCTGCAGGCACACACACAGCAATCAGACATGCAAACAAACCAGAGTAGAAAGTGTGGCTGCAGCCTTGCCTCTCTACATCAGCCTCCCCCACCCTCTCTGGCCGTTGCCCTTGGATACCACACAAACACTCCCTGTTGGGCAACACTGGGAGTCAGGAGAGGACATACATGGGTCACACACCTCCCCAAGCGTTGCGAGTTTCAAAGCAGTTATATGTGAGGATGTGTGCGAGTGCATCTGTGCACTTTTTGCATATGATTCAGCCGTGAGTTGCAGTGTTTCTGCACAACCGGTTTCCTCTTGTTGTGGAAAAAAAAAGTGGAAGCAGCGTTCATTTCCAAGATGTCGTGTGTGTGAGTATATGTGTGTTGAAGAAGGCATAGGAGTGTGTGTGATGTGTCCATGAAACAAGAGATCAAAAGCAGGAAAGAGATAGACGGGCTCCACAGATGGAAAAACTAATATGATAAAATATTCAGGACAAAACATCTAAGAGGAAGGATTAATGGCTGGACAAACAAGTATTGTCGACTACAGCAAGTCTCCCTCATCCTCTGATTTTCCTCATGACGACCCTTATCCCTGAACTGTGACCCTCGCTTGCTTGTCACAGTGGGGGCGCAGGCTTTAACAAGGCTTGTGTTTTATGAACCCTGAGGGATCGCTGCAAGCTGTGTGGATGTTGCCGTGTGCCACATGCCTGTCATCATTCAGCAGCGATGTTTTTGAGCGTTTCTGTGCCTCAGTCAAACACGCTCATGCACACAGACAGGCTACTCTTTCTGATGTTGAATCAGTAGATCTGTTGAAAAAGTAAATCAATCGGCCCATAAATCAATTGGGTTTTCTGTCTTAAAGATCCTCAGGTTGGCTTATCACTGCATGTCCAGATGGAAGGGAACCAAGTGGGTTTCATGTTTCCTTTATCTTGGGGTTTGCACTGAGGGATTTGTTTTGATTTTAGGGAAACTGAAAGACTACAGCTGAAGACTCTTTAGTACCTCTACAAATGGCACAATCTATTCTGCTTTGATGGGGTCAATCCTAACTGAAGCCCCGGGCTTAGGAAGCGGAACGGGCCTCCTTTACCCATAGCTGTAATGTTTTTAAAGCCATACCAGCCAGCCACAAAGCTCCTTTTGCCCTTTGTACAGAACACACCAGACAAAACCTTGGAAGCCATCCACTGCAAAGCACATTCCCAAAGTATTTCTTTTTTCTTCTTTTTTACAAGTGTGGGATGGGGTCGAACAACAATTACGGTAAAATGTGACTAATATGTCACAGACATGCTGGTGTGTTTTTTTCTGACCTACTCTTTCTCTTTCTTTTTTTTTTCCTTTTCCATCCATCCTCTTCTCTCTTCTTGAAAATTCTTCCCTTTCACTTCAAACCCCTGTAATTACAAACAAAAGCGCTGACTCTTCTCCAGCTGAAACAATGATAATGATGGAGAGTAGAGTAGTAAGTGTGTGTGTGTGTGTGTGTGTCTCATCATCAAGCAGCAGCAGCTTGACGACGTGATGGGTGTAGAGAAATATGTGGAGGACAGAGGGATGATTAACACAATCTGGGCATCTGGGCATGAAGCCCCACAACTGAGAGTGCGTGGTGCGTGCGTGTGTGTGTATGTGTGTACATACATGTTGACTCTGCCTTGATAGCAACAATCCAACTCACAGCTGCTCCCCTAAGCTTGGCATTTAAATGAGGCAAACAGACACTTGGAGCAACAAATGGAATACAGACAGAGGCGGTGACAAACAGACAGATAGAAGAGATTTGAGGAGCAGCAGCAGCAGCAGACTCATGAGCAGGTTGCTCTTATTCTTGTAAACAACTTAACAGTGGTGAACGTAAAGAGCGTGTGTGGGGCAAGTGTGAGATAAGAGAAGGTGGCGAGACCTCGGAAATCATATCATCACCTCACCTTCAAACAGAAAAGAGATGCACACCAAGGAAGCCCAAGGTTCACAGCTAAATTGTTTTTTTCTTTTGTCATCTCTGAACTTCACACTCCCGTACCAGAACCCGAACGCGCGGCTGAACGTTACGAACAATACGCCGAGTGTGTGTTGCAGTAGTATCTAGGCCACATGTATGCATGGTTGTGAGGTAGAGCGAGTGTACTGCCTGGTTGTGTTTGGAGCGGGCCCAGGCCAGAGGAGCTCAAAGCACTGAATGTCATCATCAGAGCTGTCGGAGAGCCAAGCAGTAATCACACCCAGATCACCTACACACTCACGCCAACTTACAACACCAGTCACCCCAGAGTGGTGTGTGTGTGTGTGTCTAAAAAAAGAAAAAAAAGAAAAAGGAGACTGATTGAGAGGGAGAAAGAAAACGAAAGACAAGAAGTATATGTGCATGCAGCAAGTATGCATCCTGTGTTACCGTAAAAAGTGTGTGTGCACAGACAAGCATGTGGTCATAGTGAGTGAGTGAAGGCTGTGAATGTGTGTGCTGGAGAGAAGGGTGTATTTTTTCTCTCCTCTTTCTTCCTCCCTCTCTCCATGTCAGTCTTATATCCCACCCCTCTATTTTCCATTTTTACATGCAGCTCCAGATGTGAAGGCAGTGAAATATTAAATTACAGAAATGGGCTTGTTTCTGCACTTTGGCTATATCAAAAACAACCCAGCCTCTGCTCTCTCCTGACCTGACACACACACTTTCTCACACTTTGATAATCTAATTTCAAAATGCATATGACCACACAGTGCAGGTGAAGGGTGTACAGTACAGGAGGAAAGTACACTAATGCCTGTCACTTATTGAGTGCACTAATACTTTTCTCAGTTATATGTTTAGAGTACACCCAGAGTTACTCACATATCATTTGTTTTCAATTTTTCAAAACAACGTTCATGTCAGAGTACAAACTCACCAAACACACAGCATCAAAGTTGAACACCACAGCTGGACCTTGGAGCTCTTGCATAAGTGTCTTGAGGTGCAGTGCCTGTAAGCGCCACTAGATGCTGGATCCAAGAAAACGTTACTACACACTGAAGTCAACAGACCATTTAGTTAAAAACATAAACAGCGTTAATGGACTCGTGTTTATTTCATATTGCGAGGCTTTTTAATGTCAGTAGCTGACAGGAAATTGGACCCAAACTCTTTCATAGCAAAGCGATTGCAATTAAATGGTGTACATAGAACATTGTTTTGTCTTTACATCTATACTTTTTTACAGCAGACATTTTGACTGGTCATAGTGGGAAAGCACAGATGTTACTAATAACGTTAATGATGGCTGGAAGTGTTCCAGTAAGTAAGTCATGACAGTCTGACAGTGAGCCAGCACACACAGTACCAGGACCCCAAGACTACAGTACCTAAACGAATTAAGCCATCATTGCTCATTAAATTTCACACCATGCTTTTCCTACTGTGACATTTTATCATGGAAAAGGCTTATTTTAAGAATTATTGCTCTGTTAAGGGGATATTAAGTCGTATAGGGCCTTATTTATGTATTTGTGTGATTCAACAGCATCCATCCCCAAATTCGAGGAAAAAAATGACAGAAATGCTAAACCCCAAACCAGCAAGACCACAGTCTTTTAAAATAAGATCAAAATATATTCATCATTTTAGCCCTGCTAATAAAACAAAACAAATGTTTACTGTCAGTACGAGGGAAATTAAATGTGTGCATGTACAAGTTTGTTCGATCCAAACATAATAATTGCACTAAGCGTTATCTGGATGTTGTGTTGCAGAGAACAACAAGTTCAACAACATACTGAAGTGATAAGTATTGGAATTATAAATCAATTAAAGTAAGCAGGTTAGTGAAATCATGTTACTTCAATCCATAACAGCACTGTAAAGATAATATCAGCTTGTGTACTATAAATATCTCTACAGTACAGTACTTTATCATAAGCATTTTTTCAACTTGTACTTACCATGTCAGCCGTTCTACCCAAGAAAATTATAGCAAAATATTAAACATTTTACATAAACAGGGGATTATAGTCCTATAGACCTGAGAGCCAACTGAGCCAATCACAGTCGCACTGCTGAAAATGGAGGAGACCCAGTGGTATCAGTTCAGTTCAGTTCAGTTGGAAACAGCATACATCAAAGCAACAACATAGGAGATTAATCAACTTCAGTAAGGTGGATGTCACTTATAATAGTAGCAGAAACAAACACAATTATAAGTAATAAAAAAATACTCTCAGAGTCAGTGAGTGAAACAGAATTCTCAGAATGCATTGTGACATCACAAAGGCTACTGAGTGTTCTAATAAATACACACACTGACAGGGAGTGGTTTACATGAGAAATATATTGAGGTCAGTCAGCCACGAAAATTATACTGTAGGAATATGGTTGGCAGTAATCGATGCACTTAAATGCTAAAATTCAAGTAGAGTTGTTTTTTCAATTTTTTTTATTCCTGCTACTTCTCAAATGCAATTTGCTGACCAGAATCAAAAACATGATGAGTCAAGGGCAGTTTAAAAGGTAAGCAACAGTCCCAGAGTTTCATAATGACTACTGGTGGCCACAGTTAGATACTTACATTTAAAGTTAATACAAGATGCATGCAATACAAACAAACAGCATTAACAGGTAGTTCAGTTTGTACAAATAAAGCAAAAAGATCATTCCATGGGGTTTGTTAGCAAAATGGTAAGATGGCAGATCTTCAAGTCAAGTGAGTTAAAAACACACAAGACAGAGCAAATAAACACAGACATTAGATTGATTATTTAACAAAACTCTGTAAATAGTTTAAACCTCGGAGAATTACAGCAGTGCATAAGACTGTATTTTTGCCCAAGAACATAATACATTCAAAATGAATGATGATTCTTTAAAAAGCCAATTAAAAAATGGAAATTCTTCACATTTTGTGTTGCATATTCAGATACAACAGCCAAGTATGTGTACACCAGTAACAGTGTGGGCATCCAAGAAAGAGCTTAATCTTTTCCTCTGCTTCATGTCACATCTCCTGACTATACAGCAGGCGACCCGCTGGTATCACAGGGAGCACTACAGAGAGCACTACAATGCCACAAACATCACCAAAACCTGTGCTCTCCCCTCTGCACATATTGTTCTGAGAAAGCATTGCCCCCTTCTAACCTCCTCCATAAACCCTGAGCTATCCCGGGGATACACATGACTTACTGATTGAGTGTAGACAACCTGATAGCAGTTTAGGATCACAGTAGAGTTAACACACTGTCAAATGCCATGCAATGAGCACCTCAACAGGGGACAGATGAGAGTAACATGTGAGCGTATGCTGGGCGTGTGTATGTCTGCGCATAGTATATGAGAAGGGTGAGTGTGAAAGGAGTGTGTATCTTATGTGTGTGTGAGTGAAGTGTGTGTATATGTCTGTTTGTGTGTGTGAGGGCTACCCTGCTCAGGGCATTGACTGAATTGTTTCCACATGTGTCTTAACGCAGAGTTCTGGGCGGGTTTGGAGGACAAGGGAGAAGAGGGGGCTGCCATAGTTGGTGAAGGAGGAGTGGGGGGGGGGGTCAGGTTTCATAGCACCATGCAGCACATCTGGGCCGCGAGAGCAGAATTAGATTTCCCACGACTGAAAACACATAGCCTACACACACTCACATGCGTCTCCACACACCTTGATAAACCATGATCGGTAAACAAACATCTGTGATGTGTAAGCAGCGAGCGTGTGTGAACGTCAACTACCACAAACACAGCTACGGTACAGTACACAGGACAGACACACACTCCAGCCACCACACGCATTGTACGACCAGCTAATGCATTACCAGTACACAGTTCCTCATTTATGTTATGTAAATGCATAAATAAGTGTTATACAATAAGTCCTGCTTATTGTATCATGCTTTGTTGCTTTTAAACCCTGGTCTTTCTGATCCTTAACGCACACACTATTTCTCTTTCATGCATGCCCACACACAAATACAATACACACACACACACACACACACACTCAAACACCCACTTCTTCCCTGGCACAGCTGTCCCAGTCCCAAATGCTGCGGGCACACGGGGCACGACGTTTCACTGAACATAGCACGAAATCTGAACATGGAAGGAAAATCTGTCAACAATGAATGTCATTCTCACTAATCATTCCCCTAGGAGGAGACCACAGAGAGAGAGAGAAGAAATGTAATTGGGCAGACATGTAGATGATGATGGAAGGATGAAGATGACGAGTGCAGACCAACTACTGGACGACCTGTACAGCAGGTGTTGAAAGGTGAGGAGGCAATGGAGACAATGTGAGCGTCAGAGCGAAGAATGATGCGAGAAGAATGAGAGGGTGACAGGACGGGATGAAAGCAGGTTAGAGGTGAATGGGTAGGGAGAGCCGGGTGGGAGTGAGGGAGACGGAGACGGAGTGAGATGAGATAAATGGGGGGCATGCCAGGGAGTTCCATAAAAATGTTTAATTGCCAGCAGGTTTATTCATATTAAGAGAAAGAGAGAAGAAAAAAGAGAGAGCTTAAACAGTACAGTACAAATCTGTCTGTCTAGAGCCCCCAAATCTAATTTACACAACAAACAGAGAGAGGGGAGAAGAGAGGGCAAAAACGGAGGGGAAGGGAAGGGGGGTAGCGAACGAAGAAAAGGAGAGGGAGAAAAATGCTAATTGGCTACAGTTGGGCATGTCTGGCCTGAGATGAAAGAGAGGGAGAGGACAGAGAGAATGAGGGAGCAGCAGGAGGGAGGGATGAGAGCAGCACAGAGAGTGGAGTGAAGGAGACGAGGACGAGCGTGGACTACGCGGACTGACTGACTGATGGATGAATGGTAACGCACATGGGTTGAACGAGCAGTGTCATCTGTAGTGTATATCACATAATGTGTCCCAGCCATCACTGCTGCTCTTTCTTTTTTTTCTCTCCACCTCCCACAACTGTTACTCAAGCCTCTGTTTTTCTTCCCCCAAAACAATTGAATGAATGAAAGTAAAGCTAAACGAGTAGTAATGGCTTCTCATTCACATAAATAATCGTAGAGAAATGTTGTGAGTGTCGACACTTTTCGCTGGGAATGCAGATACTACTACAGCTGAATATTCCACACTTCAGTATTCCCTGCATCCTGTCAGGAAAACATGGCTAAATCTCAAAATCTAATTGAGTTCATCGACACCATCTCTCTCTGCTTAATAATTCCCTGTGTTAGACTGTGTTATCCCTCTCAGTACATTAACAAGTCTTTGAAAAAACTTTTTAAGGGGAAAACCAATTTGAATGTCACTCATGCAATGAGGGTCACACTTGATTGACATTTGGTCAGCAGCTACTGTTCATTGGGCTGTTGAAGTGCATTGGAGGAGAGGACAGGCTGCATAGTGTTGTATTTCACTCTTCCAGTCTTATTTACGCTGAAGCAGTGTTCCTCCATCTGTAGATGCATAGACTTTGAATGGAATCCACAAATGAGTCAGATTGGACTTTCCCACAGCTGTGCAGAGGTTTGGCGTTGTCTGCAGTACTGGTGCACTGGTGCAGGGATACTGGAACTGTTTCGGCTTGGCGAGTCCTTCCTGAATTGAAACAACTCGTAACCTCAACTGCTGCTGCTGCAGCAAAAAAAAAAAAAAAAAAGACTTAAAATTCTTTTGGTCCCTCGTGCAAAGTGTACCTCGTGCTCCTTCTGTTTATGGACCCTCTCCCCCTTACCTCACCCCATTTTGTCTCGCACTCTGTACATCTCTCCCATTTTGTCTCTCGTCTCCTGTTCCATCAAGTTTTACACCTCCTCCTCTCTGCCTCCCCTGTGTTTTAACTTGAGCTTATTCCTGTATTACCCCAAATCCCCCCACGAGCCACATGTAGAGAGCAGAGCTCAAATGTCACGATGAAAACATGATACCAATTAATAGGTCAGCATTGTCCGGAAAAAGGTCAGAGTGTTTCTTGGGCTCGGTCAGCCTTTGGCCCTGGCAGGATGAGGATGTGTGTGTTGAAGGTAGGGACATTCTTAAAAAGTCTCTCTCCCTCTGTAACGCAGACCTATGTCTCCAGGCTGATACAGCATCTGTGCTTTGTTAAACATATTACTGTTACGCAAGAATCTGGGGCAAAGAACAACAACACTTGCTAAATATTTTGTTTATTGAAGTTAAAAATGCATTCAATTGCGGTCATGAATCCTGCTTGAGAACCCTTCACTCTGATTAATCATGAAAACAAAGCAGCCTTTAAAAGGAAAATAAACCCAGGGCAGGCCACTGGTGGAGAAATCGCCTTTGGTGTGTACCTGACTAAGTTTGGACTCCAGCCAGAATTAGGCCAGGAAAGCAGGTCAGGGGGTGCTGTTCTGCGGGAGATCTGTTTGGAGTCTGCTCTGTGTGTGTTTTTGTGTTTAGCGCGGTTTAGTCAGTCTCCGATTTACAAACATTTAAGGCCCCGCTGCTGCGCTGTTTCATTTTTCATTTAGTAGCAGCCCAAGGCCATGTCCCAGATTGGAGACTGCTACACAGCACACGGCTGCACTCTGCACCGCACCGAGCCGAGCCTCCCCTCCTCATCGTCTGGTCTGGTCTGGTCTGAGGAGATGAGGACCTGCCGGTGACCCCGTGTAGCCTGCAACACACACACACGCACACTTTACACACTTGCATTCTTGCACATTTCTATATGCATACTCACACACACACACACAAACCTGAGCAGAAAGCCGACATATTTCTGTCCGTGCACACAGACACACATGAGCAGGCCAAGAAAACACAGACAGATAGGCAGACAGAACACAGGCACACAGACAACATGAGGAACAAGCCGGCTAATTCCACTAATACGCAAAAGTCTGCAGAGACAGACAGGTATGACACAGCAGCCACTACAAACACAAAGAGAGACATTACACACACTACACTCTAGTGCACAGTTAGGAAGGTTTAAGCCTAACACATAGGTACCCACACATGCAGAGAGTTACACACACTGCAACACCTGATAACCAGTCACATGCAGACTGCGCAGTCCTGCACACACACTACACACCAAAATATAAAAAAAAAAACACTCAAATTTGAACCTACCAACACCAAAACTACTAGCTACAAGCACCAGAAATGCGCACACACACAGACAAACACACAGAAGGTACAGGTTTGTGCACACAAACACACACCTGTGGTTTCAGGCCAGCACACACAGAACTCTTTAGTCTTAGAGCTGTCTGTCCCACTTAAAGTGAGCGCTGCTTGTGAAGAGGACCTGACAGACAGAGAAAACACACACGTACACACACGTGCACACACACTGCGATGAGTACACTGCTGGAGCAGAAGACCTGACTAAGCTGAATTTCCCCCTGCTCCCCTTTCCTATTTTCCATCTGCCTCAGCGTAGGAGAACCTGTGTGGGGAAAAATAATGCCCACCATACACACGCCACGCTTCACTTTCTCTACTCTCGCTGTGACACTCCTTTGAACACACATACACACATACACACATCCACTTCTAATCCGCTCTGTCAATCTCTGCAGTTTCCTTCTGATTTCTATTCCCTGATTTCTTTCCATGCAGCCTCTCAGTAGTCTGTCTCCACTCGCCCTCCCAATTTCCTCAGCTCCAGCCTTATCTCTTTTCGGTACCCTATCTCCTCCATCTTTCCTCCCTCACTCCCTCCATCCCTTTGTCGTTTCTGTGGTGCTGTGTGGTTGACCAACAGCCAGGGAGAGACAAGTGCAGGGGTGCCGGCCAAACTTGCCTGCCTCTCCGCCCAAATTACATGGGACAGTCCCAATTACCCTGTGGCCAACCAAAGCATTTCCTGGGTTAGCGCTGGTGACGCGTGCCCCCCCTTTGCTGTGGTTACAGGGGGTGTCATTAGACGCTTGTTTTACTGCAACCCCAAGAACGTGCCCGCCAGCCGCATCCACGCCACGGGAAGCAGGACTGCAACGTTCCAATAACTTTGCCGAGGCTGATGGATGACAAATGGGAGAACGTAAGGGGTAATGCTGGAGCTTGTAGTAAATTCCTGCTGGCCAAGAGGGAGATGCAAAGGGAACATTGCAGGGAAAATACGAAATTCTTGACAAGCTGCTTTGACTTCTCAGAAGCAGATAAGTGCAAGCTGTAATGTTTTGTGGGATTCAAAACACTGGGATTAAATAAGGCGAGCTTTTTGGACAGGTTATCCTGAATACTATGCAAACTGTAAAACGCAGATATGAAATGAATAATATATTCTGAGAAGTGTGGTTTTGAAGAGGTTGCAACAGGTTGCAATAAAGTATACAGCTCTAAGAGATACAAATGATGGGAAAGACAAGACAGCAGAATAATGCTAAAGACAGAAAGGTTCTCTTTTAGGCTTTATACCATGATCGTCATACAACTGTACAGCAGGTGTCCATGGATACATAAATATAAGCAGATCTATGACTGAGGTATGCATGTATCTGCATGAACATAACGGCACTTGTGTAAAATAACTATTTACACAAGTGCTGTGAGTCATAATCTTGAAGATTTTCATTTGATTGTCTTTCACTTTACGTATCGAGATTACTGGTAATTGCAGGTGCGCTTTTGGACCCCACTTCAGTGTCATTTTCAAGTTTTGCCATCTGTAGTCATCAATCTTTTGTTTGTTCAACTATTATTCAACTACTGTTGACTCACAAAACTAACACAGGCCAAAAAAACAGCACTCCACGTCATACACAGGTGAGTTGAAGAGCCAGTCAGTGGCCATTGGCTCAGTCTTTCTTCGATAGATAGTGACTTAACAGATATTTATTCAAATTAAAATCTTCAAGATGATATCTTTTATTACAAAGTTGACATACTGTTTCTAAGTATTTCCATTTTATGCTACTTTATACCTCTACTCCACTGCTGCTGGTAATTATTGTACTTTTTTTCATCCACATGTTTTGGATAGCCCAATTTATTTGTTACTTTGCAATATTGCATATTGCATTAAGTTTTTATATGCACCTTCTTATAAAATATGATGCATTGTTATAGATTATACATCGCAAAAGTTTATAAAGAATTAGAAATGATAATCCCACATCATATAGTTAATAATATGATATTTGAAAAGGGACTGTTCTGTAAAATCAGAGCTTTTGATGTGTTACGTTCACTTCACTAATAATATGAATACTGTTTACTTAAGTAAACCTGTAAATGCAAGACCTTTCCTTGTACTTGAGTATTTACTGTTGTAGTGTTTCTTCTTCCACCGCTGTACGAGGCAAAGCAAAAGTTGAAAAACATAAACGTATTTTAAAATTAGAGCCAAACAAAGGAGAGGGCGAGTAGATGAAGGAGAAGAGAGAAATAGATGGATTTCATTGGGGAAAGTAGGCAAACGGGAAGGGAAAGAGCGAGCGACTGACGCACAGAGAGGATGAGGGTTTGGAGGGGGTGTCTGGCGAGAGGCAGAGTGACGTAATGGATGAGAGGAGAGAGGGATTAGCTGAGTGACAGAGATGAAGGGACGCTCTCTGGTGTCACCCATCCTCCCTCTCACACCGTCCATCATTCATCGGGAGCATCATGGGGCTCCAGGGTGCGAGGCAGCTGTGCATGCCAGCTGTGCGCAAGTGTAAGTGTGTGTAATCAATTTGTTTGCATACATTTCAAAGTCTGTTTATGCATGTGTGTATTGTATGTATTAATATTCCCTCTGTCAATCTGTCAATATTAATGTGCACCATGTGTCTGTGTACAAAGTGTGTGTTTTATCTATGTATGCGGTGCGTGTGTGTCTGTGTTTTGTATGTGTATGGTGTGCGTCTACATGCAATGTGTCTACGTCTAGTTGCCCATCTGGTGCTGCTATGCTGTGCTGCTCAGCCAGCTCTCTAATAGCTCCAATAAGCCTGTGGTTTGCTGCCTCATACACACATGCACACATACACACACACACACACATATATACACAGATATGTACACACTTGCGCATGAATACACACACACATACTTACACACAGTTAACACAAACCTTTACACACATGCTCCTCTCGCTGTTATTCTTCTTCCAAGAGAAAGAGGCCGAAAAATGACCATTTATTTACTTTGAGCTCTGGGGCTGCGGCAACACAGCCTGCCAGTACCAGAAAAAAAGAGAGAAAAAGTCAAAAAGTGAAACAGAGGAGGGAGTAGGAAGGCTAAAGGTAGGCGAACAACAGAAGAGGACAGAGGGAGGAGTGGTGGACGTACAAGCAGAGAATGAGCCAGAAGGAGCTACAGGTTGAGCGAAAGTTTGCTGGTGGATGTGGAGCAGCGAGCTGTGGTTTGGTCCGGTGCAGCGTTTGGTTGTGTTATAGTCTGGCTGTGGCTTGTGTGGGTTGGGCTGAAATGAGCAGGGAAACAAACCCAGGCAAGAGAGCAACTGAAATCACTCCGAGCACTTGAAAACACATATTACAAGTGCTCAGTGAACTCATCTTCCGAGTTCCGATTCCGATTTTCCGATTTTCGTCCATGTTGAGGTTATGTGTCTGATGAGACGAATTACGGTTCACCTCATACATTTCAAATATTTTTGAGCCGTATTTTTGTTTGTCTAGGTCTGCTGGAAGGAGCACTCTGCCTTGCTCGGCCTGCTTCTGGCCCGGCTGATGGGGCTCCGTTCAGTAGCGCAGTGTCTTTCCAGCTAGCACGGCCGCACTGGGTCCAGTTCCAACAAACTGAGAACTTATTTACATTCGGAGGGAAAATATGCCTTTTCAAATGCGCCTTACAAGTCATTTCTAGCCAGAGAAATATTTCTACACATGTAAACAGGACAAATTGTCAACTTAACTTTGACGTGATTCCCCTGGATGTGGTGGATTACGCTTAGATTCAAAGCCAGGTTGTTCCAGTTTATCCAACAAAACAGGTCTCTCTTCAACTAGATGTTTATTTGAATCCCCTTGGGAAAAGCCAGGTGTTGCCAGTGTACACAGGCCTAATGTGGTTTGGGGAGTTTACCTTAGAGTGCAGACTACAGGTGCTTGTAGGAGTGCGCTGCAGTGCTCTGAAGATAAGATGCTGAGATGGGAGGAGAGCATGTGTCCCACGGCCCCTGCACAATGTGAGTCAATGCGAAGACTGACTGATTGATAGATCCACACACACACACACACACACACACACACATACACTCACGCTTACAGACGGCATGTCTGCTCTGAAGTCCAAGGTTGCCACAGTTACCTGCTCTCTGTTTCTCTTCCCTCTTCCGCTCTTTTTCATCCCTCTCTCTCCCTCCCTCGTCTTCAGTTAATCTGTTCCAGAGCATTGTGATCACATGGAAAAAAAACATAGCAAGTGCACATATTTCCCCCTTAGCCAAGAGTGAAAAAAAAACACACAGAGTTGGGTTGGGGTGGGGTGGGATGGGGTGTGGGGGAGGGAAAGCGGGGCACGGGGGGTTGTATGATGGGGAGAAAAAAAAAACGAAATAAACTGTTTATTCAAAGGCAGCACTGAGCCCTTTTGTTGTGGTGGGGACCTGTCTTTTATTAGCAGCCTGAAAAGCCTTCAAAGGCTGGAAAGACAGAGGACATGCCAACAGACGAGTGTATACAAGGCAGAGGAGAGAGGAGGGGAGTTGGGGGATGATGGGAGAAAAAGGGGGGACGGTGAAGGGGACAGGGCAAAAAGGTTTAGAAAGAGCCAAACGAATAAGGTCTGGGGACATGAATGGGTAGAAAGGTCTTGGAGGGGGTGGTGGAGGAGGTGATGGAGGGTTAAGAACTTGAGATTGTGCCACTGGCAGTGAGGACACAGAGCGAAGGCCAGCGCTGAAGCGAAAGGGGGGTGCTGGGACACTTCCAGATGGACCATAATATGGGGAAACTGTTCAGAACTGTTCTCATATGTTTGCAGCTTTTTACACTGGCAGGACTTTCACAGAGTCTTGTAACTGATTTTGTCAGCGTGTGTGCATGTGTTTCTGTTGGGGAGGTTAAGAGGAGAATGATGTTTTATATCAGATCTTGATAGTTTAAAAAAGTTCTGGCAAAGATTATTTGGTGTGTATGTGTGTGTGTGTGTGTGTGTGTGTGTTTGTGTCTGTGTGTGTGGGTCTGTACCTAAATCTGCACACAGTTATGAGTGTGTGTTTGTCAGCGTGCTGTGCGGTAGGTGTTTGTGTGTATAAACTTACACGTGTGAGGGAGATGGATGTATTTGGGGATAGCTTGGAGAGGCAAAGGAGACATTCCCTCATTGCGTAACTTCATCTGTCTTATCTACGCTCTCAAAGCAAACTGTCAATGTTGCGTTCCCATCTCTTCTCTCTCTCTCTCTCTCTCTCTCTCTCCCTCTCTCTCTGTCTTTCTTTCTCTTCTTCAAGATCCAGTCTTCAGGGGCACAACCTTCTTGCTTTCCTCCCATCTCATCCTGCTTTCCATCTCATCTCCTGAGTATTCAAGCTGTTTGTCTGCTTTGGAAAAATGCTGTTAAAGTGATGTGGCCACTATGATCCAACCTTAAAGCACTGTGTTTGTGCGTGTGTGCAAGCATGCATGCGTGTGAGTGTTCTCGGGCTCAAAATATGCTGATGGTATGAACCGTATGTGTGCGTAGGTGCATAATGCGTGCAATCTATTTTAGTGTTTGTGTGCTGTGTGTATGCGTGCGCTCGGCCTGTGCACGGTGACCGCTCTTGAAGCCGAATCAAAGTGCTCTGCTTTCAATAAGAGTCACAATCAGCAAAGTGGCAGCAAGCAATGACATCACTGCAGCTGGGTCCCCAGCTGAGAGCACAGAAAGGACTTTGGCAAGTGTGTGTGTGTGAGTGAGTGTGTGTGGACGTATGTGTGTAACAGAGTCAAAAACCAGTGTACGCATAGTTTATTTGTAATATGCATATTTCATGCAATTCGTAAACTCTGTGGCAGAGCAAAATGCAAGCAGGTCCGTGCCAGTGTAGAACCTTTCCTCGCAGTGCTTGTGTGTGTGTGTGTGGAGGTGTGTGTGTGTGTGTTTATGTGTGTGTATGGTGGCTGAGAGCGTAAGTGAGATTTCCAACCTCAGTCGTCCCCATCAGTCTCTCTGCACATTCTGTGCCTTGTTTCTATTGGAGCAGACAGTGCTGCGGTGAGAAAAACAACAGGAATTTCATCTGTCATTGATTAAGCCCATTAACGGTGGTGTCTGATGTCTTTTACACTCATTCCACACACACCGACGTGCAGCTGCACTCACAAACACACAACGTTACACATACACCCTGACTCCCCCCACACTGCACCGCTACCAAAACTACCATACAGTAACGGACACACCATGGAATATCATCAAGATCCACACCATTACTGTGTGTGTGTGTGTGTGTGTGTGTGTGTCTGTGTCTGTCTGTCTGTCATCTGTGTGTGTGTGTGTGTGTGTGTGTGTGTGTGTTTGTGTTGGGTGTGAATGGATTTTCACACGCTAAGTCATGCAAGCCGGAAAATACTGATCATAAACTTCCAACCAGCATGAGCAACCAACAACCCCACAGAGAGAGCCAACACACACACACACACACACACACACACACACACATTCACAATGCTACTGGACACACAAGCTACTGACACACACACTCACACACATTGTAAACTGCACTCACATGAAGAAACCATGCTTTCAAACACACACACACGCACACATAGGACACAGCCACTGAAAACACACTGCTACTGAGCATACCGCGCAACCAGACACTCCAAACTCACTAAACAAATGTCTGATGTTGTCACTCTGGTATTTACCACTCCACCACTGTCATTTTATAAGCCAGCCTCGCTGCTTTGAATGTGCAAGCATTGTGATTTTAGCTGCGGGCTGAAAGTACAGCTCACATAATGTGACAGTTATTGGTTGAAAACAGAGCTGAAGTGCTACAATTCCACTACGTCGACACGGTTTACATCTCTGCTTCCCTGCAGAATAAAAACAAATGTGAAAAAACTTAATGTATTGGTGATCAACCTGAACATCTGAAGTTTTGATGCAGACACTGTGATTTTTGTCACAGAAATATAGTGTGTGTGCATATAGAGTGAAAACACCTCCCTGCATGTGGTTTTACTAAACAAATCTATATTCAAGATCCACTTATTAGCTTTTTCTGTGGTGCTTTCAACATCTCATGGGTCTCCCTCAGCAGAGGTAGAATCAGTTCTGTCCTACGTCTGGAACTTCAGCCTTCAGGTGATTGTATACAGTATGTCACTACTGTGAGATGAGATTGAAAGCTCCAGTGGACCTTGAGTTAATAATCTTTTGTCAAACTACTATTTCATAGTCTAGAATTAACTTTCACACTCGATTCAGAATATTATTGATCATACAGTAAACTGTGTTTAAAATGATGCATAAAATTTCTGAAGTGCTCCACTTGATCTTATGGCACAGACAAAAAATTGTTATCCTGGGTTTAAATATTTCATTCAGAGCTGTAAATGCATGAAGTAGTTTTTTGCAGTGCCAAAGCACGTTTTTTGTATGTGGCATCGTCAAAATGTAAATGATAAATGGACTTTACTTGCACTTATATTACGCTTTTCTAGTCTTCCGACCACTTTTCCAACAAGTGTTTTGCACTACATTCATCCATTCACACACATTCATACAGTCATTCACAGACACACACACACAAACTCACACACCCACACACCGATGGTGCAGCCTTGGGGTTCAGTATCTTGCCCCAGGACACTTAGATGAGCAAACTGGAGGAGCCGGGGATCAAAACCACTGATCTTTCAATTAGTGGTCAACCTGCTCTGCCTCCTGAACCACGACCATGAAAAAGGTTTTTTAAAAGCAGCAGTAAGACTAAAAAACAGTACAATCAAATTGAAAGACAAATGTAAAAGTAAATATACAAATGGGTGAAAACATTCCATCCCACCAAAAGACATTTCCTCATTTGGAGTTTGGATGATGTTGATGGAGCGAGCAGAGAGAACACATCAGTCCAAAACCTCTCACAGGTGTTGAGTTGTGTTGAGGACTGTGAAGGCCACTGCATATGATTTACATCATTTTCAAGCTCATCAAACCCTTCAGTGAACCCTTCTGCCCTCTGTGGAAGCATCTGCAGCATCTGTTTCTCCATTGAGGTTTCTTTAACTTGTCACCCATCTGTATATGGAAAACGTCAATTATCAGTTTTATAGGAATGTTCATACAATCATGAGGCTTGAGTAAAACAAATAGCTCTTTAATTGCTGTGCAGCCTTTGAAAATGTGTGGGAATATTTTTTTGGCTCTGCACAATTCAAAGGAATTCCGTTGAAGATAATTCAGTTGCGTATAATATGAGTTTCCCTGTTCTTTTCCATTTTCAGTGTTTTATCCAATATGTAGTTGTTTGGGTATTTATAGTCTCTGAAGTTTCCTTTCACTTAGGTCAGTGCAGTTCTCAACCAGATCATTTGGGTCCAAAATAGTTCCTTCAAAATAAAATAATTTTCCTCCAACTAAGCTGAATACAGCCTATTGAGCTGAAGAGAATAATTGAACCAAATGGTTGTCTAACAGCTGTCACTACTTGATTCATTCATTTTTTTTACTGCAGAGGCAAAAGGGAGTAATGCCTTACAAGATATAAAAATAGTGCTTTCAAAATGCATGAATTTATTGACTGCAGTTTAATCACCCAGCAATCCAACTTTGAGTTTCAAACCTGTCAAAGCCCAAAAAATATTATCTGTATCATAAAATATATATTGGCAATGCTCCATCTGCTCCAGTTAGTCATTCATTTATCAATAGCATAGAACAGAAGAGGATAAAACAAAGCTGAACACCAAGCAAACGGCAGCATAGCAGAACAGGAGAGGAGAGCGAAGCCAACAGCGGAGACCTGGGGGAACAGAGCGGTGATGAGGGACGGGTACCAGAGACACCCGGCAACTCACATGGGTGTGCACAGCAACCCACACACACCAGTGCACATGGTACACATGCCAGCCATAAAAAACACACATGATTATACACATAGATACACAGGCCAGAAATAAGCAAACGTGCAAACACACACACACACACACACACACAGCCATACTCACAAGTACCTGCACACATCCCACCTGTGGCACATATGTATGTGCATCTTTGCTTCAGTGCACATTGAACCCATAAACTTGTGCTTGTTATCATGAATCCTTTCGTATCGGTGTGTTTCCTCTCATCTTTGCCTCCATGCTTCTTCTGCTTCTCCTTCTTCTATCAAATTCCAGAGATCCATCACATTCCATATTTCCATCACAGGAGACAGCCCCACGGCCCTGCCGCTCTCCAGAAGTCCAAAGCTCTGTCCAACACACCAGTCCGACTCCAGGATCCTGTCATGTGCTATAATTTAGCTCTTTCCAGAACGCTTTACTTTCCCTCTGACTGTCACTTCCCATATATCACTGTCATTCAGCTCATCTGTCGGGGGTCTGGGAAAAGGGCTACGGGTGACGGAGCAGAGGTGTCATCAGATTCCTGTCTGGGTCTCTCTCTTGGTTGTTTCCTCTGCTCATAACACACACACACGCACCTAACTTAAGTCTGAATGACAAAGGGCAGAGGGGAAAGGCAGGTGGGTTTCAAGGGAGTGAGAGGTTCAAGAGAGGAAGGGAGAAAGTGATAGAAGCCAACAGAGAGAGTGTGAGCGAGGGGAAAAGAGCGTGAGAGAGAGAGAAAGAATGAGAAGAAAAGGGAGAATAAAACAACAGGCAAAGTGGGAGAGAAAAAGAGAGGGAGAAAGCCTCTGGAGTGCTTTTTCACTCCAACGGGACAAAAGGTTACAGCATGACGGGGGTAGGTGTCAGGTGATGTGTGACAAGTCCAAATTAAAGATGACATAATGGCGGGGGCCCGGATGGGGTCCAAACTGGGGGCTGACTGAGACTGAGGGTGGGGGCAGACCGTGGCAACCAAGTCGAGCTGGGCCACGCTGGGCTGGGCTGGGCTAGGCTGGGGCTGGGCAGCAGGGGGCTACCCTGCAGGCTCCTCCATATGGAACACGTTAGCCTAGCGATTGCTAATGAAATGCAGGCTGACGTCAGGCAGACACCCACCCATTGTTTTGCTGCTTAATTTGTTATAATATTTGTCTTACAAATAAGGATTTTGTCAGGACAGAAGAGGAATAAGAGGTTACCACCGCAGATGAACAGAGGTGGGCAAACGGCATTACAGTCAGAGCCCAATGTTAAGGCAGCAAATGGGGTTCGAGAATTTGCAGCAAAGGTAAAGAAAAGCAAGGGGACTTAGCATAAGTGCTAACACAAGAAGGGCCAGAGCCTCAGCTGTCTAAGTGGGAGGTATAGTGACCGGAGGACTAGCATGGGTGGGTGTGCTGGAAAGGGAGGGGCTGTTGTAAGAAGCTCGGAGTATGTGTTAATTGCATATGGAAGTTTTTAGCATAAACAAACATTTCTGCATTACTCACAACAATTTGTTTTAGCAATGCATCAGTCAGGCTACTCCTGCAGCTGCCTGTTTTATGCACCCTCATTCACACTCATTCACTAAGTGTTATTCTTCATAATACTCTTTCTCTCTCTCTCTTTCTCTCTCTCTCTCTCTCTTTATTCAAGCCCATTCACTCAGTTTCCAACATTCTGAGAAGTCTTCCTAAAATAGGCTCAGTGGAGCAAGTTTAAGAATGCTTTTGTTATTCCAAAAGGAGTTGCGCTGTAATTGATCACCACCTGGGCATCTGGCAGAAGTCACAGCGAGCCGTAGAGAAGGGGATGCGAAGGGAGAGGAAGGAGCCGTGGATGGAAAGAATGAAAGAGATGACAAAACAGAGATGAACAAATGGAGATTGAGGGAAGAAAAGAAAGGAGGAGAGATTAATGGAGGTGTGTGTGTGGGGGGGGGCGAATGATGGAAAGTGTGTGTGCTATGCCTCTCTCTCTTTCTCTCTCTCTCTCTCTCTCTCTTGCTCTCCCACTCTGACATGTCAATTTGAAGGTGCTTTATTGGCGTGAGTAATGATGGGAGGAGTTGCCAGGGTAATTACATAGCACATTAAAGGGTTTCATAAACATTACAGTTCCTCCTCTGCCCAGTGGCAAGGCTAAAGGGGCAGGGAGAGGGAAAAAACAGAATGAGAAAAACGGACACAGCAAAAAGGAGAAGAAGCAGCACAAAGGAGAGTGGAGAGGACTGTGGAAGAGTAAAGGGCACTTGCTGGAGAGGAGGGGGAGGAAGGGAGGAGTGTGGATGAGATGAACAGAAAAGATGACAGGGGTGAAGGTTACCGCGATCATGGATTCCATCGCCGAGTGCCTGAACATGAAACAGGAAGAAGCGAAGAAAAAAAAAACAACATGCCGGACCAGCGTCCAACACAAGCTACAGCTGCAGTTCACATCACTATTCATGGAGAGCAAAGGATAACTAACACTCTCTCACACACACACACTCTGCAGCCATGAAACACACACCTACACAACTTTGTGCACACCCTTGTTGACACAATCTTTGCATGTATTCGTAACCATTCACACTATAGCCACAAACTCCACACACTCAGCTGCGCACAGCCTGTCACTGAGGGTCATGACACTCTCACTCAACCAAACACACACAACCACAAGGACCATAATTAAACAAACACCTACCCAGTCGCTGAGCATTGCATATTTATGTATAACCTCATTGGTCAAAAGCAATTAACTTCTTCTTCTCTACATCTTCACATAGTGCACTGAACGGTGCCTGCCAATCAGTGTCAGACAGCATGCAATGCTCCTGCTGCAGCACATCTCCATCACACGGGGCTTTTTGCATTAATTCCACAGTGCTGTAGCATCTTTAGTTCAGTGCATCGAAATGTTAAATCAAATAGTCAGATAGTCCCTGTTGTTGTTGAAATTTATTTCTGTCCTGAGTTTATTGGGATGTTCAGAAGTTGTTGAAAAGTTGGCCCCTTCATGAGGTTCTGTCATGAGTTCCTGATGATGCTGATATACGATCCAGGTGCATAAAGATGATGTCTTCCAAGGTTGATGTCTTTATATCTTTATGTTTTTTTTTTTTACTTACCACTTCATCAGTGCAAGTGTCCAAACTTCAGCAAGTGGCCTAGCCAGATGGCACAGGTGAAGATGAGACAGCCTAGCTGCTGGATCGCATATGTCGCTGGATTGAAGGTCAGTATTGTGCACTTGGTTAATCTGAGAGGCACAGATGTTTTATGTTGTTAGATATTCTGGCAAATGTTATCCACAACAAAGCCAATAAACTCCTGAAGCCACCGGATAGCTTCTGTAATGAAAATCATGCCATGATCCCTGCTAAGGTGCTGCCTGAAGAAGGCGGCAACCTGGGCACGATTCACTCTGCAAAACCAGTTTGCCTTACAGTGACAAGCTGGATTGCATGAATAATTATCCTGACACGAGTCCAAAGCAGCATCAAACCCTCCAACTTTAAAGTGTCAAAGTAAAGTTATTCCAGTGCTTCAGCTGGGCTATGTATAGAGACAACAGCTGCAATGGATTCTGGTTCGCAGGAGAGTAAACGTTCATATTCACTGGATTAATCTTGCTCAGTGAGAGAAGGGAGCAGGCTGTGCACCACCAACATCGCCGCTAATAAAAACAATATTTTGCTTTTCTCTTCATCTCAACCGCAGCTCACTATCACACAAACGGCCCTCCACTAATTAATTCCTGCTCTTACTTAGTTGCAGCTGTCGATTCTCTCATCTCGCAGATGGGGACAAGTGGCGAACAGGTTCTCATTTCAAAGCCCAGCACACTGTACACATTCCTTGACTTCACATGGGCCCCCATGTCATCAAAGGGCCTTTATTAAGTGTCTCATACATTTACACATTGGGGAACAGTTTAAACTTGGCCCGTGATTAACAGAGTGGGGGGCGGGGGTGATATCTATCCCAGAGACCAATGTTAGGCTGACATCTCAACATCTGATGTGAAGTTTAAGATCCATGTCTGCAGGTATTAATCAAACCCACAAGCCTCTCTCTCCCTCTAGAGATCGCACATATGCACATGCCCGCTTCCCTGGTCCCTCCTCCCATCCAAACATATACAGCCCATACCTTATAGACAAAGCTAATTGGACACAATCCACTGCACTTGACACATCTGAAAACTCCAAATCTGCACACTGTGTCACTCGAATGATGGATTGCATTTATATTGTTCAAAGTTTTCACCATGTCTAACACTTTAGAGACACAGCAGGGGGATGATATTGCCCGTCTGCCAACTTGTCTTTGACTATATCCAAAGCGAGAAATATCTGAACTTTTAAACCCTCACTTCTACACACACACACACACACACACACTGTCATAGTGAGTCAACAACTGGCCCGTGGCTCAGAACCTTCCAAGCTCTGCATTAGGTTCCCCTCCAGTCACCCATAACATAGAGTCCAGCACACCATGCTTCTCCTCCATGATGACCTTGGGGTCAGGCCAGAATGCCCTTATATAATGAGAGTGCTGTTTGGGGATTTGTTGGACTGTGATAGAGAAAGGGCAAGCACACGCAATGCACCCTGGGTCTTTGTCTGGGTGCTGACGGTATTGACGAGTGCTGATCGATGTTAATTGCTAGACAGAATGGTCATATTGACCAGGCTCCCTGGATGAAGAAGCCTGCAGGCCCAGTCAAAGAGAAAGAGAGAGGGAGATACACAGAGAGAAAGCTGCTGGGCCCAGACCTACAACAGCTACAGGGCCCCAGACACACACACACACGGCTCTCATTCACTTTAATGAGTCGAGAGAGGAGCACAAAGGCATAACGTCCATCAATGCCAAGTCTATTCAACACAACAGAGGGTATATGCAAAAAATAGGTGTCCTGGTGCGTGTCTCTTTGTGTGCATTTGCACATGTGAGTGCATGCACATGTCCGTTTATGAATACTGTGTGTGGCAAAGTTGGTTCGCATGTAAGTGAGATGGCCTTGGAGTGCAGAGCAACGGGAAGGGGACATACATGTATGTGCACACAAGTTTGTGTGTGTGTGTGTCTTAGCTGAGGATCAATAGGCAGGAGCTGCAGAGGCAAAGACATGGGCAATCAATATGCTGGCTGCAAACAGAGAGAGGGACAGAGTGAGCAGATAAAAAACAGGCGGGGAGATTAAAGAGACAGATTAGGGAGGACAGAAAATGAATGAGAGAGAGTGATGTGACAGAAGGAGATAGAGAGAGTGGAAGAAACAGCCTGCTTGGTTTCAAATCTTTTTTCTACCCCTAACTTTGTTGTTCTGTGGCTAAGGTACGTGAAGTTTGTCACTTCCAAACCCAGGTAACAATTTGGTTGTGAGAAATCCCATTCTGGAACATCTTCACCAACTCCACAGAAAGAGCAAGCTGTAAGTCATTTTTAAGACTTGCTGCAGGTACAGATTTGTTTGGTGAGGAACCAATCACAGTCACAATTGGGGTATTAATGTTGGAGCAACAATATGTTATTGTAACCGCCTATGATTCCAGATGTGGACGGGGCTCAATTTAATTTAGTCCTTTATTTTCTTTTTGTATTTCAACCAAAACTTATGTTCATACTGCTGAGCCAGATGAGTCTTGTTTCGCCAGAAGAATCTCAGCGTAACATAAATTGTACAGATTTACAGTGGGAGTAAGATTATCTCCTCATCAGGATCCCTTTTGGAAAATCGGCTACTGTTACAGTGTGTGAATCGAGTTGGATTCTTCTGCCGGCGATGCTATTTTTTACTCCACCATTGTACCAATATGTGCTACAGTCCCTATTCTGAAGCCTTCCATCTGGACTTAAGAGTACCAGATGGGCCCATACCTCATCACCAGAATGTGGTTCAAATCCCTCTCCACAACATTTACACTCGTGTCCCTTGCAGCAGTGCGGTGAGCGGCAAAAAAGCACCCAGACACAGGTGCAAAGACAGAGAGAGCCAGTAGTAGGAAAGAAGGCCAGAGGCTTGTCTATGGAGCATGACTGGAAAGGCATTCAACCACAGTACCCCTACCCAGCCCAGCTCAACCCTGTCCAGTTGCAGAAGTCTGTGTGTGTGTGTGTGTGTGTGTGCCTGTCTGTGTGTAATTTGAAAGTACAATGTTGAAAAGAATAAGCCTACACTTGGAGCCAAGATAACTGTCCCTGATGTATGAGGCCAACCCCCTCCCACCTCTATTACACACACACACACACACACACACGCATAAATTCTACTCTTTCCCTCTATTCTCTCTAGCTGTGCGCCGGTGTGTGTGTGTGTGTGTGTGTGTGTGCGTGAATGAAAGGTATGGCAGGAGTGTTGTGTTGGCTTGGCTGACCGTCTGCGGTTGTGCGGCGGTGAGAGGGAGTTTTGGGAGCGCAGAGCGGGCGTTGCTGCCGAAATCCCTGAGAAATGTTCGTTTTGGATCCGTGTCCGTGCTTACATACCGCCCTCCCGACTGTCTCTCATTCTCCGTTTCATTTTTCCCTCTTAAGGTTTAACTTAAAAGTTATGAAATGGGGAGTCAAAATACATCACTTGAAAGCGCGGCGGCTCTGAAGGGTGTGTGTGTGTGTGTGTGTGTGAGAGAGAGAGAGAGAGAGAGTGTGTGTGTGTGTGTGTGAGTGCACTGCCCTCCACCCTCCATCCCGGGTTCGGGGCCAGCCAGTGAGGCTGCAGGGGTGAGGTTATCTTCAGGGGAGATAATGGAGGGCAAGAAGTCCGCTTGGTTTTTCAGGACAGATGTTCACTTGACTGGGGCAGGTGTCTTTGTTTAACGACGACCTTTTAAAAAACCAGAACACGGAAAGCTCAAGAGCCCAACTCATTTGTTCTGAAATGCACTTTATAATCGCATTTTCTGGAAACCAACGAATTCCTCCCCGATAGCATGACATCATGCAAATTGTTTCCAATCAATCTGACTTGTTTCAGGAATTTCCACAAACAAATATTTGCTGAAACAAGCCAGAGTGGCGCAGATTACAGTCCAAAAGAAAACTGCCTGATTCGGGAAAATGATTAAAAAAAAAAAAAAGAAGAAGTTGGTTTGCATTGTAAACAAGTGAAATTATCTCACCTCATTAACAGATGTTTTTCGCATAGAACGGAACACTTGTTAAAATGGATATTTTTGCAGTGTAAGTTTGGTCGGCATCGCATAGCGACTGACTAATCCCATTTTGATCCAATAAGTGTGCATGTGTGCGTGTGTGTGAGGCAGGGAGAGGGGAGAGAGAGAGAGAGAGAGAGAGAGAGAAGGGGGTGGGGTGGAGGGAGGAGGAGAGGAGAGAGGAGAGGAGAGGAGGGAGGAGGAGATTGATCCGCGTCTGTTAAAATCTTGTTCTGGTTTTTCTTGGAGTGAGGTCTGTGCCTGCCGACGCGCCTCTCCTGTGCAGCCCCCCTTCAAGAGGAGCTTTTTATGGAAGGAAACCTTGGAATTTCTGAAAGGGAGAAGGATCTGCATAATACCAGTGAAGTGGATAAAAGAAATACGCACGGCTGGGCTCTTTTTGCGTCCTCTCACGCGTTTTCTCCTCTGGTGTCTGAATGAAACAGGGAGGCAAACACAAGGGGAAGAGGGACGGTGCAGGTTCTGGACTAGGAGTCGATCTGTCAGTGTGATTTTTTTCTTTTTTTTTTCCTGGGGGGGTGTAAACACGTTTGCAGTGCGCCCGTTTTAACTTTTATTTCTTCAGAAACTGGCGAGCTCGACTCCACTCCTGCACCGCGGAGTTGGTTTTTCCTCTCGGAGCGAGGAGACTTTCGTGTGTTTTTCTCCCCCTCTCTTCAGAGAAACTGCTTAAACTTTCTACGTTTAAAAAAATAAATAAAAAGATCGGATTGCATTTTCCCCCTTCAAACATTTTGGAGGTGATGTCATCGTGCTATGTTTTGGCTGGTATTGTGTCGAGAGGGCGCAGGGAGGACTACTGCAGCCAGGCGGTAACCAGCGGCTGAGGCGAGCGGGGAAGTCCGGAAAATCAGGTGCAAAGTGCGGCTGTTATTTCCTCACCGTGTCGCGGGTGGCTGAGTCCGCCACCCAGTCACAGCTGTTCCCATCCTCTCCAGTCACCCCTCCCTCCCCCGTCTTTCTTTCCCCTTTACTATCCCCTCCCATTCTCATTCAGAACTCTCCATATACCCCTCTGAGCTGGACCGCTCCGGGACCTTATCGCCCTCTCTGTCGGACACTGTTGGTCGGTGTCACCTGAGCCACAGACCCGTCGAGCCAGCGTGGGGGCGCAGTCATGACCGAGGCCGCCCTGCATTACCCTGCGCCCGCAGAGCCCCCGTCTCCAGCTCGCCGTCTGCTCCATCAGCCAGCCCAGGTAGCCCATCTCCAACAGCTCCTGACCCCGCTCTGCTGGGACTGAACCTCCTGCCTCCTGCTCCAGTCTGCGCCGGAACAAGCCCCCCACCACTTTCTCCTATCATCTCGCCTGCTACACTGTTCATTTTGGAGACCAGAAGCCTGCTGCTGCGCTGAGACGTTACGCACTGGATTACGCGGAAGATTACGCACGCAGCGCGTCTGTCCACCCGGGCCGAGCATCACTCTGAGAGGTCAGCGAGGTCGGCTGGAGCTGGTTATCTGCGACGGCGTGAGCGCGCTTTCACCTGTTCCTCTCCTGGTCGGGGACGCGCAGCCTTTAAAGCCCTAACTCCCCCCCTTTTTTTTTTTTTTGCTCCCCCTGCCCATCCGTCTCTCCACCGGTCTGGACAGCTGTTAGAGGTTGCCCGGCGGTCACAGTGGCACAGTTACCCCGGCCTCACACCCCACGTTGCCCGCGCCCGCGCACTTACCCAGGCCGGGGGGACCGGGGCACGCCGCCGCCGATGCCAACGGGAGAGTCCGCTGACTCTTTGACTCTGAACAACATCCAGCGGTTTCAAATCACAGAGGGGGACTCTCCGGACTGTCGGACTGGCTCAGACCGAGCGAGGAGACTGTCTCTGAGCCAAGTTCCATAGTGGAGGGGGGAAGCAATGTGGTCCCTTCTTTCCACGCTGACCGTCTTGTAAGTCACCTTTTTATCACGCATTAATCTCATTTACCCGCTCAGGTGTTGTTTCTCTCTGCAGTTGTTCAAACTAGTTCCACGACGGGCCCAAGTGCAGATGAAGATGATGGAGAGGAAGGCTGCGGTGTCTGTAACGATTACATCAGTCCCCATAGGAAACATGCCATGGAAGGCCCTGTTTTGATTGGCTGACAGTTCAGGGTCACTAGGTCAGAGTCAGGGCCCTGTTACTCATAAAAACCTGTCATAAACATCTCCATCACCATCTGTACTCACTTCAGGGATGGCCAAGCTGGCTTAGAAAAGGCCATTTTCCCATTGAAAATATTTGAGAAGTTGAGTCAAATAACGCCAGCTTTATCTAGTGGGATAGGAAAATGATAAAGTGCCAAGAGCAAATCTAAGGGAGGAGGATACAGACTCAGGGGGCTTGAGTTTGCCCATTCAAGGTGTGTCTTGTTAAAAGCCAAGGGATTTATTTTTCTTTCTTTGTGTCGGCTGTACTTCTCCCAGATGGCAGTCATCTCCAGATACTTCTCATTCCTCACACAACCTGGACAGGGTGTGTGCTGCTGTTGCTGCCGCTGCCGCTGGTGTCTGCCTGACTTTCTCTCTCTTCTTCTGTGTCTCCCTCACACTCTCTCCACTTACCCACCTAACTGCCTACATCTGTCTTCCTGTCTTGCCTATACCTCATTTTTCCACAGATACTTGCTCAGATAAAAAAAAAAAAAAAAAGAGTATGAATTTATAACCGCTGAATGATGGGCGCCCCTGGCAGCATCTGAGGAGGAGCAGTCTCACTGTTTAGTCTGCTGGTTTTAGTTTCGGCCAATCGCCTCGCCGTTCATTTCCTCTTTGCCTATCAGTTTTACCGCAGCCACTTCGCTGTTTCACCAGCTTGATCATGCTTAAAGCCAGGGAAAAAAAGCCAAGGGCCTTTTGCCACAACAACCTGTTACTGCTCCTCTCCTAAAGCCGCGAGGCCCTCTGCCTTGCCTAACCATTGCTCCACCAGAGGCCCTATTACTGCTGATACCACTCACACGCCCACCAGCCTAACCACTATTCCTCACCGAGGCACACTGCTGAACATCTGAAACTCTTGTGCAGCGCCGAAGCCCACTGCTCCAGTGTCGGCCTACCACGCTAACCACTGCTACACACAGCTGAAACCGCCGCTCTGTGCTGAGTCCCACCAGGCCGACCGCTCTCGCTCCACGCTGCTGCCCAGTCCTCGATGCTGAGGCCTGCTAGTCTAACCGCAGCCTCCATATGGTCGATCTGCTGGGACGCAGGTTCATGATGTCAGACCCTTGCTTGTTTTGGCAGTCGGCCAAGGCGCACCGGGCTTTCCCTCGCTCCATACCTCCTTCTGTCTTTGCTCTCCCTGACTTTTACTCGGTGCTCTCTTTTTCTCTAGTTTTCTCATCCCTCCCCCCACCACCCGTCTGATCCTGTCTCCCTCTTTCCTCTCCCCTTCTCTTTCTCTCTGTGGCTGGCATAATATGGGGTGTCTGTGGTTTTTGTGGGAGCGGGGGAATCCAGTGCCGAGGCACTTTTCCTGCAGTGTCCTCGGCGGCAGTGCAGCTGTGGTGTTTTAACAGCTGAGAGTCCTCACAATGCACAGGCGCTCAGGTTTTTCGGCTGCGCAGGCAAAATGTGAGGGCCAACACTCCACTGCATTGCCCAGGATATCTGCATCTATTAGAGCGACCCAGGGGGCCAACACACCAGCTATGGGAAAGAAAGGTTGAAAGAGAAGAGGGAAGAGAGGCAGAAAGCAAGATAGTATATGTGTGTGTGTGTTAGTCAGGAGGCAGTGACATGTGTTACGATGTGCATGAGCTAAACCCCCTCCTCTTTCGTTTCCCATTATTTATCTTTTTGTCTACTTCTCACGCCAGACCACACTCTGTGGTTACACTACTGTCTCTCATTTTGCCACTTTTTCTCCTTCGTCCTTCAAGATGTAATGTTAGTCTTTTCTGACCCGCTCTCCACCTCCTCACATCTGCGCATCTACCCAGTCTTTCTGATTTTTATCTCTCACCTCTTTCATTATCTGTTGGCCTTCTCCCGCTCCATCTCCCCTCTATTTATTCTTACATCACGCTCCTCTGTCCTGCCTTCTCCCTATCCCTTTGTGTACTTTTCAGTCTACCCCTCTCTCTCTCTCTCCTCCTTGCTATCTCCCTCTCTCAGCAGCGAGTACGTCTTTGCTTTGGCCCAGCTGTCAGCTGCCTGCTCCTCCTGTACACACACATCCACCACGCACACATGTGCACATCTGTTTGCATGCCCATGACAGCGTGGAGGAGTCACCCTGCTAACCCCAAACATAAAGGAAGATTGGAGGCAGGGAATGATAGGGGAAAGGTAGAGTGGACAGAGAGACAGGGAGAGAGAGATAAGGTAGAGGAGAGATAGAGGCGGACAAAAAGAGAGATAGAGAGGGGCAGAGAGAAAGAGAGAGAGGGAGAAGAGGCATGCAGAGAGATAGCAAAAGATGAGGTGGGGAAAGACAGAATTCGTAGAATTGCTTTTCAGCCCACACACTTGGTTCTGAACTTCATCAAGTCTTCAGCCACTAATTCAGAGCAGTTCAAGGACTGCCAGAGTAAATTTTGCGCAACACAATCACTCCCTCACTAAGCCGTAAATAATATTTGATACATCCAAGGTCAGGGTCTAAATTTCAATTAAGCAACATGATAAAGTGAGAAGAATTTTAATTGTAACTTTAACCAGCTGTTTCAATCATAAACAGTCCAGATAGTCAGAGGGATGAGTAATAAGAAATAATACATATAAGTTTTAGTTTCTTATGGACAAAACACATGAATTCTTAATGCTACATCGCCATGGTTATGTCCCACCAACTGATTCCTCCATAAATCATCTTTCCACACGTATTGGTAGCTCATGTTCTCACTTATTCATAGCATCTCTAAATGTAACCACAGTCCGCGCTCTCCAAAGCCACATCACAGTGAAGTGTACACCTGTAGTCCAGCCCAGCTGTCTACATACACTGAGCAGCCAAATAAGCCAGCCCTTTTCCTTAGATGTCCAAACCAAAACATGTTCTAGTTGTCTCGGCATGTTTGCCATTTCGCCACGGTCCAATCAGGTCATTTGGAGGCCAGATTTTGGTGTAGCGAGAGTCATGAACAGGTCAGAAAGTGGGTTTGGACAGAAGGCTGGTAGCGTAACAATAAACACTGCTCTGGGTGTTGTCTGTCTGCCGATCCCCGGACATCTGCCTGTCTGTATGTCAAGTCGTTGTGCCAGCCACACACCCAGTTCTGTGAGTAATCGCCCAATAAGGAAAAGAGATGTTGAACAGAGAGGACGGCAGAGAAGAAAGAGATGGAAATGATGGTGTCACGCATAACTCTTCCAACATTCAGTGTTGCTTACATATTTCTAAACTCATCTGTTTCAACTTTTCCCAGATGTATCCAGATGTTGCTGGTGATGTGCAATCCATTACAGGTGAGAGTGTGCATGCATGACGAAAAGAAATCGTACTGTATGAAAGATAAGTTGTGTGCTGGTGGTACCTTCAGTTTTTCAAGCATGTTCATGATTCTCTGTGTCTGTATGTGTGTGCCAACCTCTGGCTGTGTGTATGTGTGTGTATGTACTCTCAGCAGGTACTTGGTGTGGATGGGGTCAACTTCAGCGTGCATGTAGAGAACCAGACGCAGGTGCGAGACACCATGAGTCGGCGACACCACCGGGTCTACCAGCTTTACAGCCGCACTAGCGGTAAACACGTCCAGGTGCTGGGACGCAGAATCAGCGCTCGAGGAGAAGATGGAGACAAATATGGTAAGACACACACACACAGAGTAGAACGCAGACTTTGGTATGTGAGTGCGTGCACAGTTAGATGCTGAGTTGCACACGCACACACACATACACACACCAACTAACGGCTGCAAGTACAAAGACTTGAAGGTTGACCAAGTGCATGCATGAACGGATACAGAATGCAACTGTGCAGGCACATTCACAAAAGCACACACACATGCCTCCCCAGGCTTTGGCAGAGGGGCAGTGGAGCTTGTCTTGGGAGTACAAAGACCTCATCGACTGGCTGCTGACTCAATGATTCGCAAGAGAGCAAAAGAAAGAGAGAGAGAGAGAGAGGGAAGGTGTTAGTGAAAAAAAAAGTGTGAGTTAGTTAGCAGGAGAAGCCTGGCAGGTAGAGTGTCGGACCGAGTGTTAGAAACTCATCTCCTTCATCGATCCCTCCATTGATTTCTCATCCTCCCTGTTGTCTCCTCTGGATTTAAAACAGCAGGTTTCCTCTCCCTCCCTACCTCCCGCCCTCTATCTTCTAACACTCCCTCTGTCCATCCCCCACTCCCTCTTCCTCTCCACTTTTCTCCATCTGTAATGATGTCTGACCCATTCTTAAACCACACACAGAATCAATGGGCAGAAGAAAGCCAAGCCATAAAGGTAGAGTTCATATTTCTGTGTGCGCTCCAGCGGTAGCTCATATTGCACATCTCATCCATTCACAAACTGCTAACATACTACTTCAAGCCATAGATAGGACCGTAGATGCAAAACTCCTTCTGTTTATTGACAAATACCACTCTTAAGCTGAAGAATCCACCCAAAACTGACCAAGTAGGGTGATGAAGTATATTACACAGGGGAACCAAGAGCGAGAAGAGAAGAAATAAAAACAAGAAGGGGCGGGTGCATGAAGGTACACTCATGAAGTGAAAGAGCAGAAGGGAGACGAGAGGAGAGTTGGGGGAAGAGGGAGGAAGAGGGCAAGAGGGAGGGAGGTATTGATTTCTCTTGACCCCTTTGTTGACTAAGGTCATGTAGGAACCATTTTAGGGATTTATTTTTAAACAGGCACAAGCGCTCTCTGAAGATGTGTGGTTGGTGAAGCGGTATTGCCTGGAAGGATGAACGCAAAGCACGGACCCGTGCACACACTCACACACACACACATACACACACAGACACATACATACACAGAAGTACACGTGCACGAGCGCACAGCTTAAAAAACAGCATCGCAGACGCTCAGTCTGAGTGTTCTCCCGCTCCCCTCGGCCCACCGTGCTCCATCTACTCTTGGCTGTTATCTGTTTTTTTACGAGGCCCATTTGTGGTCAGCGGCCTCACATCCATGTGTGTGACCGGGCTTATCTGACAACCATCTGTCCGGCCACAGACATTTACATGTGCCTGTGATTTATCAGCGCGTTTAATAGCAACTATGAATCCCAAAACTGTGATTCAACATGAATGCCTTATCTGGTTTAAAGCCAGATCCGATTTAATGGTGGCTGGTAATCTGCGCAATTAGTGTCACAGTATTTGGCAGTGGGGTTGCCGGTGTAAGCTTGAATGCTGTTCTTTGCTATGGCCAGTGATCTCGCACAACACGAAACTAAGTGAGCTCTAAATTTTGCCAACCTTTGTCTTTCTAACTCTAATATTTGTGTGATACAACCCAGTAAATTCTGTTATTACAACATACTGTATTTCTCTGCATCACCTGTGGCTCTAATGTCTGTCTGTCCCTCTGTCTGTCCCTTTACAAGCCCAGCTCGTAGTGGAGGCCGACACCTTTGGTAGCCAGGTGAGAATCCGTGGCAAAGAAACCAATTTCTACCTGTGCATGAACCGCCGCGGCAAGCTGGTAGGAAAGGTGAGACGTCTTTATTTTCGAGATGTGTTTATCAAGGATATCTTTGAATCTTACAGTTTCCTGACCAGCCTCTCTTTGTTTTTCCAAATGTGTGTGTCCTGTGGTTTCTCTGCTCTCTCAGAAGGCCAGTAATCGAAGTGCCGACTGCGTCTTTGTGGAAAAGGTTCTGGAAAACCACTACACAGCTCTGATGTCGGCACGCTACACAGGCTGGTATGTGGGCTTCACTAAACGGGGTCGCCCTCGCCGCGGCCCCCACACACTCCCCAACCAGCAGGACGTACACTTCATGAAGCGCTTCCCGCCTGGGGAGCAGCCCGACCTCACCACGCCCTTCCGCTTCACCACCGTCAGCAAGCGGGGCAAGAAGGTGCGCGCCACTGGGCCCCGCTAGTAGTGGCTAACGCTGGCACCCACTGTCTTGTCATCCAAAGCCTTGACCTGAGCCTGCCAATGGCTAACCCAATCATCTCTTCTGTCGCACACGACTGAACATCTCCCTTTGTTGGGACAAACATTGACCAGAAATTTGATGAATCATTCATGGGGTTTAGCTTTACACCTACTAATTTGCCACTACAGCCCCTTAGTTAGTGATCCTTCCTCTCAGTTTTAGTTCCCTTACTGGACCAACTGGACCATTACTGATCCATCGCTGGATGCTCTATGGACCAGGTCTGCTTCCCTTAACAGGCCAGAAATACTGACAGGAAACCTGAAGGGCAGCCAGAGTCCCAAGCTCTATGAAGGCCTTTATTCCGCAACCACGAAAACCACAAGGCCTTCATGTCTCCTGTTCTGGACCAGCTGGACAATGTCAAGTATGGGATTACAACTGGACCATACAGGGAGAGAACAACGGTGGGAAAAGACTGAACTGAACAAGAGAGTGGGTGCTTAGCCTACGGATAAAGGGAAAACAGGAAGGAGTGGACAAAGGGATAGAGTGATCTGCACAGATCAAATGGACCAATAATGGATTGTTGACATGTGACGCACTTATTTGTCTCACTGCTAAACCGGTGGGAACCTGTGAGACAGCTGGATGAGTGGAAGGATGGATGACAAAAGGATGAATGAGGGAACGATCAAGTGAGTGACATACTGAATAAATGCGTGTTTGTTAGAAGAAGAAGACGAGGAGGAGGATATGTATGTATGCAAGAGTGTGCGTTTGTGTGTGTGTGTGTGCACGTGTGTGTGTGGGTGAGTGCACCAACAACCATGAGTGAAGCTGGATCACGAGGGACTCTGGAAAGGGACCATCTAGTCCCTGCATGAACCCGTGACAACTCACCGCAGGGACTGAAGCTTTAGGAACCAGAATGTATAAAAACCAAGCTGCACCAAAAACAGCCAGCCAATCACAGCGAACCAAACCAACGACTGACCAAAGACAACTGGAGACCTTCTTCGTGACTCCTCCCCACACCCTGCCCACCCTCCTTCCCTCCCGTGGACACTACACCCTCGTCTTATAGGTGCAGAGGGTGATGAGCGCAGGGGAGAGCAGGGGAGGGTGCCTTGTCGATTAGCATTGCTATAGAAACGACCCAGGGGATGATGCTCCTGTGCGATACCGTGGATACAGAATGCTGCTACCAGGACATTCAGTGGAACAAACCAAAGTCTCATGCATACACACAGGAGAAAAAATATTAAAGGGAACAATTTATTGAAAGTTATATATATTATATATATAAAAGAAGACAGAAACCCAAAATAAGCAATCTTACTATGATGGTTACTATAATTATTACGATAAAATTATTTCATTTATTTATTTCAGCTCTGTGTGCAGCAGTCTTTCTCGACTCAGTAAACCTTACAGAAACATTTCCTGTGTCTCGCAGTCTCTTTAAACTGCCTCTTCACCTCACTCTCTTTTCTGTCAGGGGTTACATTGCAGATAGAGATTTAAGTTCATCGATGTGCCCGATGTGGTCATCTGGCTTTAGTGCTCAATTAGTTGATCAACAAAAAATGTACTGGCCACAAATTTCGTAATTAATAATCATTTTAGTCATGCATCAAGCAAAAGAAGACCAACATTTGCTTGTTCCAGAGTGTTTGATGGTTTTCTCTGTTTATTCTAAATTGAAAATCTTTGGATTTTGGACCGATGGTTCAACTAAACAAGCAACCTGAAAAAAACACTCGAAAAATTGTGATACGCAGTAGGGTTGGATTGTGCCCTACCATTCATATCAAGATATCGATCCCTTTAATATTAATAACAGTGATTCTGTTCGGCAACATTGAAGTCAATCAGTGTGCAGACTCATTAATGGCAACACAGGGTTTGCAGGATTAATTGCAAGTTGCAGCCATAGCTGCTTCAAAATGATTGCAAAACAACATAATAGATTAATGAAAATGTTCTCTGAGCAAGTATCATGGGCCAATAGCAACATAATAGATTTGATGGAAATGGCAATTCTCTGAGCAAGTTTCTGCTATCATGGGCCACCAACAAATTCTATATTTCCCACAACGATTCCTCGTTATGGAAACGGCTGGGAAAAGTTCTTCACTTTCTGCTAAACCAACAAATTCTATATTTCCCACAACGCCCTTTATTCCTCGTAAATCAAACCAGGGAAAAGTTCTTCAACGCCCTTTAAAATCAAACCAGCAGATTTCTAATAGACACAAGGTGTAAGCACTTAAAGGCCACAGAAGAACGAACAGTTCTTGTCACTATGGGTTGAAAGACTTGGCGAACGTCAAATGCCAGACATCAAATTGTTTAAAAAAGTACACATTTAAGATAGACCTGCCTTTCGAAAAACCGCTGAGTACCAACTGTTGTGCAAAAATCAGCGGTCACCTCAGCATTGCAATGTTTTGCCATGAATACGCCGTGCGAAGGATCAGACAGTGGAAGGGAAACATGCAGTAGTGAGATAGAGTTTCATAGCTGCTTCTCCTCTCATCTATCCTGCTCTTATCCCCCCATCCCTCCCCTTCCTTCCCTATCCTAGCAGGAGGTCACTGAAGAGATGTCGCTGCCAAATGACCCAATCATGCCGGCAGACACAAACAGCTGACTCAGGGGGAAAAAAGGGTTGTACCGGAGGATTCCTATTGCAAGGCAGCAGGAATCTGCGCTGGAGGGGGGTGGGATAAGGAGGAGAAGTGGGGTGGAGGAGACGGGGTGTGGGGGTGGGAGTAGGGGGTGGTGGGGTGAGGGAAACGGGGTGTGGGGGTGGGATAAAGAAGAGCGAGTAGGGGGTGGTGGGGTGAGCTGCTCATTTCTGGAACGTTGCTCCAGTTCCACTCGGGAATGATGGAAATATTCTGAGTAGCCAAACCCAGAGTGGAAGGTGTATGGTAATCATGTCGGGGAAGGAATGCCAAATATGTGCGTGAGAACGGAGCTGTGACCTGAGAGCTGCAGGAATTATGGGCCAAAATCCCACAGACCCAGAGGAAGCACACACACCCATATCCAACACATACACACATCATATACTAATGGTGCTCCACCAAGCACAAATCCATCCCACATAACTTATTCCCAGAATTTGAAACATTCTACTATGCTAAACTAAACCCAGAAATGTAGAAAACCAATCCCGTCAGCGGGCCAACTCCCCTCCTTCTCCAAGTCAAGAGAATACACACTGTACAATAACCAGACAGACGTATTATAGAGACCCGAACTGCGCTGGCCAGGTCTTTGCTGTAAAGGCACCACTTTAAGCATCTCAAACATACATTCCTCCTTCACAGTTACAGTGTTTACAAGAGCGGGTATGTGATCTACTGTAACAGGTTATTTAGACTCTAAGCTTGGCTACCAAACAGCCAGAGCCCCAAGTCTCATAAACATGTTACACTGTGGGAGATAGCTGTGTTCATACTCCCACCTGGTGGCCATCCTTCATACATCGATAATGTCACCACACAGTACAGTTCAACCAATATTTGCTTCACGTTATATGACCTTCAGACAAAGGTGGTTATTATGAAAACAGGTTTTGACGCACTGGAATGTGCGTAGGATCAACACCGCTGATGGTAAATTTCTAATGCAGATAAAACCTCATTTGAAATGAAATAAAGATTACTTTAATATTGAGACTTACTGGGTTCAAACTGGCTTTTAGTTATTATTTTTTTTACTTTAACTGTCAATCCCACTAAACAAACAAACAAACAAACAGACAGACAGACAGACCAAAAAAAAGCCCAAACAATTATGCATACTTTCAATCACATATTCTTCTATATTAAACTATGAACATCTGAGACTGAAACATTGTTAACCCTCTGGAGTCCAGGGTATAATTGGCCGTTTTTGACTACTTTTTATTTTGCTTTTATATTTCACCTTAAGAACTGTTTACCATGCCTTGTTTGGTATCATTTTTTTCAGCACAACCTCTCATGTGTGATTTTACAGTTATTTTTTCATTTTGACATACTGTATTAACACACTGGACCTAAAACCACACAAAAAACATAAAATCCGAATATAAAAAAGTTAGATTTTGTAATGTGAAAACCACAAACATGTCTAACGAACCATTTTTATAACTTAGAATGCAAATATAAGTTGTAAAGTTTCAAAAAATTATGTACAAATGTAGCAAATAACAGTTATTTACAACTATTTACATTAAAATGCAGGCAATGCCTCAGGCGTTTTTTTTGTTCAACTATTTACAAAACAATCAGGTGTCACAATAAGAATTATTTGTGCCACTGTAAAAAACAGTTCCTGTCCATTACAAGACAGAGGGGCACATCACAAGCCTTCTTCCAGCACCAAAAACGTGCCAAATGTGACGACAATATTCAGAAAAAAAATATTATACATTATTTATTACAAGTCTGTTTTAATTGGCCAATCAATTTATAAACGCGTATGTAGTTTGAAGTCCGCATTTTCGACACAAATCGAAACTGAAACTCAGCGAGGCTGCGCTTTTCTGTTCCATACCAAACGCACCAAAAGTGACGACAATATTCAGAAAAAAAACGGCGTAAATTATTTATCATAAGTCTGTTTCTACTTGGCCTATCAACACGATTTAAAAACTGGTATGTAGTAGTTTGAAGTCCGCACTTTCGGCACAAGTTGAAACGGAGACTCTGTGATGCGTCTTTTTGCTACGTCATCATAAATCGGACCTGTAATTTGGACGCGCCGGCGCGTCCGTCGACTCCAGAGGGTTAAGACTGAGAAGTTACTGAATAAAAATATCTAAAGGCCAGTGTGTATGAAAAAATGTCAAAATTATTAAAAAGTACCTACCTA
Organism: Scortum barcoo; assembly: GCA_023238725.1. Taxonomy (NCBI): domain Eukaryota; kingdom Metazoa; phylum Chordata; class Actinopteri; order Centrarchiformes; family Terapontidae; genus Scortum; species Scortum barcoo. The sequence goes on from CM041554.1 coordinate 15,829,176, forward strand.
AACACTGCTATCCATACTTGTACCACATTTGATAAAACAAACTTCACGTCTACCTCTCAGCCACAGATCATTTACATTTGACTGCACACGTGTGTGTGTGTTGTGTGTGTGTGTTGAGCTCCACTTCAAGAATCTTTGCTGATGCAGAGTTCTAAATGTGACATCACACATTCCATCTGTTCTTCACAGTTGTTCTCTGGCAATGAGGAATCAGCGAGCTGTGTTTACATGTGCATCGGTATCTTGGTAACAATCAGGAGTATCTCTGGTATGTACTGCTATCGTAAACATACTCTACTATGTGATACCTGGAGGAAAACGTTTGTTGGTACAAAACATGGCAGCTGAAATCATGGGAAATCAAGACACAGCTACACACAGATAATCACACACCTGGATACTGTTAGACTCAGTTGTGCAGTGATGTGAGTAACAGCTTTCTCATGTTACATGTAAAGATCATGTCCAGAATAAGATCAAAAGCAAGATAAGACTCAAAATCGGGATACCAGTACGCATGTGAATGCACTCAGTTTTGCAGTATTAGTGTTTTTTGACCTTTGAAATTGCAGTTTAGTTTTTTCATTCAGCTTACAATTAAATCTTCCTCCTCAGGTTTCCTCAAAAGGTGAATTGCTTTGGTTGGTCAACTGAGAAAAACTCCACAAGATGCTGTGGTCTCTAGAACAAATCTAGTACCTGAATCTTGAATTAAGCATTTTCATGTCAAACAATTGTGTTTTGTAGTGAACAATCTGAGATTACACATAAAATTACGAAACAATGTCTATAATAATCTAAACATACTGGCCCCCTGCTGTACACAAGAAGTATACTAGATGTACCAAAGAAACCAACTGAGTGTTGCATCTACATGTCAGAAAGGCAGCGAACAACAAATCCACCCACACATACACACAGACAAGAACAGACAGACAATTAGACACTCATTCATGTTACAGTTGGCTCAACACTCCACCACTGTCAAGTACTTTATTCACAATAAGGTCATTTTCTTCTTTAAAAAATCATTTTTAATATACAACACAATTTTTGACAAGACAACTCCGTTTACAGCTAAATTTGAGCTCTTGAGTTCCAGCTTCTCTCATAACCAAAGCAAGCACGTAGATGATGGGGGAGAGAAAGATGGAGTCAAAGGGACAGATGAACAAGGGTTGAAGTTAGAAGAAAGAATGAGGAAAAAGACAGTAAGAGAGAGGGAGAGTGAGAGAGGAAGGGAAAGAGAAAGGACTACGCTTAGTATGATTTTTTTGTACTAAGAACCAAAATACTCAAATAAAATGAGAAAATAACAGTAATAAAAAACAGTAAGAAAGTAAGAGTTAAAGAGAAAAAAAAAAGCAGAGGTGTACCAGGATGCTGTATCCAAGGCAACCTCACATGCATGTCTGTCTGACGCTTCTGCTCTGTTCTGCCGTTTCACAAGTCCACATACACAAACACACACTCACGCAAACTTTGAGTGTGTGCGCCCCCATATTCCAAGCGAGTGTGCATCTCTGGGGGGAGGGGTGGGGGTTCAAATGGGAAGGGGGGTGAGGAGGGAGGGGGGGGGAGGCGGGCAGGTGGGGTTGGAGAGAGAGAGAGAGAGATACAGGGAGGAGTGAGAGGGAGTGAGAGGGAGCGGGGCAAGTCACCCCCGACACAGTTCTCCCTCGTCCACTCCCTCCATCTCCCATCCTTCCCTCCTTTCCTAGAGCTGAGTAAAGAGTCTCTGTCTCCCACATCACAGCTCTGGTCATCCTCTGTCCAGCTGTGCCACTGTGTGTGTATGTGTATATGTATGTGTGTGTATGTAATATATATAAATATATATCTATAAGCAATACCATATTTGTGGAAACCTGCTTCGGCAGGGGTTGAAAAACTGAGGAGCAGAAGCTGCTTGACATTTGTATCGAGGGGACAAAAGGGAACTTGTGACTTATATCGTATCTAAGTTAATACTGTCATTAGTGTACTTTACAAAACATAAATTAGTAGTAGAAGGTGAACTTCTGGGGAGAGTTGCGTTGGTTCTGTAGTAGGGGATCGTTATCAGTGTTGACCTGTGTGTGTGTGTCTCTATGTGTGCATGTCACGATACTGGCAGGCATTGGGCACAAGCTCAAGAGTCTGTCAGAAGGGGCAGGGAGGTGGTGGTGGCGGGGGCAGGTTGGGGAGGTGGACAGAGAGATGACGAGGAGGGAGGAGAAGAGATGGGCTCCTGTCCATGACGGACGCACCCATCAGCCAATCAGCCCTGGGCTCCTCCGAAAAAGGGTGCGGTGGATGGCGCCACCTGAGGAGGGGGTAGACAAGAGTCTGCAATCACACATGGCTCTGCTCAGGGAGCATAAATATCATTCTCTGAACTACGCACACAACCTGCATGATGAAACATTTTTACAGAAGCATGAGCGTGTGCGTGTGTGTGTCACTGTACCTGCTATCTAGAAATGTAAGTGTAGGTGCGGGAGGGAGACCGTCCCTCTGACTGGCCGTTGGTCGAGACGTTCAGGAAGTCCCAGATCAGAATGGTGTCGTCGTGAGAACTGCTGATGATCTGAAACTCGTCAAACTGGAGGCGAAACACGCGGCCAGAGTGCTCCTGAAAACACAATGAATTAAGAAGTTAACAAACTACACACACACCTGTACCTGAAATGACCTTTATTATGAGTGGTTATGTCTTTAAAAACTCTTTAATGATACTCAAAATCTCTTAACAAGATATACATTAGAGGAAATGGGGAAAAAAAAAGTATAAGTACCCGGAGCTTAAGACACTTGTTCATGATTTTCATCAGTCAGCCATCTGGTGACAGGGGAAATCAGTGATACTCACCACTAGAGTGCGCAGACATAATGTGCTGGCAGGGGCCCTTGGGTCCAGGGCTGCCTGCAGGTCCCACACCTTGATCTTGCTGCATAGAGAAACATGAGACATGAGAAACAAAAAGTGACTCTGCAGACAAAAGCTGTGTGTGTGTCTGTGTGTACATGATACTGACCCGTCGTAGGCCCCGCTGACAATCCTTTTGTTGTCAAAGCGAATACAGCGCACCAGCTCCTCGTGACCTTCAAGCACTCGCAAACATGCCCCGCACTCTATGTCCCATAACCTGGAGAAACAGAAGCCTTAGCAAACACTCATACAGTCCCTACACTGTTGATATAGATTTTAGTAGGTATGTAAAATATTATTACAAACAATGACATTGAATTGAGAAAATGTAAGTGTTTTTGCTTGACTGAGTCTTACATACACCTTAAAGAAACTTTCAATCTTCTTAATATATTTACATCAAACAGGTTTGCCTGAAGTAATTTCACTGTATGTTTTAAATACAAATATTGCATAATAACCATCTCTAATGGTACATCTTTAATCTCAAATACATACCTGATTGTGTTGTCAGATGAGCCGCTGACCACAAGACGATCTCTGTACTGTAGACAGGCGATGCCCCGCTTATGACCATTTAGAGTGCGCACAAACTCACAGGTGCTGGTGCTCCATACCTACAGGGGCGCAACACAGAAAGCTTTGTAAAACCAAGGTTGTGTTTACTCACATGAGAACAGCTCACCAAATAGCTACTCTTAGTGGGGTTGATGCTACAGAGCAAGTTTAAAACTTCTATTTTTATTGAAAGAATCGTTGTAATTAATACCATTCACCATTCAAAGGAGTAATTAATTAAATCTTTCACGCTGCAAATCCACAAATTTCTTGCTAAGCCGACTTTTAATCAGACGGCCTTTGGTTTCAATCCATGAACAGTTGCTCTCCTTACCTTGATGGTGCGGTCCCCTGAGGCAGACACTATGTATTTGTCGTCAAAGTCGACCACGTTGACAGCAGCCCGGTGTCCCACGAGGACACGGCGTAGGCTGATGTCAGTAGGAGACGCCATGTCCCAGACGGCGATCGAACGGTCCTTGGAGCACGTGACCATCAGGCCGTTGGCGTTAAGGCGAAGCGCAGGTGAAGAACTGCCTCGTTGTGGTGGATCAGTGTATTCAGAACCTCACCCGTCGTCACCTCCCACACCCTGGAGGAGGAGGAGGAGGAGAGGGAAACAAGAGGAAGAATAACACGGGGGGGGCAGAGGCTGAATGCCGAATGATGAGGGCAAAGGTGGCAGAGAGAGGAAAAGAAAAGGAGCAGGAAGGAAAAATGGGCATGAGAATGAGAGGGGAGCAGAGTGAGTCAAAGAGGGAAGAAATGACAAAGGGGTCAGAAAAGTAGAAAAAGATAGGAGGAAGGGGTGAGTAGGAAAGAAAAACGAGACAGGGCAGTGGGAAGAGTGGTCAAAGTGAAAGAAAAGAAGGTTGCAGATGGAGAGTGGAAAAGCAATGTAATGGGAGCAAGGGAAAAAGGAAAACAATGGAGACATGAGAGAGAATTATGTTTATTAGTTTTACAATGGAGAGTAACTCAGAGTTCACACATGTGCACACAGAGGTTGAATACGCGCACACACGCACACAAACGAGCGGCTGTGAAGAACATGTTAGTGAGCTGCACTGCTGGGCATTAAGAGTCAAATGCAGAACACTCTGGAAAAGCTGACAACCAAACCTACAAACAAAGTGCCTGTCAAGCTGTTGCTAAGGAAGTGAAGTCACATTTTCCTTGGATACAGCCCAACAAGTAGGGCTGAAGTGTGAAGTAATAAGAGAATTAATGTTGAGCTTCTGTGTGCGGTAGCCAAACAAGTGTCAACATATACACACACAAGCCAGGTCTTTAAATATCTGCAAGAAAACATATCCCACTATCTGTAGTAATGATAGTATGTCTGACTCATTGTGAAATAATGCATTTTTTTATTTCCATCTGATTGCTTCAGTATGGTTAAGAGGGCAAATTTTACAGAAATCCATTATTAATCAAACTGTCTAAATTCATTTTCTACATTTTATTTTTCAGGTTTTCATTGTTTAACAAAGCCCTTTAAACATTTGACAGCAGAGATGTATTTTACACAAGACATTTTGCATCATGTTTTGAAATGCTAAAGACACAGCAGCCACTGTTTCTGATGATAAATAAGTAAGTAATCTCCTATCTTCAACTTCTGTACATTTTGCTTTGTGAATAAACATTTTATTGTATTCCATTTTTATTCTATTATATTTTGATGACTGAACCAACTGGCCCCTTGAATAAGAGGGTGTGGGTGAATTTAAACCATTTGAAGAGCATCTTCAGGACAAGTGACTTTATCGAAGAATATCTATCATAGTTACTACGTGAGATCACATCTACGAACAGCACATCTTTCTGTTAAGTGCTATTGTGTCATTTTAAAAAAATCCAGTGCTGATTTCCAAATAACAGGAGACTCCACCTATTAGATGGGGAATATTTGGAATTTGTTTGCAAAAGATTAATGTCTGTTCATTTTGAGGTCCAATTTGTAGCATTTTAAAACTGCGAAGAGGGTTTGTTATAAATTAACAGTTATATCTTACAAGGGCAGTTAACACAGTTGTGTGCTCAATTTATTTACCCAACTATCGCAAAAGCTGCCTCTTTGTCCAGTTGTCAGGATTTATTTAGGTAGAGAAGACCTGAGCTACTTTACAGGGTATTCACCCTGCAGACTTTAGTCCTTGGCTGCAGGAAAATACACTTTCAAAATAAAATATTCTGTTTTTCTACATTTTGGGGCCTGATCGTCTTCAAAACACCGATGTTGGTGTTAAATTGTCTTTGTGAACTCGTCACAAAGTAATCTGCCCAAAAACATACATGGAGAAGCTGCCTTTATTTTAATTTAGAATTTGACTCCAATACAATTTCAAAGATAGCAGTAGCTTCAGAAGATCATAAATTAATTATCGCAAAATGTCTGTATTTTTTTTGTCGAATTATGTTGCAAATTTTTTGCAATTTTGCAAATTTTATTTTCTATTTAATATAGATAATGACATCTGATCTGAGGGTATGTAGTTGTGCAGTATATCCCATTCCCAAGTCATTCAAAAAAATCAGACTGATAAACACTGAAACAACTTTCTCTTCAGTCATTTCAGTTTTCAAGTGGATAAATTTATCCTCATGACACAGCTTTGGGTCCCACTCTAAAATACAAGATGTGCATCGTACCTGACAGTTGAGTCAGAAGACCCAGTGACGATGACCCTCTCATCATACTGCAGACACAACACTGAGCCTGTGTGACCTGTCAGTATCTTAAGACACTCCAGAGACTGCTTATCCCAGATCTGCAGAGGAGAGAGGACATGAGCAGGGAGAGGAAGAGGGGAAGATGAGTGTAGTAAAGGGAGACACACAGAGGAGGACAATGAGAAAGAGGAAAAAGAAGTGGTTGCGAAAAGGTTGCAGATATGGGTCATGTTAAGAATGGCCTATTCTCTCAGCAGCGTTCATGCCCCATTTCCCTACTGCTGTGCTGAGCACTGTATGTGTATGTAAGAGCCATTCAGCTCTTCGCTGGGTGTGTGTCAGCCTCCTCAAGAACAATAAGAAGACAAATCCGCTCTTCTCCACCCTCCATCCTCCCCTCCTCTTCAACATCTCCTCTCTTCTCCTCTCTGGCCAGACAGATAAGTGGAAAACACATCGGGTCTGGAGCTGAGCCCTTTTATCCCGTAATTCACTTGTGTTCTGTCTCAGTGTCTGCTGGTTTAGCTCAGCGCCACAGACAATAAGATGATAAGCCATACTGAGCCAGGAGAAAAGATTCAATTCATAAATACATAAACCCAGGTTGGTAGAAAACAACCACACACGCAGCATGTATGTCTTTCTCACAGCCAACACTGCTGGCTCTATCCACCGCTGGTGCTTAGACATACAAAGGGGATCAATGTTAATTACTTCTACAGGTCAGTTTGGGTCAGTATGTTTTCAATGCCAGTTGTAAAATTTGAAAACCAATGTCCAAGTCCAATGTACTGTATATGTACATATGTGTTCCCAATGAAGGTGTAGTGATATTCCAGTCTTCGTGACTATCAACCAGAGTCATGTGACCAGTTTGAAAACAAATAAATCTCACTCACTGCTTTGAGGGGGGAAAAGCATATAGTAGCACTCTTGAGAGCTGTAATAACCAAAAATATGGAAATACAGACCAAAGGGGTGTAATTCTATAAAAAGGCAATCGATTTCCCACTAAAGTACTGGTCCTGATACGTTTCAAATCCTGCTGCATTGCTGCAACAGAACAGGTTCCATCAGTTGTAATTCTAGACAATGACTTTTAGTTTCAGTACACTGCCTATTCCTATTGTGTCCATTTAGACAATGACAGGAGTGATTTGACCTTAGAATATGGGTAAATTATGTATATAATACAACAAAACAAACTAAGTTATAAATCAAAGTAAATACCGATATGTCCACCAAACAGATCTCTGAAGTAGTTCTGAAACAGTTTAGAAAAAGCAGCAATGGGTGATAGGACACTGTGCTGTGACAAAGATAATAAAAAAGTGGGCCATGTCATTAATTCATAGACCTCAGACTGTCCTTGGTATTCAATATAAACATACCTTGATGGAATTGTCCCTAAGGCCACTGATGATCTTGTCATCGTCGTACTGGAGACAGTATACCCCTTTACTATTTTCTGAGCGACACTGAATCCTCTGCAAGTTGTGTCTGCCACATCGCCAATTAGCCTCGATAGTCTGGAGGAAAGAAGAAGACACATTGAGACGAACATAAACCCAGAGAGAAAGAGGAACACTCTAGTTGAGCTAATAGAAGATGGAGGCAAATATCATATTATGTAATGTCATTAGAGGAGACAGAAACAGATGCGAGATCTAGTGAAGTGGAAAGTGGTTATGAAATTACTGTCATTAGAACAACCACACAATTAACTCAACTTTATTAATAAATTGTAATAAACATTTTCTACATGAGTGAAGCAATATTATGTTTTAAAAAGTGAAAGTGATAATAAGGTTGCTACATATTGAAATATCACTATTAACCAATGGGAAATGTAACAAAATATCCCATCCCACAGCCAATAAATAAGCCATATGTAGATCAGTGATGCATATATTCTATAAAACTAAAACATGTATTATGAACATGTATTGAGTCCAAATGAGCTGCTTCATGAGCTGGGACAGGCTCCAGCACCCCTGAGACCCTGTGTGTGCTCAGGATAAGCACGTTTAGAAGATGGATGGATGGATGGATGGATGGATGGATGGATGGAGCTGCTTCATGTTTTATTGAGGTTCTGAGATACAATAATAGAGTCCCTGCAGACAGCCATGGGACTTTTTGTATGGAAGTATGGAATATAACAACTGGTGCAACAATGAAAGCTCCACAAAACTACTAAAATCTACAAAACATGTTGAGTTAATACTGAAAACCATCTCACTGCCTCTTACCTCTATGTCTTGGATGATCTTGGGATAAAGGGAGTGATAGTAGGAGTTGGGTGGGACTTCTGACGTGCGGTTCTTGAAGAGATATTTCTCCCTAGGGGAAGAAAAATATAAGAATGACATCTGCTTTGTATCCACTTGGATTTTTTTTTCCCCAGTCTACAACGGACACTCAAGACCAGCCAAGTATAATCTTACTTCCTCCTTCTTTCCTTTATACAAATTAAATGCCAAACTAGAAGGCTAACAAGCAAACTTAAATAAGCAGTTTATCTATATATCCTCTGAAAGCATCCTCTTAATTTCTTAATCTTCAGTATATATGCTATTTTTATATCTTAATGTAAAACAAAACTAGGATAGCCAACCCTGTTTGCATGTGTAAATGGGTCTATGTTTGTTCTCACCACTGGTGTCTCTCTGACAATCCTTTCCAGAGCGGGTCAGTGCGGACCATGCGTTCGATGAGCTTCTTCCACAGCATACCCTCTGAGATGACCCTCTGCCACTCCTTACACACCAGCTCTGCCGAGCATAGCGAGCGCGCATCCAGGAAAGACAGGATGTTCTCCGCTATGTGATCCAAGCCTTGGGCTGGAGAGAGGAAGAGAAGGGGTTGAGTGAGTGCCTGCTGTAAAGTTAATAGGATTCCATCGAGTCGGTTTATCTGTGCCTGGGGATCATTATTTTGTTTATTATTTTTCAAAAGTAATATGTGTTTATTGGTATTTATTTCAAATATTTAAAAAATGCCACATCAAAAAAACAGAAACAAATTAATACTAAAAAACCTGGTTGAGAATTTAGAGAATACAATTTGTAGTACAAACTCTGATGTCGTGTTTACTGGAAGAGGGCCTCATGCTACTTCTTCTGTGGACGTAAATCATCTTAAAGTGATCTTTTCTTTCAAAAAATTAATTAATTATTTATCATTTATGAATCTTGTGCGTTTAACTGTACAGTCACACTGTATTAAGGAAGACAGAGCTCACACTGAAATGGTTGCATTTATGTCTGTAATCGTACCTGGCAGCGCAGTGATGAAGTCCCTCTGCAGCATGGGTTTGAGGTAGGAGTTGATGTGGCCGTGCTGGTAGTGGCACATACGGGAGATCAGGCGCTCGACAAACTCCACCTGGTCGGCTTCCGACCACTGGTCAAACAGGGCAATGCAGTGTTCCTTCTCCTTCTCATAATTTCCCTCTGACGGACGCTTGCGGGACCCCAAGACGGGACCATTACTAAGCTGTAAAGATCAGGGGCACATGCGGATTTATTATGTAATTTAAAAAATGTATTTGTGTTGGGCTGATAGTATTTTAAAGGATTCATATGAAGCAAATTGGGACACTCTTCTGGTCTTTAGTTGTTACATGGGAACTGCTTTCAACAGTGTATCACAACAAAGTCGAGGCTGAGATTCAGACTTGCATAAAATTTTGAAAAGATGTTATTTGTATTCAAATCTAGTAAAAGTAGCACAAACACTACGTCGCCTAAACTGCTTTCAAGGTGTTTCCATTACTGAAATTAACGTGATGGATTAAAAAGGGGACTGAAACTAAAGGTGGTTATAACAAGCCTCGTAATAGTCTGTGTACAAGATCAAGAGGATGGAGAATGGACTAACTTAAAAATCAATTTTCATTGTTAAAGGGTTAAAGCTCGTTAAGCCACTGGAAGCCAGCAGTGGGTGTGTATGTGTGGGAAAAGCAAAAAAAAAAATGCTTAGTGTCAACATCAGTCTGAGGTTTTTACTTCAATAGAGGAATGAAGGGAACAGGATATCCATAAAAAATGTCTGATGTCAGAGTGTGTTTGGAATCCAAAGTAAATCATGTTTGGAATTTCTCAAACTTTTAAATTATGAACATTTTAATGACAATTAAAACCACAATATTATAAACCTTTATATGAGGATTCCCCTGGCTGGGGGATTTAAATGAAAAAAGGTAAACAGTTCATCCACTGTGCAGCTTACTGTATATTTAAATACTCTAAGCTTCAGATGTGAAATTTCACCAAGCTGTGGTCATAGATACATAAACGGCCCACACATACAAAAACAGATGTGCACACACCTTGAGAACTGTGTTCTTCTTTGGCGACAGATCATCCACGAGGTTCTGTGACTCCATCCCTGACGTGTTCTACGGAAAAATAACAAAACAAAGAAAAAAGGTGCAGGTCAGTGTTTTACTCTTTTTGCATCTGTGTTAAAGGCACTGTGAGAGCCAGGGCAGCGGTGTGGACAGCGCTGGACACAAGAGTGCCACAAATACAGCCAAGGAAGGGTAACCATCATGATTTCTGAGGCGTGCACGCACAAACACCCGTGCATATACACACATATGGAGTGAAAAAAAATACTGAGCGCCGCAACAAAAGGAATCTATTTGCTTGCTTGTCTGTGATGTGGGCTAAGTAGTCTGGACAGGAAATTAAACTGCAGCATCTTGGGTATGTCACTGGCAGCAGCTCAGGCATGACTGTAATGAAACTAAAATCAGATAGTGGTCTTACAGCATATGCAGGAGACAGAAAAAACTGGGAGGTAACCAGATCCCACCCATTTCTAGCATGACTTGAGTCTTACAATGATCTGAGTCCTTTTCAAGTGCATTGCAAACAAGCTGGAGAAACTGGAGTAATTTTACTAACAACACGGTTGTAGCACAAATCACTTTCTGACAGTAAGAGTGAGAGACTGAGCATTTAGCTTTGTTCTTACTGCTTCATGAATAATAAAATATATAAATATAATAGTAAATAACACATCCTCTATAGCATGTACACTTCTCTGGAAGTCAGGGAAGTCAGGCGGCAATACCATAATGGTACATACACCTTTACATAGATATAAAACCAGAAAAATCCTGTTATTTTCTTAAGGGGCTGGATGATTAGTGTTTTAGTTGTTATTGACAACAGGATGGCATATTGATGTTAAAGGGCCATCTTGAACCAGTATGTTTGCACACTAAAAAATTAAAATGATCATCAAACTAATATATACCTGAACAACGAAGTTTCTTTAAAAAATTCAAAGCAAACTCTCCAGAAATGAGCAAAAACACTCCAATCTTGTTGAGGCACAATTACACAAGAGACACCAAAAGGAACTATGGCATCAATATTATCTGCAGGTTCACTCATAAGTTTAGATTTTCCTAAGGAATGTATATTCTCTGGTACTCTCTAATATACAATAAAGGCTACAATAATTTGAGGGAATTGGGACATACAGGCCCTCCTGCCTGAGAGAGGGTCAATGCTATTGCCTATCTATGTAGGTGATGAGTAAGCCAAGGTCACAGTCTTTGAAAACGGCTTTGCTGGCAAAAAAGCTCGAATAAAGGCCTTTCTGTCTATACATTTTAACAGCCCATCTGTCTGTGCTTTTCCAGAGGCTGAACGAGTCGTCACCGAACTTGTGGCCTATTGTTAAAAAGAGGATTGCTATATTCTTCTCCAAGTAAAACCCTGAACCCTCTCCATCCAACTTGGTGGTAATGCTACACATGGAGGGCAAAACCAACAGTGGTTTGCACTAACACAACCACACAACAAACAAACAAACAAACAAAACAAAACAAAAACAAACAAACAAACAAACAGGTCAGGTTCTAAGACCAAAGTGGACAGGACAAGAAGCCAGAATGGGCTTGCTGGTGTTGATGATCATGCAGAGCAGAAGAAGAGGATAACGAATGAAAAAAAAAAAAAAAAAAAAGAAAGACAGGCAGACCAGGTTTGGCCAGGCAGGCAGGCAAGCAAGCATGGAGCCTCTCAGAGCTTGAGGGAAGACCCCCCACCTCGGCCCTCACACCTCCAGGTAGAAGGGGGAGAAAAAAAATTACTCCTCAGTGCAGGGTTATTCTCTGGCACCCCCTGCATCCTGCCTCCACTCACACCAAAGTATCTAGATAAGACTGGATAGTAGCCCATTTCCGGATTGCAAAAGTCTCCAGTTCTCATTACATGGCACAATCACTGTTTTACTTTTTAAGCATTCTGGGGCCTAATTTAGATGCAAGAACTGTGATTTGACATGATTATACGGAAGCCAATTACAGTTTATACAGCTGCAATTGTGTTTCAAGCAGAGAGAGTTTGAGGACACACCAGAGAAGAACCTGAGAGCAGTGTGCTTCCAACGGGGAGGAAAGGACAACGGAAGGTGAAGAGGTAGGAGGGTGAAGGGGGGGGTGAGTGGGTGTTGTCTGCACCAAGGTGGCATGAGGAGTCGTGTGGAGTGGGCGAAGAAAAGTGAAGGGTGTGGAGATGATGAGGGAGGAAGGTAAGGGAGAGGAGGAGGAGCAGCAGAATTAAGAGGAGAGAGGCAGAACCTGGTTGTGAGCCCGGGTGGAGGGGATGCTCTGCAGGCACCTGAGTGCACACAAACTCTCAGCCACCGAGGAGCAGCCCAGCCAGAGAGAGCGAGGCACAGAGCACTGTGTGAAAGAGAGAGAGGAAGGGAGGAAGGGAGGAAGGAGGAGGAGGAGGAGGAGGAGAACGAAGTGGACAGGGGTGAGGGAGGAAGAGAAAGGGAAGAGCGAGAGACCAGAGATGAGAAGTAAAGGAAAAGTAGAGGGGAGGAAGGGGGGTTGATGAGGGAAGTCAGGAGGAGGAAACCAAAGGAGATGAGTGAATGGATGGATCAATGAATGGGCAGATGGATGAAGGAGGGGGGGTGGTGGGTGAGGAATAGGACAGGTGGAGTGAGGAAATGGTGAAAGGATTTTAAAAAATAATGAAAAATCATAGAAATAAATTAGGTTTGGTTTGAAATTGAGAGGAAGTGGGTGTGTAACCATCAAAAGGTGAGGAGAGAAGAAGAGGGGAGGAGGTGGGGGGAGGGATAGTGAGGGGAAAAACCAGTATTAGAGCTACACACACATTGGCACAGTGAGCGCAGGAACACACACTCCTTCACACACAAGATACAGACTGATAAACATACACACAGAAGCATTATTAGACATGAACTGGGTGGGGATAGGTAGAGGAGAGGGAGGGGCAATGGGATTAATTGTCAATTATTGTCACTCTTGGTTTGACAATAACCCCACCCGCTGTTCTGCCATCCCCACTCTCATGAGTGGTTAGTGAATAACACCGGGACAAAAAATAAAACCAAATTAAATACACAGACACAATCGAGACAATTTTTTGGCAGGTCTGTAAGATTACTGTCCTCAAACTTTGCATGACTGTCTAATATTTCTTCCATTTTAATGTGTGTAATTTATAATTAATGCAAAGGAATATAAATCTAAATTCATAAATTCAACAGGGAAACATACAGTATGTCCTCTTATCAAAAAGATTACTTCTCATACTACAGGAAAGCTAAAAATCACTCATCAGGATAATTCATTTCTAACTGTGTGGTCATGTAAGCACTTTTGGGTTAAACAATTATTCGTTTCACCTAAAATGTCAATCACATTAAAAACATTTGGAAAGCAGTGAAACTATTACATCTTACTTATTTTTCAAGCTACACTATGATTGTTGAATTTGACAAAGCCCAAAACGCATTCATAAAGTCTGATATGTGTGTATGTGTGTAATCTATTGCCTTGCTCAATTAAGCAGTTCTCTCCATACCAACAATAAATTTATCTCAACGCTGGTTATTCACAGTCTATTACCAGCTGTAGTGTTTGAGGATATTTCCTTTTAACAAATAACAAACGAACTGCTCACTCAGGAAGGTGTGAGTCCCACAGGATACGTCCTGTCCATTTGATCCACTAAATAGTCCAACATCTTACTTTCTGGGCCTAACTTGCTTTGTCAATAGCAAGTATGGCGTTACAATTGATTTGTTTGTCAAGAGACACTGAGGGGGGTATTTCAGATGGGGACTTGCCATAATAAACGTAAAATGTAAGCTCTATCCACGTGGAAGTTCATTGACAAAACCCATTTGTATCTTATCTTAATTGGAGTCTTCCTCACGACCACTTTGACCCCTGTATATGTTAATGTTAGCTATTAGTCGGCTAATGTTAGCCTCGGTGGCTAGCTTTAACAAGACAGCTAATCATTTCATTCATTTGACCAATTCTGACAGTCTGTATAGGGAAAAAAAGACATTGTTATGATAGTTTATGTTTCTAGTTACCAAATGAGGCTGGCCGATGGACTGTTTTGGTACGATAATGGCTGTCAGCTTTACCTAGCATTTTCTTAGCACGCTAGCCACCGAGCTAATTGCTACCTCGCTAATCGTGAATGAAAAAGCAACACACTTCCTTCTACGCACTTTGAAAATATAAACAGGCAAGCAGCGCATTTGTGACGATTTCAGCCACGTCCCTCTGTATCTCGGCCTGCGTTTGAGTGCGCCACACACCTACAATCGCGTATGTCGTATTAGGGTAAACTATATATTAAAAACATACCCGTGAATTTACGTGGTTCATCGAGTTAGCTGGATGGCTAAGCAGCAGACAGGGCCCGGTTAAAGTGGCGCAGCGTCACCGCAGTGAGCGCTACGCCGAGAATCCTGCGCTGTCTTCGGCCGACGAATGAACATCGACCCCTTAAAAATCCCCTCCCCGGCCCCGCTGTTTAAGGCGTTTTACTTAAAAAAACAACACGTGTTTTTCATTTATCAGAGGCGCAGGAGTGTTGCTTATCAATCCGACGTGTTCTTAGCGAAACGTATCGATAATTTCAGGCCCTCCCTCTGATTTCTGGTCCCCCTCCTCCTCTTCCTCCTCGTCTTCCTCCTCTCCCTCCTTTCTCCTCCACCTCTCCCGACCAGCCGCTTCAAGCTCTTTCCTGCCGTCGAGTCCGGCCGCGGTTCCTTCCCTCCCACCGACGACCCCCTTCCTCACAAATACGGCACCGATAAGCGACCGCCTCGGATTGTCGCGGCGGAACGAGCCTTACCATCAGCTCCAGCGTTTTGTCCTCCATCTCCGGCTCCATGTTGACGATCCCCCCCGAAACTCGCTCTGAAAATGGAAACCCAGCCCTGCGTCGGCGGCCCGCAAATGCAGAAACGTCATTCACTTCGCTCAACCACACAGCTTTGGTAGGGCAGTGTCAAAGGGGTGGGTGGCGGTGGAGGGGGGGTGGCGTATGGTGAACGCCCATGCCGATGAAAAAACACGCCGATTGGAGGGATTTTGTCAAAAGAGGCGTGTTTTCGCCGCATTGCCTTTTATTGATTGGCCGAGTGTGCTACCAAGGCTTTCCCCGGTGACTCCCCCAAACAAAAGGGCAAATGGATGAAGATGCTGTTGCTATCCTGAAGAGGAATACACCAAAGCAAAATCAATCATCCGCATAGCTTTGCTGTGAGATGCTGCAGGATGTTGGATATTTTAATGTATAGTGTGCGGCTAAAGGAATCGGTGTTTTAAATCAAGCGCCATAAAACAGTAGCAGGGGTTGTTGATTCGAGGATTTATAGCTGTGTTCTTGTAGCTTCGTGATAATATGGTCACTACTATAGCCTACCACTTTTTTGAGAATGGGTTTGGATTATTTTAGTGCACTTGCATCCAATTTAATATTTTAATAAATCCACACATGGTTAAAATATATACAACTGAATGGGATATAAAGGTGACATATTAGTTACAGCAGGGGCTTCTTGTAAAAAAAAAAAAAGGTGAGTTAACTGGAGAACTTTGCAAAGCAAAACCAGCATGATCACAAAAAAATAATGAAAAATCTGTTTCAGGCTTTATTCAGCAAAGTAATCCAGTGAACTCAGTGAAGCAGGCACGCAGGCACAACTTCAGTTTCCACCATCCTTTACCTCAGTTCGCCTCTGTTGATGCTCTCCTATGAATCCCATGGGTATTTGAGTTCATGTTTGAGTTTCCTCACATCCTCCAGCGTTGGAGCTCTGCAAGGTGTTTTAATGCCGTAATGAGAAGGATGTTTTGGTTCCATCCTCAACACTCAGTGCCGTCTCTGATAATTCATTAAAGCAAGCACCTTAATGCAGTTTTCTCTCTCTAGCTTGTCCTGTGAATGAATGTGAATCCTTTTTTTTAAAAGACAGAATTAATGTGTTATATTGTCAAGGCCAATCTTTGTCAGCTCCTTGGGTAGTCCTGTTGTCACCATTTCTCCACAAAGTGTTATGAATGAAAACTCATTCCTACCTTTTACCTTATTTCTCCCAACAGAGGCAAGCAAATGCCAATTTTTTTTTTTTTGGATGATGAACAATACATTAAAATTTTAAATGGATTTTGGAT
Organism: Scortum barcoo; assembly: GCA_023238725.1. Lineage (NCBI taxonomy): Eukaryota > Metazoa > Chordata > Actinopteri > Centrarchiformes > Terapontidae > Scortum > Scortum barcoo. The sequence continues at coordinate 15,845,804 of CM041554.1, forward strand.
AATACAAAGCTGTAACAGATTTACAAATGCAATCAAATAGGTTGGATCTTGTAACTGAGATCCAAATTCTTGATAATTTGATAATAGAAATGTATCTGTACCCATCATCTTATATGACTAATGAATGCCTCTGTCAGGGATGTGAGACGTTTCTTTGAACAATTTAAAATCAGAACCAAGTCGACTACTGAATCCCTTAAAAGCAGTTATGTATACTTGTCACTCAAACAGGACTGTCAGAATATATTCTTTATAATCAGAAAAGCAGCAAAGAGTTGGCCTTTCCAGGAAAAGGACAAACACAACACAGGATTGAGACCACAGCAGATGAGGAGGTAGCAATGGTTTTCAGCAGTTCAAATTTAATACTTTGTCCCCCTTTCTCTACAGAAACCCAGGTAAAAAAAATCCCCCACTCTCATAAAATACAACAGCAGCAGTTACCAGTAAAAAAATGAAATGCAAAAAAAAAAAAAAAGAAGAGAGAGAAAGCATAGAAGAGAGAAGAGAGAGAGGGTAGGGACATGATGAGGCAAGAAAGGAAAATATATTTTCTATATGTGAGGAGCGAGTCCAAAGTTCATCTTCAGACCAGGTTAGGGGCAGCGAGGAATCTGGGAACTTGCTGTTGTGTTCATTCAAAATGGAGGGGAGGAGGAAAAAAAAACAAAACAAAAAAAACAAAAAAATGAGTCAAGTCCAATCCAACTAGGGGAAGGAACCAGCACTCTAAGGCAGGGATTTATTCAGGAAGGGCTTTCTCCCTCTCTGGATGAAAGAAAATCTCACTCCTCTTCAGCCTGTGTGATGTACTTTGTTGTGTGTACAGATGAAATGTATGCGCAAGTTTGTGTATGCAACAGGTAAATTGGAAGGTGTGTCTGTCATATATATGGTCAACACGGTTGCACCTCTCACTTGCTGCAAGAGAGGTGGCATTTTTCTTTCCTTATTTCTTCATTCATTCCTTTGCTTTTCTTTTTTCTCCCAATATCAGTCCCCGACTACCTAGTAGTCATCCAAATCAAAGAACTCATCGTCCTCTCCTTGGTACTCCATGCCCTGGAAATCCACCCTGTACCGCAAGATCCCTGAGGAACACAAAGATGACAAATTAACAGGGGTAATATGATGGCTAGCCAGCTTATGTCGTGTTTGGTTAGATCGTGGCAGTATTAAAGTAGGAATTTGTATTAGGTTAAGATAATCCCCATTAGCTATGGGGGTGGGAGTATTTGTATCTAAAAAGCATGAATTCCTGAAATTCTCTTTTTCTAAGTGCTACTTAATGAATTACAAAACAAACAAGGACATGTACTGTTAGGCTGAGGAGAAAATGTACAGGAAACTTGCATTTATTTGTTTATATATTTTTTAAAAATGTACCACCATTAAATTAATCTGACTAATGAATGACCAGCTCTAAATTTCAGACCCTGAACAATTCCACAACTGTCCCGCTAACTGTTCTCCATCACACTTATTTACAAAGAAAGGATTCAAAGATTTTGCATGATTAAGACCTAAACCATACTAATGGACGTCCACATCATGTCTTGCCTGTAAGAAGACATCATGCTAAATGTAACGTTCTGAATAATCTGATTTAACCTGCCACTAATGTTCAAAATTATGGCATTGAGTGGCGGGCAAGACGGCTCACACTTTCAAGAATCATGCCGTCCAACACACGGTACAGATACAGCTTAATAATGTGCAGAATTCAGAGTGCTTTAATTTGCCTTCAATATACCTCATTATTCATACCTCATTATATACCACCCTATCCACCACGTGTCTCAGAAAAAAAAACTCTCAGGGTAGTCAAAGGACAGGATAGTGGCCCAATAACAGGTAGTCTGTCTAGTTAAATTGCAGGAGTCTATTACTTTTATCTGCTGTCGCCAGTAAGAGTGTGCCACTAAAAGCTGTCTGAAACAGCATCTTTTAAGCAGAATTAGTCATAGCCATAAATTGCCATGTTTAGGTTGGCTGGAGATTATTATTAGCCTGTGACATTCTTGCATTCGTATTGCCTGGGCTAACTGTCTTAATTGTTGCTGATGTCAGCATAGAATGAATTGAGGTGGAGCAGCTTGTATGTTCCTTCAGTGTGGCATACAACACATGTCCTGAAAAGTCTTGTTTTCATTGTGACAAACCTTTTGGGTGGATGACAATGAAGAGGCTTATGTCACTTCCTGCAGCACTCCAGGTTGAAAAAGCAACAGAGAGGATAGGGAAGGAAAAAGGCAAGCCTTTCTAAACATTGCCTTCCTATTTTGCCCAGCAAGCTAGATACCTGAGGATGAACCTGTCCCTTCCTACTGAAGGACAGTGCATCTCCTCACAAAGGCACATGACATCTCAAATTAAAGACCCACTGAGCTACACATATCCTCCAGTCTTGTACAGTGTCATAAACCCTATCGTAAACAACAGTGTGCTCACCCCCGATGCCTCCAAAGCCCTTGACAAACTGGGACCCTTCCTGGCTCTTGTCTGTGACTATCTCCAGCGTGGCTCCAAATTTCTTGTAGTTGTTGGCAAACCACTCCAGGAGTGGCATGCTCTCGATCAGCTCATGTTCCTGCCCTGTCTAGAAACACAATCAAATCAGCGACACATAGCATGATGGGTAATGGGGGTCAAGCTTAAATTACAAAGATTGGCCTTTTCTTTGTGGTGCTCACCTCCTTGTCTGTGAAGTGAGACTTGTCTTTCTCCTGCTCTGGCGTTAAGTACAAAGTCTTCTCATCTGAAAATTCAAAAGGAGAGACATGAAGATTATAGCATTATAACATAGTTATTATCTTGTTACTCAGCAGTTGTAAATGTGATATATATGTGGTTTGTGTACCATTCTCTGCTCCATTGCTCTCTGCCCCATGCACACGTAGAATGTAACGCATGGTGTCTAAGTTCTCGTAGACTATGAGGATCTCCACTGCTCCCATCTCCAGGGCTTTGAGTGTGTCCTCAACACCAAAACAGTACTTCCCCGTGTCCTGACTGATCTCATCAAAGTATCGCCCTATAAAGAGAGACAACCATTAGGAGAATCTCTACCACAACAAAAGCTTTTGTTTCCATTAACTGTTACACCAGTTGTTCTGATGTGTCGATAGGACGACTCACCTATGAGCTTCTTCTCCTGGATGAACTTGACATTAGAGAGAACCTCTGCTGAGAGCTCAATGGCCTGGTTGAAACCATTTTCTCCTCCATAGGAAATGTCCACCAGCTTCAGAACCTTAGCCTGTAACCTCTGTAGAACACAACCACACACAAATGTGGTTTAACACACTAAAAAGAAAACCACACAGGTATACAGTGATATAATCTGGGTGTTTTCAACAAACACACCTAATATAGGAGATATGGTAAAGACAACAGAGAGAAATATGCTAATAGTAATGACATATTATGGTTGTAAAGACAATCGAGTTGTCTTGAGTGAACAACTGATTTATTTTAATATGGATGTATGTTTGTATAGCTTATCCATTTGCCCCTTTAAAAATGGATTAAATCAGTCCGTCTTCCTTTGGTATCTACACGAGGCAGAAGAAATTAAACAAAGATCCTAAATAACTTTGTAGTCTAGTTTCTGAATTGATATTCAGATTAATTACTTTTTAACATATTATAGAAGAATTTTTTTTTCATTTTTAACATATTATTATTATTATAATATATCAGAAATACTGCTTTTAATCAGAAGCCCCCGTGACACACAGAAACAAACTTACTGGGTCAAACATGTCAGACTGGCTGAGCTCGGTCTTGAAGTCGGCAGAGCCAGCCAAGACCATTCCCGCCACATTAACTTTGTCGTTGGACACAAAGAGCTGGACAGCCGTCTCAGCCACTTTTCTCACATAGTTGTGTCTTTTCTCCATTCTCAGACGGGCAAAACGCAGAGCAGACTGTCCTCCTCTGCCTAAAGGAGAGATGAAGATAAGATACACAATCTTCAGAGTGTTTCTTTATAGGTAAAACTAAAAGATACAAAGTAATGTTTAATTGATTCTCTAATTATCTATGCTGTGAAGTTCAAAACTTTAAAAGTTCAGAGTTGTGTGAGCATTGTGGGTCAGTACCGTGCTTCTTGGGTAGGTCCACAGTGAACTTGTGTAGCACCTCCCTGGTGTTGCCCTGCAGCGTGCCAAACAGTGCCCCACTACCGTCGATTACAATAAAGCCAAACTTACTGTCGTCAGAGAGGAGGGCTGTCAATGCCTGTGTTAGGGGGCAGTGAAGGAAAGATGGATGGTGAGAATGTGACAGAAAGCAGGTGTAATATAGATAGAAAGAGAAAAGCTTGTGTTCCAAGATACATCTCTACAAGAAAAACATATGCAGACACAGAATTCAAGTAAAAGCTCTCACCTCAGTATGGAACTTGTTGTCGCAGAGGTACAGGGAGGTGTTGATTGGCTTAAAAGGCTCAAAGTCGATATTGACTTTCTTCTCCTTGCCTTCTTCTGTCACAATGGTGCCACAGTACACAACCAAACCATTGGGTGGCACTGGCAAGAGAGAAAAGTGAGAGGCCAATAGATCAGACATATATCAGGTGTCTTTGTACAGATGCATAAACAATGCACAGTCTCTGGAAGAGAGGCCGCTGTCATTAAGGTGTATGCACCAACACTGTAGCAGTAGGTAACACAGACCTTTCTCCAATGCTTATAGCTTCCTGCTTTACAATCAAATGTTAAAACCACCACATGTTTTGCCAGTTAAATATTGCTCTCCTGTTTACTGGTCACAAGCTGTAAAGAGGTGCATAATAGACCACACATATGTATGGATTTTTTATTTATTTATTTTTTAAAACAACAGACCTAGACAGATGAGGACCAATTATTTTGATATAATTTCCAGTTCAACCTGAACCCACTGTAACTGAAAACCTGTTCATGTTTATAAATGTAGGCTTAATTGTCCACAAGCATAAAAAACAGATGTGACCTGCTGTTACTTGTGACTATTTAGCAGCTTCTGTCACGGCCATGGAAATTATATCTTCCCTTTGTAACATCTGTCTAAATGTCAATCAGGCACTAGAACTGCATATTTATCTGGATTTTACTGGGAACATGAGGGTCATTTTTACTGAAAGAAATCCTGATAGAAATAAATTAAGTCTTACTACAAAATACAAAATCCCACATGAAAGTCAGCTAGGTTTCTTTAGATTTACAGTGTAAACACATACCCTTGTTGTAGAGTTTTAGTCTTTGCTGTACAGAGGTGATGGCCCCGAGCACAGAGAGCCTGTTGACTCGACTCTTGATGTTGGAAGCAGTTCCAAACTCATCGGCCAACATCTTGGCCACTCTGGATATCTGGTCCTTGGGAGGGATGATCAGTGAGATCATACTGGTGCCATTACTATAAAGAGAGGATTAAACGTTAGCGCTTACATTAACACTGAAATATAAATACACGCAGAATGCTACGAGTTGTAATGTTTCTCAGCACACTATGAATATTAGTGCTTCACCTTTCAAGTGTAACTGGCTAAACACAATAACACAATTCGTATCTGTGTCAAAATGACGCAGACACGATAAGAGTTATCCATGTTAACTATAATCAACTTTGATTATTTGGAACAGCAACGTGGAGCTGTTCATTTTATTACCTTTGAGATAAACCCACCTCCTACTATGTTCTCATTTTGTAAACACACAGCCTTCCCTTACAAAATATCACCTTGACAAGGACTGAAAAGGTTGAGGGACAAACAGGGTGAGCTTTCAGTCACAGCATATAATCTCTGCCCTTGAAACTGAGGACTGAACTGTAGCTGCACACTGTCTCTTCCCATTCACTACCTATCAAGAGACAAAGCATACCAGTACAGGCTGACACTACGCGCGCACATTCACACATACACATAGACACACACACGGGCAGGTAGCTGCAGCTGGATGAATGTAGGGCAAATGGTCAACTGTGTGTGTGTGTGTGTGTGAAAGAGAGAGAGACATGGCAGGCGGTGGAGCATAGGACAGCAAAAATCTGCGCAGCAAGCTGTCGCAGAACACGCTACAAGCCAATATAGCAACACCCACATTTCATTTGTCGTGTTTTGTATTTCAAGAAGGCCACAGTGTCACTACCAAACAACTAAGCTGGACTTTCGGTTCAAATAACCACGTTATAGCCGGTAAAGCTTTAATAGAACGCCGACTGCCATGAGGTAGCTGACTTGGTCGACTCTTTAGGGAATTAAGACGTCCTACTGTATCGTCTACATGTAGAAATGGAGCTGGTGGACCTCATTTGAACTTGTAAAACGAGTCTCGCGGAGCATGTGGAGGTCCCAGCTGTGAGCTAGCCGGCCTCATCAACGTGCTGTCCTGTTATAGACACCCATGGCGGCCTCTATTCAGAGATGACGTCTATTAGCGGAGCTCATTAGCAACACAGCTAGGAGGCTTTAAATGCTTTTGCGGGGCTTTAAGAGCAACTCTCTTTGCTGTCACCCACAGCACACACGCGCACACGGACCAAAGGCACATTCCTCCAAAAATAACCCAATGTTTCCAGCCTCTACAAGAGGCTGAATGCGACAGTAACTTAGCAATTAGCGAGAAAAAGCTAAGCTAGGCTAACCACTCCCAAATCCGGCCGCACTTTATCCGATCTCTAGCTGCTGCGGCGGTGAACATCCACAAAAAAACACACCGAAACCTAACCCCGCTTCACCGCAGCCGCGGCACCAACACGCGGCTCTCAAATCGACCACTCACCCGCGGGCAGCTTCCAAACTTTTGATCAGCTTCTTGATTTTCCAGATCTCCACGTTCCTGTCCGCCGCGCTGGGGTCGTCCGCCATCTTTCTGCTGTAATCGCTTCAGCACCTGAAAAAGGAAGAAGAGCAAAACATACGGTGGGTGAATTAGCCAGTAGTCACACAGCCTCGACAGCCACGCTCTTGTAAACAGGCCGGACTGAGTACCTCTCCAAACTAGTGCCGCGGTGCTGGCAGCTGTGCTGGCCGGGAGGGAAAGACTCTTCCCGGGCTGCCTCTGTCAGTACAGTGCGGGGAGAACAACGGGCCTACAGTCTGCCAGGCCCTAGCGTCCCCCCTGTTCTTATCTAATGCGACCTACTTTCCCGCTGTTCCCCTGGAAACCATACAGACACCAACCACCGGTTTTCGCTGACTATATATCGGTTAAAGTATGTCCGGTACCGTACCTGCCTCGGACAACGCCGCTCCGCTCTGGTGTCCGTCCTCTGCGCTACGTCGAGTCGGTGGTCCGAGGAGTGACGTTGCCTTCGCAACCGGTTTCTCTCTCCTCCGCACGCCGCGCGTGGTGCTGTCGGCTGAGCTCGCACACATGTGGGAGGTGGTTAGAATTGTGGCGGTCGCTTCCTGGAAACCGCATAGAAACCAATGACAGTTCTCGGCTGCGCACGTCAATCAAAAACATTCCAAACAGCGATTGGACAGAAGATAAACACGGTAAAAAAAGAGGGTGGGCGTCCGTAACTGTGGCTCATGGTGTTTGTAGTTCATGTGCTGTGGCTTAACAGGTTGTTGCTGTTCTGTTGTTGCCTTTTTCTCACTTTCATGAGTTTACAGATATTTAATGTGAAGAGTGATACTTTTTGGTCATTTTAGAAACATGTTTGCCAGATACGTTCAATTATTTATGTAAAAACAACCACATTAACTGCACCTTTTGTTTTTACACATTTTCCACAATCTAATTTCCTGTATGTGACTTCGAGGTCAGTTCCAACTGGAACAGCTAATAGCCAGTCAGAGACATGGATTTATGTTTGCCAGCTTGCCCGCCCCTCCTTCCTGGCTCAAAGCCCACAAGCCTCTCTTGTCACCTGCTCTTGATCTGGTGCTTGGCCCTAACGCTTTTTAGATTCCCACACCTCACACCCTGCATGCTGTTATTGGCTACACACCACTGCCCAACGATTGATACCCAGAAATGATACAGGCAGAGGGCAGAGTCTCTACAGATACAGACACCACCACTCACGTCTCATAGGTCATACCTGATGATTAAGAGCGGTTATTTTTTTATGAGTCTATATATAGTTTTTTTTAGGAAATTCATACACATTATTCCTTTAAAGCAACTGTGTAGAAATTGTCAGCCCCTGTAGACAAAAGTGGTAGTGTTTCAACACCCTCTGGTTAATATTCCCTAGTAATGCTATGTCTTCATAATAATAAATGCACAGCAAGATATAGCTTGGTAGCAAGTCCAACATAAAATGTTACATTATAGCTAGCAGTTACAGTAATGTCCAACATGACCTAAAGTTATACTTCCATAGACTGTAAAACCATGCTCGCAATGTATTTCATAAAGAAAATAGACATAACTGTCTAGGAGGAAAAAGGCCAATTGAGGATCAGTTGGAATCCTTTCAAATTACACAATTTACTCCATCTGTTGAACGAAATGCTGAGGTTGACTCGTTTTCACCCTTGATCTTGTCCTTTGGTTGATTCTTCTCTTTTTCTCTTTGCTGACCCTGCCTCAGTATCAGCCATAACCACCAAATATTATGTGAAAAAAAAATTCTCTTAAGAAAAATCTCCTCTGGATTCATTTTAACTGGTTAAAGCAAGAACACACTGTGAAAATGTAAACATAGACTCCTCTGGTCTGCGTACTATGAATTCTTTCATCTGATTTAGCATTAAGAATATAGAGATGGCCAACCTTCTTACTGTGGGTCTTGTTTGCTTATGTAGGTTATTTAGAGGCATCAATATTAAATTAAGATTGTTTCACAATCAGTTAAAAACTTCTTACAGTTACTTAAAAGGATATAATTATAATCCTTAGGTGTTACCTGTCAGAACCATGCATCATATAACAAACAACATTTAACTCTCTTGCGTAGTCAAAGGATAAGTTCATTGTTTTACAGCCCACGTTTTTTTCACATTTGCACAAGCTTACTGACAACGTAATTTTGAGAGATCAAACACTCTGACTCCCGCTGGTCTTGAACACTATCAGTGGAAGAAACATTCGGCCTTCACAGAGCAGCAGTGGGTAAACTCAGGGCAGGAGGATTACCTGTAGCAGCTCACTTTTCTGAAATATTCAGCACTAGATAGTCTCATAACAGCTAAAGAAAAGCTATTACAGCAGAAACTACTTTTTAAAAGTACTATTCATTACGGCTAATGTTCTTTTATGTTACCCATCCATCTACTGTAAATGACAGGCAGAACATTTCCACTGTCTTCAGTGCCACCAACTGCTCATGCACATTAACCAGATTTCAAGTTTAACTGCCACATTTTCTGATGCAATAGATGTCCTAAATGTTACACATATGGTTATTTTTTCTTTGTATATCCAAGTCAGCAGGGTTCATCGGTCCTTTCAGCCAATGAAAGCACGTCAGTGTGGCTTCCAAACTGCTGACTGGGTTATTTCAAGTCAGAGAAAGGTCAGCTGTCCAATTAGTGTGACTAGTGGTGTAAAAGCCTTTCCTAAGAAAAAAAATCTAGCAAGGTGTTTCAAGCCAGGTGGCCCAGTAATCCAATTACCTTCTTGTTGAGGTTGATGATGCAGATACAAAATTATTGGTTGTGCTATGTGTAAGCCTAAGATTGCAGTGTAAGCATAGTGTGGTTCTTAATAAGGGTTATAGGTCACTCTGCAACACAGCAATTACCTGCTGATCGTACTGTAGATATGGTGGGTCCTATTTAGTAAAATACTTAAATATATAGCTACATGCATGTTTGTTCTTTTTTCCTCTTAGAAACTTTGTCGCCAATGACATTCAATACCTTTAAAGGAGAGAAAAGGGTAGAAATCGTGATAGAAAAAAAATATTAATACACTCAAGTCACAAAACCTGATACAACAAAAATATCTTAAAATGAGAGGTTTCTGTTTAATGTTAATGCCACATTACTTTTTAAAAGTACTGTGTTATCTGTCTATGGACACCTGATTTATTTAAAAAAAATGAAGTCAGTGTAGATTACAGTTGCATATTTTCTCAGAATATCAAAAGCTTATTGTATTTCTACGTATATTTCTACTTTTTACATGGTTTAAAGACCTTCTAACACATTGTCAAGTCTGATGTGTCTCTTTTCCTGAAATGTTTCCACCTTTTTAAGTTAACCTCTAACCGTATAGTTACAGCAAACATTTACCTGACGGGGGTGGCAGTGGAAGCCTGAATTAAAAGCAAAAATGGCAAAAATATATGGGGACAAGAGTCAGACATTTTTTTTCTCCCCAGTGGACGATCAAAACGCAAACAATTGTGCATTTTCCCTTTTACATTGAGCAGTGCAGGTATACGAGGGTCTGTACACATTTAGACCACTAGATGACAGCATTGGTTAAAGGACAAATGAATGGCTGACTTATTTGTTTTTTTTAGTTTATGAGGGAGCATCACATCCCGTCTTTTTTTTATTTCTCAGAGGGCCACTCAGAAGTCAGGTCTAGTTGTTTATTTGTTGTACTGATCGCAGAATGCAGTTTGTTAGACTTTATTAGGCCAGCATATGCTGGATATTAGTCAACGTCTTTAGCGAATTGTGATTGTTTATATCAGAACAAACATCTGTTTGTGCATGAAGCAACAAGCCCAAGGATTATCCCAGTGGTATTACCCATCTCTGGTGAACTGAGGGAGTGGGAGGAGGTGGGTGGAGCCTCTGTCTGGGTCTGGCACTCACAGGATGGCTACATCACAGAGAAAAAGTGATATAGCAGTTTGTGCAACTGACTGCCTCCAAAATTGTCCGGCACCGGTACGAGCGCCAATTCATCACCATCTGTCGACCATCAGAGCTGTAATGATCTGTCGCTTGGAAATGGATGGCGCTTGCTGTGCTGTGGATGGGGGCTGTCCTGGCAGCGCTATTCCTCATTTCACCTGGTTGTCACACATGAGCATTCAGATGAGGAGAAGGTTGACAGGTTGTTGAATCCTCAGCCTTTGTAGCTAAATAAGAAACTGTGTTTCCTATTACAGCAGTGTAAGCAGTGTTACTGTTAACATGAGGGGTTACATCTGGAGTTTCAACCACCTTATTTTGGCCCAAAAATCTTCACGATGGATGCTTAATTCTCTTAAATGAAACAATCTGTCTGAGAGCATTGTATGTATCTTCATTTAATATGAGTAGCAAATACGTTATTCACCCATTCAGCTTCATCAGTTATGATCCACTTGTTTGCAGTTACTTATTCATTCACATTTACTTATGCATATTTATTGAGCAACTGCACAAAGTGCTAAATAAATGTACAAGTGCATTCTATATGGCTGCTCCTTCCAGAATACCACTTTGCTCTCTCTACTTTATCCAGAGAGATAGTAAGAGTGACTAATGTGTGTTGTCTTAGTTGACCAGGCTATAGGAAGGAAGCTCTGTGTGTGTGTGTGGTATACATAAGTATGCATGTGGGAACGCAATAGAGGGCGTGACCTAAAACAGATGCCACCAGGTTCATGGGGCTCTATTTACCCCATCTGTGGCCATCTGCTTAAGTAGAGTCGAGGGGAGAGTGGGATGAGTGAAGGTGGAAGTGGGGACTCTCAGGGGTATTCAAGGACACAGGCTCACTCTTCATCAATAAGATGTGTGAGTAGGGTAAAAAGACAGATGGAGTGAGGATGCATCCAATCAGGCACTTGCAGAAAGAGGCGGGCCGGTACCGGCATTGCCAACCTGTAAAAGTTAGTCATAAACAAATGACTAATAACATTTAAACATTAAACGAATCAAAGGTCTGCGATACCTGTTTCCCCGATAAACTGTGCTGTCACTGACATATTAAAGCTTTGATGCTTCCCCTCCCGTGGAAACTTCATTTGCTCCCCAGTGTGTGCTCTCAACACATATGAGGAAACCTTTGAACCCCACAGAGGGAATTAAGCAGCATGTACTCTCTGCTGACTAACTAATCTGTGACTCAATATGTGTCTCTCAGGCTCTCTTTCTCTGTCCTCCCCAGTGAAAAAGAGGATCATAACCGTTATCTCTTCAATAGCTTGCTTATGACTTAAACCAATCTTCTTAGGACGTGCTGCATGAGCATGAGAATGCACAACTGTTGGTGTCTGCCAGCCATCTGCTCCACCACTGTAAGTTCTTGGTTCTGGGACCAGTCCAAAGATTCCGGATTGCAGTAGCAGGGGTGTGTTTGGGTGCCAGTGTGTTTATTTTTTATTATTTGCAAATTTCAGAGTTGACATTCTTTTCACATCTCCGGCTCTCTCACTGCTCTCCACAGAGGCAGGAGGAGATTTACGGATCTGCGTCCTCATATTAAGTGGATTAATCAGGAATGGAGAGTCGAGGTTGTCATAAATATAAATGAGGTCTTTTTAGGCGTGGGCGAGACATGCTCCATGTCCACCCTGTGTAGGCTATTAGGAGTTTATCAGCGCAGTGGATTAAGACCAATAACCTCAATTTAGAGGCCAAGACGCACAGTCAGTCTTAATGATGCATTGGAAAGGGGTTAAACCCAAAGGTAATATGGACCAGCTGGCCTGTCTACACCACTCACTGACCCAAGGCATAATCAGATTGTCTTTCACGCCTCAGGGAGTGAGGATGTCAGTATATTTTGCAGTTTAAGTTTGAATTCAAAACTCTCACTTTAACAGTCTTATTTTCCATTACCGTGATGCAGACTAATAAATATGGAAAGAAAAGCAGAATTGCTTGAATAAACCATGTGCTACCTGTCAATGTTGGCCTGGAGAATGGTGCTGTATAGCAGTCAACAACTCCAGCTGATAAAGCCTGGATGCCACCCATCACTCCCCAAGGAGAGATTACCAGATGCTCCCATCAATCTCGTGGCTTTCCCAGGGCCTGATAGTTTATCATTTTTGCCAACAATCTACATCAGAGAAACAGAATGAATGTATACATTTGTACATGCAGAAAAACATATATTTACATCTGCAAAAATGTACCAAATGCAGCTGCTCTGGAACATCTGTTCCATCAAATCCTGCCACACACATAAACATGGCAGTTTTTCATCGGGTGGCTTTTAACAGGCAGAAACCTTGAATAGAACTGGGCTCAAGGTGGGCGGCCATCTGCCTTGAGAGAGAGAAAGATGCATAGCAGCAAAAATAATAAATGAAACAACTTTAAAAATATTAATAATTATAATTGAAATATGAATAATACTATCAATAACAACTATCACAGTAATACTAGTAACTGGTGCAGAAACATTCACTGTACCAGAGATGCTGATGTCAGGGATGTGACTCCCCTGGAAAATCAAGTTTTCATACCAGCGAGTCCAACACATGCAGTAATCCATGCCATCACTTGTGCGTGCAGCACAGCTTTAAACCAGTCTGAAATCATTATATCAGAGCCACCACCATGACAACCTCGTAGATAGACTGATAGGGAAAGGAGGATGGGGAGAGGGGATGAAACAGGGGAGAAAGATGGTGGAAAATTGATTTTCTTCGAGCTGCATTAATCAAATTGACTACAGAAAGGGCATTATCAGTACAACGGATTTAATACAGCGTATTAAATGAAGACAAAGGCGTGTCTGGTAAGGTGCGCTTGCTTTGAGGGATGGTATCAAAAGTCAATGCCATTTGGATGATATGCGTACATATCAGAGTGGAATTATTGGTAAAGTACTCTCCTAAATGCATAACTCACATACAGCCTAAAATGAATAATTGTGTGGGCTGTATTTCAGCTTTTTAAACTCCAGCTGTGCTTCTGCAGGAATTTGCTCAATTCAATGTATGCAACATACGTGTGTGTGGTGTGAGTCTGCTCTGGTGCATGCAAAGATGTCGGTTGTACACTATGTATGTCAGCTGTTGGCACATTTTGACTGCTGTTGCTGAAATGAGGACACTGAACAGACAGCATGGGACAGAGAGACATTTATTCAGACACTGTGGAGCTGTCTCTGTAAAATCAAAAACATTTTCAACTCATAATATCAGCATACTGAGTTACATGGATGTCTAGTCTGATTGTGAAGCTGAGAGAGCACAAAATAGTTTAACAGTGAGAACTGAGGTTATGCTCATTTGGTATATTTGTCTTTTAGATGAGTAAATCAATGTCTTACATACATACAAAAACACAAAAAAGGAATTGAAGGAGTTTAGTTACTGAAAGAGGAGCGCCTTGTGATAGATGTGAGCCATGGTTGGAGCTGAAGAATGAGTGAAGAAGAGAGAGGGAGCTCCATGAGATGGAGACAAAAGCACGAGAAAGGAAAGGGAGGAGCATAAAATAAGATAATAGGCAGTGGTGTTTTTTTGTTTTTTTAAACAAGCTTCACTGTCAGTTTTATAGAAATAACAAATGGAGCAAGAGCCACCCTGCTGACTGAGAATTAGATTACATTATATTCTAGGATGACCATCACTAGAAGCTACTATTGTAATAATTAATGCAGGCTATATTGCTGCCATTAATCAATTAATTTATGACGAGCACAACTTACACATGATTAATGTACCATTTTTGTAGCAGGCTACTTTTCTAATTTTATTTAACAAGCAGTATTTTCCTGCTTGAGCAGGAACTGCGTTTAAATTGTACTTTAATGCAAAGCACTTTACAATTTGCCACTCATTCAGCCGCTCGAGCACCCACTCACCAATGGCAGCACAAACCCTTGCCATTTACAGATTTGTATCTTTCTCAAGGACACTTTAACAGGTGGTCCGGAAAAAACAAGTAGACAATACTGGCTACCAGCAGACAAATCACACTATACAGAACTTGACTTGAACTTAACAACAAACACAGTGCTAAAGGTGGTGCTCTAGACTCTTTGAAGAAAGGAAGAACCTCGACCTAAAGTGTTTAGTATGTACGATGGATAGTCCAAGCTTAATACGATTGAATATGTTTCTTGTGACGGGATCCCTGGGTCTTCTAAGGTGTTCTGGTTAGCTATAACAGACCTCAAAGAGACAAATATTGTTGCTAACCTGATTAAGATTCTTTTAGCACATCAGGAGACGCAGACTCTAGAGAGACGTGAACTTGCTCAGTTAGACTTCTTCAAACAATCCTTGCTACTCTTTCAGATTCTTTTCTGACACTTTGGTGCTGATGCTTTTGTGCTTCTATTTTCAAAAACAACAGCTAAACACTGTTTCTGTTATTTCCCTTCAGGTCTGTGTAAGAATGGCTTTTTTTTCAAATTTGGTGGCAGACTGTCTTATTTATAAAAAATTTAGGAAGATAGATTGGAACAAAAATAAGGTGATTTTGATTTTGAGTGTTTTACTGGATAAATATTTATATACTTACAGTATATACTGTATATTTCACTGCTTTGCATCTCATGTAATCAGCAGGTCATATGGTGTATTGTGATGATAGCAACACAGTGAAGCAGCAAAAATGTTGACACGATCACCATCAGTATGAATTATTACACCTCTGTGATGTATGTTCAACTTGACCTGACCATTCAAATGTCAGAGACAGTGAAATAAATGCATCTTCAATCTTTATGTGTCTTGGATTTTCTCCATCATTCAATATGCCCAATATGAAAAAAAATCACAAGCATCTCAGAGCTGGGGAGAGTGACAGTGATGCATCAACAGGTGAAATACAGATGAGAGTGAGATGTGTGATGATCAGATAGATAACATAAACCAGAATCTGGCCTTTCTGGGAGGAACATACAGTATTTATGGCTGTGTAGCTAAAATTGTTGGCCTAGCAGACCGAGACCAGATCTGACCGTCACACAGACGGAGAGAAAAAAAATGGACAAATAAAAGGCAGGCACAGAAAAGGGGACGGAGAAGAGGACGTCTATGTCACATCACAATTCGGGTCTCAGCAGGGTTAGGAGGAAAGAGGCAGAAGTGTCTGTTGAAATGTCTCTTCTGTAACTGTTCAAAGTTATAGAAATGGGTTCAGCAGTGAGATACTGCCCAAGTTGAATGAATTTTTAAAAACAAGAGCCATAGATATAGTCATTGCTCAATACCAGTATCAAGAATGTGTGAATTTAAAAGAACCGTTGAGCTGAATTCAGTGAAAGTTCTAAACTTTTTTGCTCTTCTTGACATGTTTGGGAGCAGGCTTATTTGTTGGCTATTTATGGACAGAATTTTGACATGAGGCTCCTCCCAAATAATCCACTCATTATGCAAAGGGAGGATTAGAAAGCACCTTTAAGTCTGTGAATCCACTGAAATGGCTCCAAATCTGTGCTGCGAAAACAGAGATCATGTTTGGCTAATGTTAAGAATAGATGGGGCTCAGCTACCAAACATATTCAGCTTCATCTCCTTCTCCAAGATCTTCCTCAATAATAACTCCTCAGGGATGGATCGCTGTTTCTGTTTGCTTTGTCCCTTCTGTGAAAACTCCTTTTCTTGATCAACAAAGACAACGACTTCAGCTTCACTGCCAAAAACAGCTGATGTGTCCTGCTTCTTGACTGAAGAGATAAACACAGACAATAACACGTGAACTTAAAAGAGGCTTTGGTGTTTCTTATATTACAGCCCGTACATAACCGTCATCTCCCTGGGGGAAAACAGATATGAGTTTGAGCTCAGAGGAAAAAGAATCCCGAACAAACACACGCATGCACAGGGAGTAGAGAAAATAACAGTAACACCCGTGGATGAAATACAATCCAACATAAAAACACCACAAACTGCATCCTGAAAATATCAGCCTCTCTGACACTATGACAACAAAAATATCTACATCATAATGCTCCCAGGCTATTATGTATTCAAGTGCATTATAATGTAACATACTCCTGATGTTTTGTTTACCACAGAACTAGGACAGACATATTTTCTATTACTAAAAGATTTAATGTAATTTAAGGGGTGAATTGTGACCAAAAATTAGCACACATGTAAATCTGTGAAGAACTAAAGTAAATGTATAGCTAGCTGAGAAAAGTTAATCTATTGAGACAAAAAGACCTAGTGCTTGACAGTTGACAGTCCAAACATGGGCAAAAGTGAGTCAACATTAGATTTGTATTCAGCAGGTGAGTAATAAGATAATTCCCTTTCTGGATATATTGTACTGGATGAATGAGTAATGTTAGAAAATTGCTTGCTAACATAGAAGGTTTATGGACAGAATACTGTATGCGGGCTCTGAAAGTTTTTTGTGGAGTCTTTGAGGCCCTCTAGTGGTCAAAATATGCTTAGGGGCCCTTCAAATAGTGTCACTTTGTGATGTGCTTCTAAAAGTACACTTGTAGCTGTGATGTTCACTATGTCTCAGTATAATGTTTAAAGAGAAGCTCTGCAGGTTGTCTCTAGCAGTCCAGATTACACAGGCAGAAATATGACAGTCTCACAGCAGCGTACCTGGATCAAAGAGCTAACACTGAGAGACAGACATGTTTTGCAAAGGGTGGGACAGGAGACTCCCCAGGTTTCAACAGAGGATGGCATTTTTTTGACTAGCATAGGAAAGGGTGTTTTATTTTTGATTATGAGTGACAAATGAGTTATTATTGAAGATTTGAATAATAGATCATATAACGTGATTAAAAAAAAAAAACAACAAATATAAGACAAAACCATCTTTGCATCTTTGGACAAAGCTGCCATTTTTTTTTATCTCTATAGTCAGGTTTTTAACATGTACACGTTTACACACTCAAGTCAGTGTTGTGGTCTTGTCTTGTTTTCTGGACCGATTTAGTTCTGTTGCTGTATATGTGGTTGGTGCTACTGTGACACTGGTTTGAAGAAGCCCCCTTCAGCATAACTAGGAATATAGTAGCTTAGAGATAGAGAGGAGAAGAAAAAGGAAAAACAAACAAAAAAAACATGAAAGGGAAGAATGTCATTAGCATGTTGAACAATAAAAAAGACTACATTAAATCAAACATGCTTCTGCCTATGTCTCCTCTACCTGTGGCCAAAGGTGTCATACCCAGCAGTCACTTATCACTGAAAGCCTGCAGGACAACAGGACTGACTGCCAACTTAAAGGCAACCTACCACACACATACTCCCACTCACACAAATGCGATTTCTCAAGCTGTGTATCTGTATAGGTAGGAAAAGATTACTGTGCTCAGTAATAAATGACTGGCTGATAGAACCTGTATTAAAGATGCCAATTGTGCATGTGTTTTTGATTCCTTTAAACACAAGGAATAAGAACATGAAATATACAATATAATATGTGTCAGCATCCAGAGTGGGCATGCTAAATCAAGTCACCCAGCTCGCCTGTGGGCCTCCTCCTGTGAGATCGGATCATATTTTTCTTATACTGGCAAGTTAATCCTACAAAGACAGATACAGTTTTACAAAACACTGCTTTATTGACAAAATAACACACAAAATACATTTTAATTTATACTATTTTCTTTTCATTTTTCTGTTTTGTTCACACCCTTTGTCCTTTCCATCCTTTGTCGATCAAAGGTTCATGAGTTAAACCACCAACAACCTCTTCAACCTTTCTGTCAACAAAAAAGATGTCCATGCTTATTTATTCCGTTTCATTCCCACTGTCTCGCTGCCTCTCTCCTCTTCCCACATTGTACGTCTTTCCCTTCCTTTCGGGCTGAACAAGGCAATATAACCAGAGAATGTCCTCTGGTTTTACTGTGTGGAGATAAGTGCAAGCTGAGTGCCACCATACTTGCAAACCTTGCAGTTCAATACATATTCACGGTTGCATTTTTCATTTCTTCCCCTCTTAACCCCCTCCCAAACTTCATCATTCCCTCTATCAGATTTCATCAGGAAAACCCCTCCCCTCTTCACCCCCAGCTTTCTGTCCTTGATGGAGTCATAGCAGTAGAAGACGGTCTTCCTGCATGGCTCATCCTAGTTCAAGTAGATGGCACAAAGTTCTGATTGGCCCAGCAGGAGGATCAAAGTTCACATCTAACTTGTTGAACATCCAGCCAGTGGGTTCTTACAGATGGGCAGGATGCTGGTGTCAGAGTCTGGAGATCAGCAGCAGATGGAGGAAGGGGTAAGGTGTAAGAAATGTGTGTATTCATTTCCATGATTGACAATATCCTGAGAACCAGTGTCTCACTGATATCTGGACTATCTGGACGGTCTAAAATCAGATGAAACTGCCAACATCAAGCCAAATGTTTACATACACTTACAGTAGAAATACAGATATTAAATCACCATCAGGGATACTGCTCTGGACTGGTTCAAAATGTATTTTTCAAAGAACTCACCTTTGGCTCACCTGGCCTGTGTTCTTAGCCAGCAAGGCTCCGTCCTCGGCCTCCTGTTGTTCTGTGTATACATGCTGCAACTGTGACACATCATACATGAATACTATTGTTATGTGAACCCACAAAATAATGTCCCATAAAAAAACGAACAGTGAAGGAAGTTTTTGTTTATTTATTTATTTATTAACTGACCTTTTTTCAAACACAGAGCTGAAATATCAAATATAAAAAAATAAGATAAAATTTGATAAACAGTGCCTTGTTTCTTCAAGAGGGATGTCAGATATGTCACCTAGCAAGGCTGAATTTTTTTTTTGGTCCTCCAAAGTCTATCCCAATTTTACAGAAACATATTGACTCTGTGTCTACAAATGTCAAATCTGAAGCGAGATACCAAGGTGTAATACTTTACAGTGACCTTTCATTTGAGAAACAAGTTACAACATTTGTTCAACCATGTTTTTGTCAACTGAGGAGCATCTGAAAAATCAGGTCTTCTTTTTCTCAGCCTAATCTTGAGGAGGTCATTGTAAGGAGTCTTGTAATTCATTGTATTTGGGGTTAAGCCAAAAACTTCATCTCATGCCTTCAGCTGGTACGAAATACAGCTGCTCTTCTTTTTTGTTTTATGTTTTAAACCATTTTCATTGGTTACCACACAGTTTCATAATTGATTCAAAGATTTTAACCTTTAAAGCGCTTCATGGTTGAACTCCCAGTTATAGTGCTGAACTGCTGCTCCCCTTTGAGCCAGAGCGCAGCCTCAATCCTCAGGCAAGGCTCTGTGGGCGGTTCCTATGCTCTGGCTCAAATCCCTCAGCTCTGAAACTCTCTGTCTGAAGATCTGAGACTTTTTATTACTACTAATACATCATTGTATTTCCAAAATACCTTATCTGCTTTATTATTAATGCTTTCATCTATATTATAGTCAGGAATTTTGTTCCATTTTAATTTTTTATTATTTTTAATTGTTTAATCATATTTATCTCATTGCAGTCCTGAAATGTTTTTATCCTGGTACAACTATGTAAAGCTTTTCATTTTGAAAAGTGCTATATAGATAAAGGTAATTATCAATAGATGTATTGTAATTTGTAACTGTGTGAGTAAGATTTTAAAAGTTAATATGCATCTTCATAAAAAAGTTAGGAACTAAATAGCCAATACAGTTTTGGACATCTAATTGCTGGGCAGCTAAAGGTAGGGCCTTTTTCAGCCTTGCATCCATTTTGCTCTTTTGGTGACACAAACACTGTACAACAGCACATAAGAGTTACATGCCATGCATTTATGATTTGCCTAAATAGAGCCAAAAGAGCTCAGTGTTACATTTTCCTTTGTCATTCTTGTGAATAGACAGTGCTCAAACCTGAAATAACCTGATGAAACTGCAGTTTGGTATTTAAAGTTTATTGCACAGGACAGAGCAAGACCAGTGTTAACGTTGCATAACTCCAACTGAAATGAGCAGGTGGTCTCTCAAAAGATTAGATATCTATAGAAAAAAAGGAGTACCGAGAAAAAGAGACACACACATCTCTTTTAGGCATGCAGTTGCACACACACACACGTATTGCATCCCACATCACCTCCACCCCCAAATCCTTTCTGGTTGCACTTTCAAATGAATGTTGTTGTTTCCAAATTCAAAAATGTGTTTCTGTCAAAATTGAACAGAATTTTTTCCCCTCCCCTTCCCTGTGGCAAAGTCTTTACTGTTACCATAGGAACACAATCTGATAATTACATCTGACCTGCATATTTGGTTTGTGTGTGTGTGTGTGTGTGTGTGTGTGCATGGCATATGTGAGTCTCCCCTTCGATCGGCAGCACTAATTGACAAACAGAGATGGCAGCATGTGAAGAAAACACAGGAGATACACTCAATGTGTTGTGTGTGTGTGTGTGTGTGTGTCTGTCTGTCTGTCTGTCTGTCAGCTGTGGTGTCAGAGGTGAAAGAAACATACACACAACAGGTAAGGATCAGACATCTCTTTCTCGTGCACACATGAACAAACACATGGATGAATAAAATAAGTTTTATTATTAAACATTTCCTATTTTCTTCAAATATAACAATCAGAAATGTGATGTGATACAAGTAGGGCACTGATAATAACCCTGTTCTCTGCTGCTCAATAGAAACAATTTATCTCAAAACATGAAACTCATACCATACTCATTTTCTCCTAAAAAAACGAGGAACATGTCTTGCTCATTTTACAATCCCCTTTCACTCCCTTTCCATTTTCTCCCTTTGACAGTCTTTCTGTTTGGACACAAACTTAATTTGTTCATTCTGACACTCGTTCTACTCTTTCCCCCTCTGATCCTCCCGCCGCTCCGAGTCCTTCCTCTCTCCATCTTTGCCTCTCCACTCTCTTTAGACTTTGCACTGTGGCCCACGACGAGTCTCGAAGGAACCCTCTTTTCTGTTTCACTTGGCGTGACCCAAATTGTTTTGGACAGGAACGGCACTGCTGCCTGTGATTGAAGTCCTTTTTCTGGGCAGTGAGTCAGAAAGCTGAGGCAGAAAACATTTGCACACTGGGAGGCTCGCACACAAAGGGACAAGATACACTGAGACAACATGTCCCGTTAACACTTTCTTTCAGCAGCACGACAGGGTCAGGCCGGCTTAAAGATGTCAGAGTCAGACACGCAGCTGACATCAACGTTGTTCCACAGGGAATACACGGAGAACACTTGTACATTCAGAGCACAAGGGGCCTCGTGGTTAAGCGAGACCTTCAATAGAGGGCCCCTGTGAGAGGAAGCATTCACCCTGCTGAAGTCATACTGAATGAGCAACTGTGCCAAGCGGCCCTGAGGGGACTGGACTGTAGCTGATCCTGCATTCGTTGAGAGGATGGAGCAACACGGAGATGACTATCAATTTAAAGTACAAAAAAAACCTATAGATGAAAAAGGTACAAACTGCACTACATCTGTAGTGAAAATGTTCAAAATGTGGACAACGACACATATTACATCTTTGTGGCTTATTGAGATATTTGAGAGTTTAGCATTTTTAACATTAAAGACATGAATTACCAAACATTTTTAATAAGGATACTTTAATTTTGGTTGGTAAAAAAAAGACAAGTGCAGCACACTCAAGTTGTAAAATGAACTTGTAGGCCACAGTAAACAAAATGTAAACCCAACACAGCCATGGAAATTATATTTAGGAGGCTTATACTGTCCAGACTGTTATAGGTGTGCTGACTTTAACTTTATGGTTATCTGTGACATTCTTGTTTTGTGTATCATAGTCCTGTGTTGGAAAATCATAGCCATATTTGTGCTGCTGGAGTAGGTCACATTGTATCTTTCTTTGCCCGCTTGAAAGAATTACACCAATCAAATTAGACAGGTCACTTTTTTTTTTACAAGGGTTGCTAACAGTTCAAATAGGATATGGTTAAATATGTCTTCCTGTGGTAAACCTGAAGGCTGTGCCAAGCTGATAGTACAGTGCGTACTATCAGGATGGACAAAAGCGAAAATGGTAAGGTGAGTAATTAATCTTTTGCAGACAAGGTGTGTAGGTCATCCATCTGCCCTTTATGCAGAGGTGTCACCATCAAATATAAAAATGGAGGAGAGGAAAGGAGAGGGGAGGATGACAATTGAGATGGATAGATCAACAATAGAGAGAGGGAGAGGAGAATGGGGAAGGTGAGATTTAAACAACGGTGGGCACAGAGAGAAGTGCTGAGTATCTGAACCCCGCTATGCTTATTGATTCTGTTTCTTAGGAAGTACTGGATTCAATTCTTGTTGAATTACTTGGGTATAAAGGAAAACCAAAATATTCTGAAACCTAAAAGAAAAACACAGATTTTCTGCAAATTAAATAAGCCACTGTTAACTGTCATAAATGACAAAGCAGTTTGTAGAGGTAAAATACATAACAATGTATATGCGTTCTATCTAACCATGCCTGTGTTGAATGCTCACTGTTCACTTGAGATGGATGTGCCAGCTTTAGTGGATACTGGTGAAAGTAAATGCTTCCTTATATAAGATGACTGCTGATCGATTACATTTTTCTGTTTCACTTGTCATTTGTAACTCTTAGCCATATTTGTACACAATGTAAGGCTAGGTTGGCTATTCTGTAGCTAGAAAATCATCTGGTGATTTAGACAAAGTACAGTGAATCTAACCTTCACTTTCAAGAACTGACTAGCAGAAGCAGAAAGCATGTTTCTTAATTAAGCTGCATTAGTCACAAAAACATATAAATGCCAAAAAAACATCTACACAAGCTGACAGCTGCCACATCTCACTGACTTACAGAGTTGTTGTAGCAAACATCGTAGCAAATGAACTTAACACAGACACACACTAAGATTAGCGTTTCTTTTGAGTCGTGTTTCTGACCACCTAGTAAATAATAATAAAATAAAAAGTCCATCATCCACTCCCTTTTAGCTGTGTTTGAATTTGAATAAAGTAACCGTAACCAAACAGGTTAAAGACAATGATGAGGGGGGTAAAGAGTAGGCAGGATGTACACATTTAGAAAAACAGGAAGGCCTTATGCAGACTGAGTAGGGAAGCTGTTTGTGCATCTGAAAGCATTTCTTCTTGTTTCAGGATTTCACATGAAACCAGGAGGAAGCTGTGGTAAACAGCCAGACAGGAAGGATGTGTGTTTCTCATTAAACACACACTATTGATCCGAGCCACAAGTCAGATATCAAACACGGGATCATGGCTGGGAATTACCCTCCTGCCTTTCTTTTCTTCCCTCTGTCTCCCTCACTCCTCTGACTTGCAGCAGTTGTTAACTCAGATCAGTAGGGAATGGCAAGAACCAAACCAAAGGAAACACAATAGACATATGTCTCTTTCACATACATATGCACAGGCACAAATCTTGGTTCTGGTTATTTCTGTGAGGACTTTGTTGACTCACATGCATTCAGTGTAGGCTTAGCTACCTGAAACCCAACCCTAATAAAGACAGAAAACAACCCATACCAAAACAGTTAATTACAAAATATTAGTTAGAAAGTACCAAATCTGAACTTCCAGATAGGTACAATGTGATGAGGCCAATATTTGTTGATTGTCTGATGTCGCTGACACTATTCTCAAGCTGAAATACAGACTAAACCTACGCACTGTGACAGTGAACAGAAACTAAAGGTACGCAGTTATAATTTCTAAACAGAACAATTTACCACACAAGCTCTGATTGAGAAAAGTTTCTCAGAGCTTCTCAAACTTCTTTAATAAATTTTGAATTTCAAGAGGCATGCGCCAGTTCTGCTGCACTGATGTATGAGCCATCTGAGTTTCAGATGTGTTTTCACGGTAAAATGGATCAGTGCTCAACGTTCAGATGCATGGACAGATAGATAGATGCATACACAGGCCTACTTACATACATACATACATACATACATACAGTAGATGAGTACAAGTACATTCACATCACAACAGAGAGGGATGCTTCAAAAAGATAGGAAGCTTTTGTCATCTCTAAAATCAAGGACACATTAATATTCATGATTACATCATTTTGGCATCACTCAGCAACTTTGACACACACACACACACTGAGAGAATATTCATTGATGGTGCTTGTTGGATCCTATGCTATCATCCAGTTTAATCACTAGGCTTATTGATCCTTCCACACGATCTTCACAGAGCAAACCAAGGTAAAGTTTTGCTGAGTCAGGATTTGTCATTATCTTCAATGGACAGATGTGTCCATTAGACAGCCATGTGGCTACATCATTAGACACAGAGATGCCCAGTGACATTCTATTATTCAGTGCAGTACCAACCTAATGCAATGCAAAAAGCAAGATGGACTACTTCAGAATGTAATTTAACAGTATAAATCTCATTTCAGGGTAAGTGAGGGGTAAGAAATTGTTTGGACTAGTTAGAGAAAAACAAAATCCAATAACAAGATCCCTGCAAGAGGATTAATGAAAACTGAGATGGGTTATGTAAATTCTGCCTGTGAGGAGCTGCTGACAAGTGTTACGATACACAAACATCTTTCACAAAGACTTTGCTTTCTCCAAACAGTACTTATAGTTAAAAAATTGGATTCAAACCCTAATTGCATGTAATTGTGCTCCTTCACCTCTTTTTAATGCTTGCTAATATAGCTTAATGAAATCTGTTAACAAAGTAACAGCACAGTTTGAAAAAAAGAGGACAGCGCACCCCACACCTTTCCTTACTGGGAGCTACAGAACAGTGTGTGTAATAAAGGAGGTAGCATTGTCTATTGACCATGGTTCTTTTATCGTTTGTCACGGTGAAGGTGACACGGGGAGGGAAGGACATTGAAAGCAGAACAGCACAGAAGGGAAGAGGAAGAAGGTTAAATGAAATATCAACTTTACACACACACACACACACACACAAATGACACACACACACACACACTTCCTTAAACATCTTAAACATTTCTGATAGAAAAAAAGATAAAAAAGTAATGAGACCAAAGGATAAGAATATGAAAAAGAAAGAATTAAAGAAGAAGAAAAAGAAGTATGGACATCTCACCTTTGAAGAGTAGTAGTAGTAGCACAGCCTATTTTTCCCATGAGCACCAGCTGCTAGTCTGTGTTTATGGTCAGGGTTACCTTTCCTGGGCAGAGCTTCACATGGAGAGAGAAAACAGTGGGGGAGACTGAGTAATAACAACAGCAATGACCGCGATGCAACTAGATTCAGTCACTAATAAGGTACTTAATCAAAGCTCTGCTACTCCATTCAGCAATAATTTGTCTGCAACATCATGCTGCAAGACCAAAGTCTAAGTGGGGTTCAATTTCTCTGTTTGGATGATTTGCTTCTGTGGTTTCTCATTGTTAACCCACAGACACACACAGTTTGTGTTAAAAACCTGCACTGGGAGTTTTTTTGACCACTAGGGGGCGGAAAGAATAAAAAAAAAAAAAAAAAAACAATGCTGCTTGATGTAGCTTTGAAAGCACAATCCATCCACAAATAAAAGTTGTTCTGTCTCCAGACTTTTTTAAAACACAGGACTGCCCCTTCTATCACTGCTTACATGGCTTAAAAATATTTGACAAAAATAGACACATTAGGCAAAACTTGATTGAAGTTATTGTTTTGTGATGATGTCAACGGATTTGTTGAATAAGTAATGTATGAAGACACGGGGGTAAAATAAGCCACTGTTTATGTTGCAAACTATTTATCTAGACATGAAATTTTGGATACATTTGTTCATAGATATCCCCATAACGCCAACATGACAGCACATTGCTATAATACTAATATTAATCAGTAATTGTCTGATTGGCTGCTTGTGACTGGTGCAGCTGGCTGTCTGGTTGTCACGAATGAATGGTGTGAGGAAGATCCTCAGACAGGGACTCATACCACCAGGACCTACAGGTGAGCAAAAGTAGAAAAATCACATCTACACACAAAACAACATAATCATATTGATAAATATGCAAACCACACAAACTGTTAACATGCTGTGACTCCCAACTACCTCTTCCAAACATGTTGTGTCTGTTTGACTCTTTTTGTGGTGTGTCATATGATAGTCACCGTCCATTTAAGGGTCAGCATATCAGAGAGCTGGCATGGAGATCTAATATAGTAAAACAAGGTGAAATTGAAACCTTAATCTTGAGCCACGTATTTTCAGCATTAAGTAGATCTTCTTAAAGCACAACAAAAAGTAAAGAACTGACAGAAACTTAATGATGACTTATTTCGGGAACATCGCCATTTCCTTCCACATCAGTCTCCGTGGTGATGCTATCACTGTGGCATCGAGGCACAGCTGGCTGGCATTCAAGGTGGCAGAGATCAAAGCAGCTCATTGACTCTGATCGTTATGTCATTTCACACGAGGCTAACAGCACACACCCACCTTCAGATGGAGGGAGCAGAGAACAGAAGGTGGCAGAAGTCATAGAGAGAGACAGTAGCAGTAAGTAAGTTGGGGTTGAACGGAGGTGTTACAAAGCACAAAACCTAGAGTGTATCAAAAGGGAAGATGTATTATCAGCTTACAAGACAGGAAGCCAAGGTACGGCACTGGGTATTAAGACAGTAGTATAAACCATGGCAGGGTGCTCAACATTACCACTACACTTGCATGAATTAAAAATTCCTTAATTCATGTGTGTGGTACAGCCATTTCCTTATGTACAGATCAAGTCATTAGCTTGTGGCCACAGGTGGTACCTGATGAGGACATCAACTAATCGACATGATCACACACTGCTATAATTACTCTTAAATCGCGCTATTAAATCTGCCAGAAACTCACACATTATGTCTGTTTCTCCTGCTTTCAGTTTCAAATTGCTGCTTTAAGTTTCAACCTGGTTGAATAACTAAAACAATAAGCACCACACCGTCAAATAAAAGATTGTGCATGCATAATATTCCTATATCAGACCTTTGCATCACTCAAGCTGGTACAGTGTCTATTTCTGGTCACTAGGTATTGGGTTTCACGCAGGGACTCTAAAAAATAGATTACTATTGCAGAATAAAGATGGAAAAAACGTTAGGAGGTGACAGAAAGAAAATGAAACCCACACACACACAATAAAGTTGTCAAAGCTTATTTATGTACAATCACAGCAACAGATCCATTGGGAGGGAACGCTTGGTCATTTCTTTTCTCTACGTGACAAACTGCAGACTGAAGGAAGTTAAAACTTCACACAAGCAAAACGCGTCACATTTTCCAGAATGTGGCAATGCGAAATGTCAAATTTTCTTCCCGATGTTTTGGATTATTAATTTGGGGCCTGGCCCTGAGGTTACCTGTCTGACTTCCCCTCACTTTAAAATGACAGTTTCACAGTCAGATAATAACGGGGATTAGAGGAGGAGAGAGAGACATGTTTAAAGGTGATCTGAGATGAGTAAGTGAGCCTTTAGCAACTCACACGTGCACAGTCACAGAGACAAATATAAACGATTCAAAATAATCCAAAGAGATTCAGTGAAATTCTGAATGCAAAATGTCTCCCTCCTGCCACACACTGAATAATGCCTGCATACATATGGTAACTAAGGACGGGCTAAGGGGAGAAATAGCCGGATGACTGAACCACAAAAGTGGGGAGAGAAGAGAGATGCAGTGACACTGATAAGCAGAGAGGAAGAACAGGAGAGGTCATGAGAGTGGATAGGGGTGGGAGTGAAGGTTAGAGGAGATGAGAGAAGTGGCTCTGAGGAATAATAACTAAGACAGAGGAGTGTTTGATTCATTTAAATCTAGAAATCAATTATAATGCTGAGATCTTCACAGGCTTTCATTAAAAAACGTTACAATATCATGACATTGTCCCACTGGCATTGACAAATAGTGGTAGCAGAGCAGATTCCAGGTAATAGATTTCTAGGAGGAAGGTGCTTATAATTCTGCTCAGGGTTTAAATAAAATTAGGCCCTGTTGCTGATAAATGACAATAAAGCTGAAAAATAAAAAAAGTGGAATAGATGTGAGTGTGAAAAGAGTGTGATGAGCCTTCACCAGATGTTTTGTTTTTTTTGTAAAAAGACTGTACATTGAATGGCACAGCTGATCAAAGAGGGGGCACGTCAGTGATACTGGCTTAAAGAGTGTTATCCTTTATATGTGAGTGCATGGACTGCTATGGTAAGCTTTGGATTGCTATTGATAATTATATATATATTATATATTATTAATTATATATTAATAAAAATAATTCTTAGGGTTAGGGTGTTAGGGTTCTGGATGTTTCCCTATGTTTCTTTCTCCCCTTTTCCCTCGTGTGTTCATGTAGTGGCATTTGTCTCCCCCTGTCTGTCATGTCCTGTCTATGGTGTTTGTCTGTTCCGGAGGGCGAGGAGATTACCTGCGGTCAATCATTTCCACACCTGGTCTCACCTGCACACCTGCCTCTGATCAAGCCAATCAAGCCACCACCTCCAGGAAATAAAAGCCGGCTTCTTCATCCACTCCCTGCCAGACTGTCTGTTTGCCACCCTCGACCCTGCCACTCACTTCCCCGTCTCAGACTCCTCGTCCTCCTCCGCCTCCAACTCTCAACCCTGCCTGCCTGCTGCCGCCCACATCACCTCCCGACTCTCAGCCTGCCTGCCCGGCGCTGCTGCCTGCGTCTCCTCAGCTCCCATACTCCGCCCGTCCGGCGCTCCAGTATGGCCCCGCACCAAGGACTGGTGCCTACGTGACTGTTCTTAGTTTGAATAAAAGAAATCCTTGGTTTGACCGGTAATCCCCTCTTTTCTCCTGGTTATTTAGTCTGCATTAGGAGATCCATTAAAATCCCAAATTTAACCTTAACATAGGGTTATATTGAGTATTGCTTTAGTAACATTATATTGCATTATTTGTGAAAATGTATTCCATGCTTTAAAAACATGACAGTGACATGTACATCAAAACATCCTCATAGAAAAGACACATTTTCATAATGTGTGTTTGGCCTTTTAACACGTAGCGTAGGTATATAGCATACAGAATGCTGTTATGCACATAAAACGTTTCCAACATTATGCCATGCCACTTGTTATCCATGTGTCTATCTGCAAATTAATTGTATGTAATCATTAAGTTTAATGAGCAAATGTGTTTTTTCAAGCACAGGTGAGACTGACCTCATCCTACAACCAAGATGAAATAGATAATCTACTGTTAATCTACTGATAATCTACTGTCAAAGGAATTAGCTTATTTTAAGATCATATTTGAAAATACATTTTGATGAATGTGTGCTGCTGAATTAATCAAACTGTAAGATCTTTTGTCTAAGTGACAAAATAGCTCTATTCAGTTGAATACACTAACCCTAACCCTACAATTGGGAAACTTAATTAGATTTGAACAAGTTTAAGTTTTGCATAGAAACACTGAGAGTTCTAGCTCTGTTGTCTTCTAGTTTGTTGAACATTGTAAAAAAATACTGCAGTATGTAAATTAGGCTAGAGTCTGTATGGTGAATATCAATGAAGGGCTGCTGAAATAACTGTGTGTGTAAGCCTTGCACAAGCATCTCCTATAAAGAACTGAAAGCCTTTGTGTGATATGCAATTATTAACTTACAATTTGCAGAGTTGTCTATTGCAAAAATACAAGTGATGCAGCTAAAGATATGTGTTTTGTGTAATGCATTATCTATTTTGGGGGGTTGCAGGACCACAGTATGGGAGGACGGAATGGAGATATGCAAATGCACACTGAAACTAATTAACTGTGGCCAATTAACATAGAAGTAGGTTACTTGTAATTTGCTAAAACTGGTGACACTAAGTGGGGAGACAAGCTGGTGCACTCTGTAGAGAAAGGGGACAGGAGCTGGTACATATACTTGTTAAATTTTCAAAATGCAAGCACTTTCTCCTCATTTTACCGACCGGCATGTTGAGATTACAGAGATCTTACCAACTGGTGCTTTAATAACTAAACATGAAATCCGAGGCACAGATGAAGCCTTGGTGAAAGCCATTAGAAGGATCATCAGTGTGCTGAAGTTGACATGTAACTTCATTCAACAGCAGTCCAGGAGATTTTAATGGGAAGATGGTGGTGGGGGGAAATATGTACATGTCTGTCGTAAAGGTTACAGGTGTATTGGTCACACTTAGGAAGGCTAAAAAGGAACAGTGAAAGAGATTTCCATAAGAGTTATAGTGCACTATAATATGAGAATGAGAGCCACATCATTGAGAGCAGAAAAGAAAACATATAGTCCACTTCATGGGAGTTATTTGTTCAGCTCCACAAGACCACAGCTCTAAAG
This sequence comes from Scortum barcoo, assembly GCA_023238725.1. NCBI lineage: Eukaryota > Metazoa > Chordata > Actinopteri > Centrarchiformes > Terapontidae > Scortum > Scortum barcoo. The sequence continues at coordinate 15,876,789 of CM041554.1, forward strand.
AAAATACCAGTTATTACTATTATTTTTCATATTTTTTCTGCCTTATTGCTGTCCCTCAGTTGGTTTCTGCTTGATTATGTATATTTCCTGACATTAAGCAGCTCACAGCAGACCCGGTCCTGTTATGATTACGGCTGAATCTGCCAATCACACATTTTATATGTATTGGATTTTCTAACGGCATGTTTTATAAAAATAATGGCAAACACAGAGGCAGGCACTGGCACAGAGAGAGTCAACACAGTCACTGAATGACAATGTAAAGCAGCAAAGATGATGCTCATTAGCGGTAGTAGCGCTTGATGCACAAATACACGTGTTTCAGCCCTGACTCAAGGTGTTACCAAACCTCATTTCAGCTCCACAATGATCCAATCTTCCCTTTTTTTTAGTTGCAGAGACACTTCTAACTAAGCTCTGGGCAGAAAATAACATTACAGCACAACCTAAAAATCTCATTACAACAAAGGTTAAGTGTGAACACCTCTCCCTACTTGGAAACTGCAGTCAGGTATTATTTATCTCACACCTGATGTGCCCTCAGACAAAAAAACAGTGGAGTTTAAGATAAGACACTGTTCCTGGGTCCTGTAATGCTGGACAGAGGCCAGCACTGATTGGGTAACAAAGACAGTCATAGTGCAAGCGAACAGGCCACTTGCCAACAAGCCCTCTCAGAAAGAAGAAGGTGGCCTTTAATTAATTGCTACAGAGCTGGACATAGGTCAGTGGGATGTTTTTTGACACTGGGTGTATGTGGATTTTTGTACTTCTATCTCTATGAGAAGCAGCTGGTTTTGTTTTTGACCTTCGGAGTGAGGACATTTTTGGCGCTCTGACTTTGGCCAGTCCCCATTTTTCAGGTATTAACCCTTAGGCTAAGACTAAATGTAGCCAGTGAAGGGTCTTCTAAGGGTAGAAGTAAGAGGGTATTTGTTTGTGTCATGTTTTCTCATTGATGACTGGTGTTTGTTTGTCTTAACAGCAAATAACCCTGTTTAAAATTAAATACACCAGAACTTCAGCAACCTTTCCCTAAGAGATACATTACTGACTGTTAGTAGAAAAACTAGATTCACTTTCAGGCTTTGATGAACAAATTAAAAAGATGTTTCTTTTCCTTTACCTAGGGGTCTACAGAGAAAAACAAGAAATGCAGAGAGAGAGAGAAAAACAAACAGATGAGGGTGAGATAAAATCTCCTCTTCTCTGCTCTGAGAATGGGCCGGACTCTTTTTATGGCATATGAGAGGCCCTGGACTGAGGGATGGCAGAGGAACGATGGAGGGGTGAAAGCACAGAGGGGACCTTCAGAAAGAAGTTTATAGAACCAATTTAATATCAAGTAAATTAAGTATTGAATGTAGCTGCTCATTCCAGAGTCCACAAAACACAGTGGAATATGCATGCGGACGGATTCAAGGACTGGGTATGATAAACACGCTATCAATTTGATTAAAGAATAAGAGCGTGGGTTTTAATATCAGCACTTGCTTGCATTTTGTAGTGCTTTATAAATGGGCACACTCACTAAAAGCAAGTGTAATTTCTCTTATTCATAATGCATCATGGTAAAGTGGGCATTGTTGAACGATGATGATCACAGATGTGGTAACGTCTGAACCTTATAAGGGAGAGTGTGGACAGTCGTGATCGCTATATGAGGAGAAAGTTTTACACATGGTCATCACATTCATGTAAAAGACAGGGGTGTCTTTCTCTCATGTACGTCATTGTACCGGAAGTACTAACCTTCATGATGCGAATTGATATCAAGCGTATTAAAGCAAACATGAAGAGCATAAGCAGCTTTCATACATGGATGCCATATTATTGGTCTTGAGCATCTCACAAATTGCTGCTCCAGCACTGTGTTGTCTAATCAATAGTTTCTTTCAGACACCCAGCTGCAAAATAAACTGGACCAAATATACGGCAATGCATTAATCGATAAATTGTCATCCACTGGTTGGGATCTGCTGGCTGTTTCAACAGATTCCCTCAAGCATGGTATTAATCTCCAAACAGATGCTGAAAAATAGCACAAACACTTCCATCTACATACAGTATTATTCGTACTATACACTATACTACATAATTGAAGGGGACTTTATATATCTGTAGATATGGTAGTAACTTGATTAAAAACTAAAACCAAAGTCATCTAATGTACATAATCATAATCTTTGGCAATGGAAACAGCCTTTGTTTAGTTATAAATGGCTGTTCTTTGCCCAGGAGAGCACAGGACTCAGATCACTCACAACTCAGATCACTCACAACTCATATCAGAGAACCTGCTTTAGGTTTAAACACAAGAGACGTCTGGTCCCTTGACGTTTTTCTTTCAAAACAAAACCATGGTTTTGAAGTTGTTTCCAATGCATCAGACACATATTTCTATACTGTAAGCCAAAGTATTTTTTTGGCAGCCGCTTTTTGCCATATTTCACCCACGACCATGAAAAACAACAGACCACAAGAGGTCGACTCAAGATCTCCAGTTATACACATCAGGCCACATTTCGCCTAAAACCATCAAGACAGGAATCTTGAATGTAGCAAATGATCCATTTTGGCTCTCTCTCACACACACTAATGAGAGAAAGTAAATGGATCTGTTTTCTACAGAGCAGTCAAAGGCTAATCACATGACTTTAACGCTAATTTGAAAATCTAATCTTGTAATAATAAATGTATTCATCAAATTAACAAGCAATGGCCCTATTTGCACCTTAAGCTAATGCAGCTAAAAGATATGCTTAAGAGTAAATAACGTATCAGATCAGCAATGAAGTGCACACTACTGAAGGTTAACCTGGTACAGTACACACCACAAAATCAAACAGCATCCACCGCTGAAGAGAGAGTGTCTTTGACTACAAAATCAGGCATGTATTTCAACCACACAAAGTCAGAGAGAAGGAAATAGGGCTGTCCAGTCATCGACCAGACCACTACCCTGTATGTGTGAAAAGTCAAGCAGGAGCTGTTCTATAAAGCAGGAGGCCTGTCAAGGTCGTGTGGATGTGGTGATTGGTTTGGGTGTTTAAAAGATTAATAAAAAGACACGGGCTGAACCTGAACTCTGAGTGCTTTAGACTGTGTGTGTGTGTGTGATTGTGAGTTTGTGCACTCGTGCATGGATGTGAGTAGGAGGGTTATATATTTCCTATCACACAGTCACCTTTGATATCTGCTATACTCCAAATCCCAGAGAGAGAGCACATTGACTTCACAGCAAAACAACTGACTTACAGATAGACAAGGTTGAGGAGTTACTTTTACCTTTAGTTCAATGACGATGAAAAAATTCAATGACTGAATACAAACGACTGATAAGCATGTCAGGGACTGCTCATCTCCGTGTTCCCAGCTAAATAGTGACATGCGCTGCTGGTCTGGTTTTGCCCTTGTAGTAACTTTAATCACTTCTATTCATATTTCAAGCTCTTTTAGAAGTTCCTTAAATACAGTTTAACTTCTTTCCTATGTTCATTTCCATCCAATCTTTGAGGAACCATGGGGCTGTGGCAAAATACTGCAAAGATCAAGGGATGGTTCCTACTCTTTTCTACATATCGAGTGGCATTTGCTCTCTACAGTGGAATGGTGGCTGCTGAGAAGATGCCTGCCTTTATCATAAATGGAGGTTGACATGACTTTGGTTTTTAGATTAAATTAAAGGGCTTCCTACTGTGTTTTATAGTGGAGGTGAGCCACCTGGTCTGAAACAGAGACCGTTTCTGGTAACATCATAAAAATTGAATACAGTTTTGTGAAAGTTAATCTCAAAATATATCTCAGTGTTTAAGGAGAAGAAGAGACTTTCAGTTTTACGCAGATGTCATATTGGTGTCTGTGCATGGTTTCTCTGTTGTCTGACTGCCATAATCTGTAGGGCATCCTTTATTAACATCATGCTAATGAGCAGCAGAAAAACACAATGCCAATGGGTCATATGATTGATTCCTTGGCACTGATGTAAAGCCCCTTTTGCTGCTGGAGTTTAACACAGTTAGACACTGTGCTTCAACTCAGCCCTGTGTTAATTAAAGCACAACAGTGTGACTGGGAAGCCATTCTGGCTGCAGGCTCTCTGTTTCCTCCAGAGATAGTGCAGAGCTTTAGGGCTGGCCTCCAAACTCACTGCATATAACTGCAAAATATCTGTGTTTATCACAACTTCTGCTGTTTCTTTTCTTTCAGCAGGATTACTGAGGAGTACTAATAATAATAAGCAAGACCAGTGTTTCCAACAGACACAGGCTATTTTTCTTTGTTTCATGTACCAGTATGTGTAATGTTTACCTCCCAACATGGCTAGTTCTGCATTGTGAGCACACCGGAGTCTGCATTGCTTCACAACTTCATTCTGGACTGGGCTTGTTTGTTGTTGACTCTGGCTCTGTTCGCAATTGTAGGGCCATGGCAGCACAATTTGTATCTGGAGGTTCACTGCATTTTCTGTAACATGTGTGCCATTTCTTCCCACTGACCCCATTCAGCTACACTCACACACACAACCCTCTCTACTTTCACATAATCAAATGCATGGCATCCTCTTGGTTTGATTAGCATTTAATTGACTTTATCTCCCTTGAGCAGTCTGCTTGCTCAAATCACAATGCCGTATTGCTTCTTTTCCTCTCCATTGTTTCTGTGTGTGTGTGTGTGTGTGTCTATGTGTGTGTGTCTGCACGTCAGTAGACTCCACACTACTGCTTGTACGTGTGGCAGGGTAATGTGATGTGGGAGCTCATATTGGGCTCTGGCTTGTTTGTGCTGTACTGATAGGTCACAGGAAGTGCACGTCTCCATAAAGCAGGGTAATAATCATTATCACTGAGGACGAGGTTGTGTGTGTTGATATTGAGTCACTGTTTATGAAACATTAAACTCAGAGAAGGAGACAAGTGTAAAGCCTGAAGGACAGAGTACTAACTGTCTCAACATTACAAACGTGGGACACATTTGTCCTCGTCGCATTCAGTCTGATTTAGACTGAGCTTATATTTGTTATTTTAATTTCTCCTTTATATTTTCATGTCTAATTTTTCTCTTTCTTTTATGCTCTCTCTCTTCTCATGGAAGAGACTAAATATTACGTCAATATCCAGAACTCAAAGGAAGTGAAATGGGCATGCACGAGGGGTTAGGTTTGACTAAGAAATGAACATCCAACAGCAGAGACGGGTACTTCTTTGAGTACACTGATAAAAGTATGAAGGTATGTGACTGTAATAATTCTATTATTAAAGATTCAGATATTGATGATCAAATGTTATTGTTTATAAACAGTGAAATAATATTGAGCTAAGATTATTATATCAAGTCATTAATTTACAAAATTGTGTTGTCAAACTTAATGATTCCAAGCTTAAAGTAGTAAGAAACTAAAAAGATTTGCGAGTTTTACCTGATGTCATGTATAACAATGGAACATATTTTAATGCACTGGGTAATAATGATTGATTGATGAGTGATTATTTTACTTACACTGAGTATACAATGTGATATGTATAGATTACTTCTTGTGCATAGTAAGTTTAAAAAGGGTAAAAAAAAAAACATAATACATAAATAACCAATGAAATATATAAATGAGCAACATATACCATGTAATAAACTCTACTGAGTAGAACAGAGAGTAATGTGTGATTAAGTTTTAAACATTGTAAGTCAATGCAGGCTGTCATAAAATGCCAAAACAATTCATGTACAATTGGATTGCTGCACACAATAACAACAGTGGTGTTCCTGCCACCTTGGCTGTTTATGATGACAATGTAAGTGATGCCTGAATGTAGAAACTCACCAGTCGATTTTTTTTCCGTGTTACTATGCACAGAGTCACGCAGGAGCAACAGCATGGAAGGCTGAAACCCTTATAAATTTAGTCTTGTTGCCAAATGATGATGAATGCAAGTGAAGTTGGCTAAACTGCTTCATAAACTAAAGTGAGTTGTGGAGCATGTAGTCAAATATGTTGAGCTTTATCATAAGAGCCACATATATAATGCCCAGACAACATTCTCAGAAGAATCATCTTTCATCTGGGAGAGAGAGAAATGGAGGGCTCACCACTCACCTCCTGGCTCATGCCCACTGGATGCAGATAGGGGCTGAGAGATTCACCTTCCCAGCTGAAATTAAATAACCAACCTGCAACCAGACCTTGTCAAATGGTCCAGCTCCTGGCAGCATGTCCTCATCTCCAATCAGACAGTTCCCTGGGAAGATATTCTGGATGAAGCATACAAAAGGAAAAGTCTGAGATACTCCAACTTTGCAGCAGAAGCAGGAAAGTGAGGCTTGAATGCAAAAGTGCGTCCAGGTGAGGTGAGATTCAGGGGTTTTGTAGCCAGCCCCACTGCAAGGGAAGTACAAATCAGAGGGCAGGCCCATAGAAAACACAATGAAAGAACTGGCCAATGCAGCCAAATGGAGCCATCTCTGGCTGTGGCTAAAAAGAAGAGGTGCTATCTGGGCTGTCAATCTGGGCTGAGCATCTAGAGGATAACCATAAGACACACAACTAGTTCTGAGCACCTACAGTGGGCCTGCCTTGGCTGAGGGTGTCTTGTTGTGAAAACCCAAAACACCCAGTGGCATCATGGTAAAACAGCTGTGTCTGAACAGAAGCAACATCATCTAGTGGTCAACTTAAAGAACAGTCCCACTCAATTCAACTGTGGTGCAGAAACTTCAGAGACTGTAACCAGTCCTACTAATCAATCTGTACCAGATGCTGGTACAATCTCCTCCACAAGTGACTGAGTGTTCGGCTGTCAGCAGCCCAGCAGGAGAGATGCTCCTTGGTGAGCTAGGATTTTATAACTGAACTACAACCAAAGACACTTTCTGTTTCTCTGACTGTGCGGAAATCAGATATTTTCGTATCACAGATGGTGAACAAAGGCATTAAAACACGAGTCTTACAGGTAAAACATGAACTGAGGCAGGCAGGGGAATGAATAATGTATTTCTCATATTTGTAGGTGAAGGTGTGTTGAGAAGAGAGTCTTTATAAAAAATTAAAAATACTGATAAATGAAGGAAAGCATGAACCACAGACACGACAAAGTAACATACAGGAGACACATCGGTTAGAGCCAACTCTGAAAATCATCATTCAGGTACAGGCTTGACTGCAGTCAGGCATGTCTTTCTTTCACCGTTCTGTCTATGTGCAAATTTCTACGTACTGTGTGTTCTGGTTGTGTGTCTGTATGCCAGTTTAACTCTCTTGTGCTCCTCTGGACCGGCTGTGATAATGGGGCACTGCCTGCCATTTGTAATCCTCCCTTTGACTGCCTTCGCCAGATAATGCATTAGAATCACAACCTCACAAATCTGTTGGGCATGCTGATAGACAAGACACGAAGAATCAAATTTGCCTTGCTGACAGCTCAACTCTTATCTGCACCCAAGGATTCTTCCTTCCTGCTCTGGGCAACCCTCCAACCATTACACATGGGACAGGGCAGAAAATAATGCAGAGGATGAAAACAAATAAAAAACAAATGAATAAATCATGGTCTGACTTAGGAAGAGGGTTATGCAAACCTAGAAGACACTGTTAGTGACATGACCTCACTGTGGGCCGAGTAAGGGGCTTTTTATATGTCCTTGCATTTCTCTCTTTGCGGTGAGCATGTGCTTGTTTAAGAATGATTCTGTTTTCCTCGTTCACGTAAACGGGAAATGAAGTAAATGTCAGGCCACGGCTGACATTTTAATGACTACAAGGCAGCTGCTCCAACCTGAGATTGTTACAGTCAGTCACACCGGAGGGGCAGAGAGCAAGGGCAACCACTTGTGTGTTTGATTGTAAGTTTGTGTGTGTGTGTGGGTGGGTGTTAGTCCAGTGCATAAATAGGCATGTTTTAATTAGTGTTTGTGTGATCCATGGCTGGATGAGCATATTGCTAGCCCAGTTTACACCAACATAGAAATGAGGGGAAGAATGTAATATTTTAATCAAATGGATTATGTATTAGGTTGCAAAAATCCCAAAGGTTTGAAAAGTATAACCTTCCTTGTGAAGCTCAGTGACAGCGATTGTCTGCCCAGGTTCTGAGCTAGTCAGTCTTCAAGATCAATCTTGTTGATAACAGTGTCACGTGTAAGGTTTAAAACCTTATCTGACATCAGTTTCTCACACAAGCACTGAAGCTGCAACTCCTATCCAACGCTCAACCTCTCTCTCTCTCTCTGTACGCACATGGGTAGAGGCAGGTTTGTCAGAGCTGCCCTGTCCCTAAGTGTGAAGTATTACATTCATTAACAGACTGTCAAACCCACACACTCTCAAACACAATCACACACATACTCACACACACACAGAAACACAGACACACAACAACCAGCTGTAGTTGCTACAGGCACCCTCAGCTGAATGTCAAATCAAATGTGCTGGCCAGCAGACCATTACCATAGCAACACAATGATATTTAGCACTGGCATAATGAAGCATAAGACAGAAACAGTACACGAACGCAAACTGTTTAACATTTCAAAGTTTCTGTGCAGCAGTTCTAAAACTGTTCAAGGTGTCAAAACGGCGTGTGCCTCATCGACATCTCATCCACAACTCAAGGAAAGAAAGTTTGTAACCAGTTCGCCTGTCTGTGTCACCGGCCTCAAGACTATGTAACTTTTGCCAAACAGAAGTGATAATTATGGGATCCTGCTAAATGTTAACACTTATAGTAACATCACACAAATAGAGAAGACTCATGAAGTCACTGAAATGTTGTGTGTTGTCAGTAACAGCAATATCCATCAAAAGTTTCTTAATATTTTCTCAGGTTAGCCACAATAAACAGCAAAACCTCTGAGTATATTGACCTGACTGATGCTAACATTAGCTAATATATGCCATCATAAGCAGCACTGAATGGAGAAAGTGAGTGTTTTATTGCTTATGTATTAAGCTTCTCATCTGTAAATATGTATATAGGCTTGCAAAGCAGAAATGGTAAATATTATTTGCATTTGAAGGACAATTCACCTTTGTTACAATCTGGTCCTATTCCTATTCCTATTATTGTAGTTTTAGCCATAATCCTTGGTTATGATAACACCATAGCTAACCACAGGAAATACTGGGATCTGTAAAATTCTTTTCAGACCTTCTTTGCTTTTTATTTTTCTCAAAAAAAGTAAAAACCAGACATTTTACTACTTTTACAACAAGCCAGAAAGGTTGGGAACCCGAACCACTTTATTTTGTATTAAAACTGAAAGTAAATGCACCTACAACACAAGTAACAACCCCTTATTGCACAGGGAACAATCTTTTTCTTTTTTCATAATGAAAAGCATCATGTTTAAGGGTGAATTGTTTGAAACTCTCCTTCCTTGCTAGTTCTTGCCCATCACATGATCCTGAGGTTACCAGGCTAGGTAAAATCAAGCAGAAATTTAACACAACTGAGGCAGACTGACAGGGTTCGGACTGGAACTATGGCAAGTAAAACTTAAACGTCCTCTTTAATAATCACCCCTAAAAATTGTACCAGCTGTCTCTATTTGTTGTCCATTGGATCAGACTCTAATGCTTCATAGGCAGGGAGATACTAACATATTTAAATCCAGTTATTTCGTGGAGTCACAAACACACTGTAGATAAAAAAAAAAGGATCTGAAGAGATTATCCATAAATATTTAGCCAAATATTCAACTTCATAAACACTCTGAAATTGTGTTTGGGCTTGAATTCAAATGAGGGAAAAAAGAAACTGGGCAGATGGTTACAGTGCTCGTTTGCTCTAATGAAGATTTAAAACAGTGCATATGAGGCTGATGAAAGAGAAGACTGGTGCGATAATAATGAGCAAAGCACTTTGTTCAAGTATGTGTGAAATACATGCAAATAATTACCAGCTAAATCCCACAGGTCTTTGGCGTGTTGATTTACTGTCATCCAGCTACTGAAAAATAATTTAAGATTCATCTAGGGGTCTGAATATGTAACAAAATTAGAGGTTTCTCAAAGAAAGAATGTGAAGACAGAGTGAAACACACAGAAGTGTGGGGGATAATAAACCAGACATAAGAGAGAGATTGAATAAAATTGAACAATAATCATAGGAGAGGGGATAATCAGATATAGAGTAAAAGCAAACAAAGAGATACAAAGAAAGAGAGAATCCTGTCAGAAAGGCAAAGAAATGCTCAAGGATAAAAAGTCCAATAAAAAGAAAAAACGCACTAAAGTTGTGTGTTCAAAAGGGGAAAAAAAACATCTTTATTTCTCATCATCTATTTTTATTTCTCATCATTTCCAAAAGTAACACTTGCAGAACTCTAAGCCACAAAACTCTGAGCCACAAAAATGTTTTTAAAGCATATTTTACTGTAGAAAATAGGCAATCATGTGTCACGATTGTAAGAGCTGCAGAACAACAACAGAAGGTATCAACCAAAAACTTGGTAGAGTCAGTGTGAATACTGACTAAGATATTTTGGAACAAAGATGAGGCAGAAAATGAATCAGATGTGCAAACAAGAAAAATAACTTGATTTAGTAACACAAACTGACTGTGGCAGAAAGTCCTTGTTTCAACAAAAGCCCTGAGGATTTAAAATTAGGCCTGGATTCAGCCTAGATTATGAAGAAATGATACAACTAAGAGTCACAAGAACAACAAAACCCCACATTGTGTATGCAGAGTTAGATTACTTTTTGGAGTCTGGAGACGAGTTTTTGACCTCCTGATGAATTTATGTCTGTCATTTGGTTATGGGCAGGTAGAGTGGTGTGTGTTTATCACAGCTTTTTTTCTACTGAAATCAACTGTCTGCTACTACTGAAAACAAGGCTGATGAGAGTGAGCCAAAACAGCAAAGTTGTGACTGTAAAGTAAGGCAGCGACCTCATTCACATTACATAAATTGTAATCCATTTGACCCAATGTTAACAGAGAAATAATGATTACTGCAACAGAGGGTACAGTGTACTGTTAAAATACAGAAAATCTTGAAACAAGCTATTTTTTTCTCATTGTAAGATCAATGAAAGAATGAACTTGACTGTGTGTGTTCATATAAAACAAATGGGATGGTAGAATTTAGATTACAGGTGATAATCAGGCTGTGTATATGCTTGTTTTCTATGCCTGCTCACATAGAAAATCTCAGAAGGTAAATATCCCATTATATAGGCCATACCTACATTGTGCTCCATATACTGTGAGGCAGTAGCATTTCCAGCTTTATCTACAGCAATTATTATCTTTGCAATAAGAAATCACTTTACTTTTCCTAAGAATTTTCTTTATGTCGCCCATCTCTCACCACACTGAACGCTGCTTTGATGGGAGAGGCTCTCTTTAAGCTCCACCATCAACGATTAAGAGGCATTACAGAAAGGGGCAAAAAGGCTCTATCCATAATGGCATCAAATTGTCTCCTTGCCTTAATTTAGTCTCTTTTACAACTCAGTTAATTTCCCTGTTTCCTCACAGCCATTTCCCTCACTTCAGCGGAAACTGTAAAGGTGAATAATGACATATTCTTTCAGCTGTCAGAGTCTTACAAAGGAGCTCTAGAAACTTTAACTTATAATCCCCTTCTACACCTTACAGTCACATTCTACTCATTGAATCCTATCCATTTCTCCTCTATTTTGCTATATTATCTTTTATATACAGATTTTTAGGATCTGGTTATTTAAAAATGTTATCTGCAATATCCTCTGGTGATATAAAATTGCAAATCAGTAATCTAAATCAATGTAAAACAGTATAAAAGCGCTATCTGGAGCCTTTTACATTGTGTGATAGTTTTATGCATGATACATTGAGAGATGTTTATTAATGTGTCAGGTAAAATCTATTTCACTGTGGTTGACAATGGCACATTTAAAATAGTCAGATGCACTGAAAGCACCATTAAACAGTGTCCACATTTTCTCACACCGAAATCAAGCATTAACTCTGGCTGAGTCACATTTCGCTCGATGGCCCATTTTACAATCTTTTGCAGTTGATGACTCAAATAAGCGCCAGGCCTCCGTATGGCTTACTGAGGTAACACAGGCACATTTGCTTTGGTTTATAGTAGTAGCTGTAATAATTAATAATCACTGTAAACTTTTGGCATGTGAGGATTTGTAATTTTTCCAGAGGATGAAGACAGAGAAGTCTTACCTTGGTCGAGGGACTTAGCAGGTTCCCTGGTCTTCATGTAGTCACCCTGACAAAACACATGGCATAACAAAAGCACAAGCAGGTTATTGCTGTTGAATGTACACAGAAAACGACAGAGACTGAGAAAATGGGTGCATGTCTTCTAGAATGATTATTTGTCTTTTTGTATAATGCATCGCTGGGCTGTTGAGAATGAAAATAAAAGAATCTCAGCGACATAATGAGATTAGTGCTGCCCCTTTGTAAGTCTCTAATTTCTGAGCTGTTTATTCCCTCTCTGTTGCTGAAATGCAAATATTTAAGGGGCTTTCAAAATGGTGGGTCCTCATGAAGTATTTATCCCTCCAAAATCCTTATTAGTAATGTGTCAATAAACCATGACACGAGACAAAATGGATGCCAAGTGGCATTAGTGTTATCAGATTAAAACACTACAGAAGTATGCATAGGCATGCACGTTGCTGAAGAGAACACCTGCTTGCTCAAATAAAAGCACCCCCCACCATGTTGAGTGTATCTGACAGGACATAATAATTCAGTTTGCCTGACTGAGATGGCTTTTGATCTACAGGGGCAAAACCATCAATGGTCCACATGTAGTGATGTTGCGCTGCTCTCATCTGCAATCAGCTTAGTTTATCAGGTCCAGCAGCTCAACAGGAATTTAGAGACAGACTACAGTGATTTGTTCACCTGATTATCTCCCCTCCCCAGACCACCGATCTGTCCCATTGAGATGAGACAAATCACAGAGAATTAGCCTCCAATTACACTCTGCGAGCAGGCTAGCCTCGCTTCATCTGTCATCCTCAATTAGCCCCACTAGCAAATGTTTGAAGTTAAATACTGATTAGAGGGTTGTACTCTAAAAAATGATTCCCGCTCTCCACCCACCTACACAGCAACCCTCTATCTAATGTACCCTCTAATGCTGTTTTTCCTCCAAGGGCATAGTGTTGGCGTAATTACAATCAAATTCGTGCATGATCAAATGGTGTGTTTCAGATCCGTATTTTCCTAATAAACCACAGTTACATGTCCCATGCACCACAGATGGCAAACAGATGTGTAATGTGTGCGGCGAGCAAAGAGACGTTATGTGGGACTTAATCTCTGGGGGGAAAAAGGAGGGTTTTGCTTTCTGCTCCTTGAACAAATATTATATTCAACAATATGAGCCAGGATTTGATAAGAAGTCTGGCAATGATAAGCAGAACTGTTTGAAAACACTTAGATGAAACCCAAAGAAGATAAATGATACTCTAACCTCTCCTTCCTTGTTTGGGTTTGAGAGTTTCACTGGAGGGTGTTGGTAATCAAGAAGAAAATCACCTCAGTCTAAAACACTCTTGTTACACTTAAAATCAAATAAAACCGAAGCGGGCAAAATTGCAGAGTCATTCGACACACACACAAATATGCATTCATACAGCGGCGGTGGTTCCTCGACAGTAGCAACGTGTCAGCCAGCTCAGAAGACACTTTGATACCCTTGTGTTAAAATCCAGAAAGAACAAGCGCTCTTGTTTTTGAGAATGCTGCAGACACGCGCTTCAGGAGAGAAACAGCTTCATCAGCCACAGCTGGATCCAAATCACTGCCCGCAGCTAAAGGACTCCTAGTTCATCAAAGTCGCTCATTTGGCTTACATCTAGAGAAAAAAGTTCTCTGTCCCACTGCGAGATGACGGAACAGCTCAGTCAATCCCTGGTTCTTGTTTTGTTTTGTGATGGCCGGCTTCCCAAAGGTGCTTCAACTCTTCAGGCTGAAATTCTGAATTATTTTCATCAACAATTTGTCTTGACCTCCCCATCCCTGTCTACAGGCTCCATATTATCTGCCTCTTACCTGGAACATCCCCATCCAAGCTTCCCATATCATTGCTTCTTTAGCCCAATCTTTAACATGCACATTTACAGACAGCCATGCATATAGCACCCCCCAGCCACACATAAACCACAAGAGGGGTGCTTCTTCCACTAGGATTAAACACACACACACCCACACACACACACACACACAGAGAGACAGATTAAGTATTGGCGCGTCTATACCTGAAGTAACACCTTGAGAGAGTCATATATGTGTCAGCAGGGAGTAACATCACACTGGCTCAATATTACACAGTTCCATCGCACCAAGCTGAACTGTGATCATGAGCGTTTCCCCTGTGCAGGTGATAACAGAGCTGACGTGCGATATTATGTCCCTGCTTGCTTGCAGTGTACGAACGGGGCCAAACTGTGACGGGCTCACTGACTCGACAGAAACATACATTTTTAAAAGCCCCTGGGGTGCGAATGCTAGTGTCACTTACGTGTCTCTCTTACAACACAGACAGCGGCCGCACTGTCACTCTACTGTCACGACACTTCTACACGACACTACAATAGGAGTTTCATTTGCTTTGTTAAGATGCTAATACAATCAGAATATTTTCTGGGGCTGCAGGGCCACAAAAGCTTTCAGCCTAAAGAGTTGAAAGCTTTTGTGTAAAGAGCGGAGGGCTTTTCTTGCAAGGTGACTTCCTGAAAAAAGCAATAGCCTACTTGCTTAATTAAAACAAGTCTGCTATTAGTACCATTTTTAGGACGTTTTTCCTACGTTCCATGTAGAAATGCAGATTGTTTTTAATAGTTTAATCAAGATAAGCAACAACTTTCATGGTACTGTGTATGTAAAATAACTCTCACTGTACCAGAATCAAAGGCTACGTACGATCAGTGCTGCTTGTGGTGGACTTGGCAATATCCCAAATGTTTGAATATAGTACTGTGAGGGGCGGCGTGGTTAGTGGGTGGCTGCAGGAGAGGGAGGGATGTGGGAGCGGCTCAGAGGACTCAGCGCCAGGTGTGAGAAAGCCCTACAGGTCAAGGTCCAACAGCACCATCTACTGGTGAAAGGACGAATGCTGTCTGCACCAGTCAGGACGTGCTCATCCACACTGACAAGCAGCAGACCGCGTGAAGCTGCATGGACTTTCTGTGTGTTTCCCTAATTATGTGTGCGTCCTTGAGGAAATGTAAGTGCTTTCCACTTCTTAGTTATGGATAATTTGATCATTATTCCAGTTTGTGTTGTTACATGGAAATATGTTGCGTGAGTTTGAGTTAGCTTAGTAGCCTGTGTTTCAGTAGTAGTTAGCTCTGCTTTTGCTAGTACTGCAGCTAAATTTGAGTGCTTGTGATGGCTTAATGATGAATATTTCGTTTGAAATGCCAATACTGCCAATACTCATTTTATTGTTGTGATTGTGACCATGCTTTTTGTTAATAGAAAAAATGTCAAATTATTTACTGTGGTTTACATTTGATATAAGGCTCCAATGCTGTTGAGCATGCTTTGCCTCCGCTAACATTATGTTGGAAATTGTACTGTTTCACCACAAATATTGCATCTGTGCTGTTGTATTATGCTTAAGTAGCAGTTTGCACGTAACTTAGGGATATTACTGGTGAACCATAAAATCATATGCTCTCATGGCAGCTTATTTAGGAATGTTTCTTGATTTAACTGCTGGATAATATTCTGAGCATTTTTTGTAATACATCTTTATTGCCTTTCTTTATTTTCAGACCATACATATGTTGTACGATGATGTTAAAGTCCAACAACCTTTATTAAAGAAGACAAAACAGATCTCTCTCTCCAAGTGCCTTGATTCTCTAACCGGAATCATAGTCCATAATCTGCCGCCTCAACCAGCAACCCTTTTTTCTGAGGTTCGCCCTCAAACACCAGGTGTGGTAATTTGCGCAGCTGAGCTGCATGATCTAACCGCCCTCTTTCTTTGTTAAGTAGTGTGCAGGGCCAGAAGGAGAGACAGACACACTGGAGCCAGCGAACACAGAAAAGCACGAGCACTATGAACTGAGTGAAGCACGAGTGGGACAATAAACCAAGTTTGACTGTGGTGTGTTGTCCTGTACAGTACCTGGTAGTGGCCCAAGAAGTGCCACAAGTACATAACACACCTGAACCGGGTGGTGTTACCATCACCATGTTTACCTTCTTTATTAGATAACAAAAATAGAAAGACCACAAGAAAAAGAGAGCAAGAATATGACAGATTAAGAAGGGAGAGGGATGGCTGCATAAAGATCAAGGCAGTCAGTAATCTTCAAATTTACCTCATAATAAAGAAAATTGGCTCACTCAGTTTATTTAAGTCCTAGTACTTTAATCTGCAGCTGCTAAGGTTTCACGCTGATGGTTTTGTTAGCTTGACACAAGAAAAGGAAGCACAATTAGCTCCCTTCCAATCCTTTTCTTCACACCATTCATCTACCTTATTTCATTCTCCTTTTCGCTAATTTTATTTATATTCAGTGTGTTTTATTGGCTTGGAAGTGAAGAGACAAGACTGCTTTGAGTAATAAGTACTGGGATATACTGAATATGAAAATGCCCTTATCCCTTTTTTTATGTGTGTTTATGTGTCAGTGTGTGGATAGTAGAGACTGAGCACTGTGAATTTTTGTGATGGTTGTATGTGTGCATGTGGACCAATGTTTCAAATTAAATTCACAGTTGGATTAAAAAAAGGAGGCAACGATACAGACTCTTAACATTAAACTCTTCATCTGTGTGTTTGTATGACTCTGTGTGTGTGTAGAGGTGTTGCTGCTGGCGATGGTTGGCGTCTTTCACTGTTATGTTAAACAATTACTGCTGCTGAGGCCACCACTGAGAAAAGTGTAATCCCATTATCACAGACTATTAAAAGCCTTTTTTAATATAGATATAGGCATTTGTGGTAACAATTCTTACACATTCACAGTTTCACGTGTGTGACTCTGACAGCGGCTTTTACAAGTTAAGCAAGAGCAAGTGGAGGAGTATTTGGGGAATCTTGATAAACTTTACAAATGGACTCGTGTCACAGTTGTGTTATGTATCTTAATCTGCGAGGTGGAAGATAAGCAGGCCTCATGGCATGGCTGAGGACGGAAAAACAAGAAACAGACACTTCTCAAGAGGTGAGTTCAATAACACAATACAGTATTCATTTAATTTATGAATATAATACTTAATGCAGCAAATGATGGCTGGCCAGCAAGCCAAACCTGTGTGTGTGGTGCATTTAAATCAGCAACATCTCTCCAGCTCTGCAGCAACGGATCGTGGTAACACCTCCACTCTGAGCGGGACTCCACAATGTCGGGCTCATCCATAAAAGGTGCTGCACTGTGTCTGAACATACTGTATCACCAAATATAAGCAAAGTGGTTTTATTTACCACTCCTCCCTTTTAAATGGTTGCAGAAGAAAGAGGGGTGAAGGCCGCGCAGATTAAAAATAAAGGTCAGCCATAATGATATAGTGTATGTCTATCAGATATATTACAAGCGCCTGTTACTCATTCGAAACACTGGAGTCAACCCAGAGATTCGTTTTAATGGGAATCTGGTTCTGTTCTGGGTGGTAGTGGTACTACTGCGCTGCCGGGCACACGCACACACACTCTCACGCACACACTCACACACTAAGGCTGCAGAAGCCAGATAGCCTTATTTGATGTGACATGTAATTCCAAACACATCGAGGGCAAATTATACGGACTGAAAGAGAGAGGAACAGAGAGACGGAGTATAGAGAGATAAATTCCAAGAGAGAAGAGACACAGGCATCTTCCTGTCCCTCTCTCATCTATTCCTCTGCATAAAATATACCCTTACTAGTGGACAATAACAAGTAGCTATGAGCATGATACATTGCGCCAATTAAGTGTTCCTAAGAGCAAGCTATTAGGAATAACTGATTGAGTGTGCATTTATTAAGAGAATGGATTTAGAAATCGTGAGAGTGAAATCTGTTAAACAGACAGTGTTTTTGGATGTTTTTCATCTTGATTTCTGCACCATCTGGATGTATCCCGAACTTCTACATGTTGCTGGTGGACAGCATGGGTATGACAAAGCTTTTTTGCAAGCTCTTTTCAAACAAACAGCACTCACAGGGGCACTCCAGGAATTCGGCAATGCTTTTTCATTAAGTTGAGAGACTCACAAGAGAAAGATTAAAGTAAGCATGGTCAAAATTGATGCAATAGAGGCAGAGACATACTGAGTTTTAGTCAAAGAGTAAAATCAGTTCCCTTTTTACCGTGAAACAGGCTGTTTGAAACATTGCTGCAACTTTCTCAACTCCTTCATGTTAAGATCATAGTTGCTATTAGCTCTCTTATTATTCCGCCTTAGTCTGAGACATGACCTTTCTTTTGCTGGAACATCATTAATATTTGAGTATGCTCATTTCAAAAGCATTAACTTGGCCTTCCCCGACTTTGCCCTGATGTCAGTCAAACTCCTCACAGTGATTACAAGAATATAAAACTGTCTTTTGTGATTATATCCTCTTTTTATTGCTCCTGTCTGTTTCCCCTCTCACAACTAATAAATAACAGAGTTATGTCTGTGTATTTCATCCCTCTCCCTCCAAAGTCTGGACAGGAAGGTATGAGGCAGATTTAGAATGCCATCAAAATGAATGATGCATTCGCTGCCTTGTGCTACATTACAGTGGTAGGAGAGCCAGATTGTGGCAAACACACCTAGAATTAGTGCCCCGCAGTTGCATGCTGCTGCCAACCAGTCAAGTTGGAGTCATCCATGTCTGTCCAGACTCATATATAAGGTGAAAACTTTTAAGGAATTTAATAAAAGGCATTAAGTGTATTTTTGGAACAATGGAAGTCATCATTATATTGACATGTATGATTCTAGGGCCCTGTCATTACCAGAGGAATAGGCCCTCTGTCCTGGTTCTTATGAAGGGGGAGAAAGTGAAGAGGATAGACTCATACAAGTACCTTGAGGTCCAAATCAATAAGAAAAACTGTACTGTACTGTAACTGTAGCCAAACACAGATATTGTAAGGTCACAATGACCTTTTGACCATCATCAAATCCTAATCAGTTCATCCTTTAGTCCACATGGATGTTTGTGCCAAATTTGAATACATTCCCTCACGGCGTTCCTGAGATATCACACTCACAAGAATGGGATAGATGGACAGACAACGTGAAAACATTATGCCTCTGACAATGGTTACTGCCGGTGCGGTGGCACAAAAATACCACAAGATGCAGAGGTGAGTCACACACTGGCAGCTCAAAGCATTCACAGTCGTATAGTCTTTGCTGTAATATCAGTGGAAATTAACACTGGTGGGTGCTGTGTAAAATTACATACATGAACTACAAGTTTAATAAGACATTCTTATCCTGTTGTTATCGGTCTAGTGAGGCCATACAGGAATAAAATTCCAAAGATGTCAAACAGGATGTAATAATTGAGTCACACAGGATTAAATCAAATGAATTAGACCACAGAGTGCTCTTGACCGCTCTATGAATAATGAGAATGATATTTAAAGCAATTTGCTAACTTTCCAAAACTAAGTGGAAATCATTATAGAAAGAAAGCTGGTAGTAGCTTATGATGGGTTTATTAGAGTAAAGTGTGCCTGGGAATTTGCACAGAGATAGGGCTTCAGTCATTGAGTTGTGCCACTGATTTGTATAAGCCAGATGGCTCATCTGACATCCTTCCTGTGTTTCTGCAGGTAACATGCATCCGTTGCATTCTGGCAACAGCTGCTGCATCAGCTGGACAGGGTGTCCTGGAATACTGTGGGGAATATTCCAGTCCTCTGTATCCATTAGGTGATATACTGGTATGAGCCATTTGGTAGTAGCTCATTTGCAGCCTTCACGGCGCAGTTAACAGGCAGATTTGATTTGGAGATGTGACTGCGTGGATCTGGTCGGACAGATGACTGGATTTCACAGTGTCTGGCTCACACAGCTGCAGAGACGCTAGATTAAAAAAAAATATCTTCCCAAAAGGATATATGTCATTAACCTCAGAAACTCTGTGGTTTCACATTGCTATCACAACCAGGATTTAAGCATGCAGACGCTCAAAAGTAACTTTATGTATTTAAGAATATTTTGCTCATATAGAGTACGTATTGTGTATTTCTCACACACTTTAAAGTCACATCCCAAGACCAGGAATCCAGATTACATGATACCACAAAAGAATCAAATAAATGGCCGCTTAATGGTTGCTGTCCAATGCAGAGAAATTATGTAGAATACCCAGGGCGCTTTTCTGAAACACTTGTTATTAACAACTAAACTTTAAATAAAAAAAAATCACTAATGCCAGTGGTCCTGTATAGACTATGAAACCTGTTAAGCTATTTCTTAACAGGGGACATGCAGACCTCTCACTTGTTGAGATGGTGGACAGTTCACAGCCCCATTGAGTGCCTGTTTTCAACAGCATACCGATTAAAAGCTAAAAGCATGGTATCGATGGATGATTGGACAGCCTGTTAATGGTCTCAGGTGAGAGAGAGCTTACAGCAACTTTGAACTCTAGTAAATAATAGAATCGTTTAAGGGTTAATCCACACCGTCTGCTCCTAATCACAGTTCCCAGTGGGGTTTACATGGTAGCCTACTGAAGCTATTGCAATTATAAGACCCAAGTTAATTAGGAACCAAACTCATTTTTATAGGGCCTTTTCGGTGCTTAGTTTAGTTAAATTATTATTTAATTTTGTCAGGCCTATTGGTTTGAAAGGCTGATTTCATTATACTTCCTTAGTTTTATTTTTTCCTTAGTATTAATATAAGACCTTCTTATTAATCTAGGCTACTACTCCGATTCAGTCACACTGCCTTGCCTATGAATCTTGTACTGATGTTACTGATATTTTGGTATGAGCATATGTTATGACTGTAATATTTTGCATAAATATTATTAACTGAATTGACTGCAAGATGGCTTCAGATAGTTTCAATCACTGTTCTTGATGCCCCCCCCACCCCTCTCTCTCTCTCTCTCTCTCTCACTCTCACTTGTATGTATCCTTAGGTCCAAAAGTCATTATGGCAGCTTTTTTTTATCTGTCCATGTTGTGTATTTGTGTCTCTGTCACTGTGCTTGCAGCAAACAAAATGAGAGAAGCAAGACAGTGAAAGGGGAAACTCAGGGTGTTATTGTGTTGAAAGTTTAATGATTGGAGAAGTACATTGCCTCAGAGCTAGATGATTATGATAACACACACACACACACACACACACACTTCCTCTCTCTCTTCTAAGCACAAGGAGGCCACT
Source organism: Scortum barcoo (assembly GCA_023238725.1). NCBI lineage: Eukaryota > Metazoa > Chordata > Actinopteri > Centrarchiformes > Terapontidae > Scortum > Scortum barcoo. The sequence continues at coordinate 15,898,081 of CM041554.1, forward strand.
AGGGAGTCATTACAGTCAGCTATGACTCCCACTAAGTAGGTTACTTGCTGTGCAACTACACAGTACAAATTAGGTCTCTGACAAGTGATGCTAATCATACTTTCATGTTCAAATATAAACACTGTAGTTATTTTGACTATATCACTGTAGAAAAAAAATCCACAGCAACATAGGTCTGTCTCAGTTTTGAATTTTGCTTATTTTGTGAGTTTGTGGCCATCCCTGAGATGCTACATGTATGCATTATTATCAGTATCGGTATCATGTGATGGGGCTGTCTGAGTCTCTGGTTATTTAAATCTTAACACTGTGCAAACCTGTGGGTATACTATGAGTGGTTGTTGATATATTTCTAATGATAATAAAAGTAATAAAACAACTTGAAATCCAGTGAAGACTTGATTTAGAATCACAACGTACTCTATTGTACAAAGCATCTGAAAATAAGCTGTGTCAATGTCGCAAAGCCAATAATCTGTTTAATGTTGTATATCTGCCCAAAACTACAACTACATAATCAACAAAATAACTGTAAGCAACAAATAAGGTCCACAGAGATCCACAATATTCCAGCAATTCAGATGCAGAACATTTTACATGTTCTACATTTGTAGCTTTCCACATGATTAAATTAACACCAAAACACTATTTCTTACCAGTTTTGTACATTTAACATGTATCTTAACCATTACCTTTCACAGTCAAATAAAGCAAAGGTGCACAGTGCCATGAAATCTCCTTTCTGTGCTGTATACAACTAGGAAACATGAGGTCACATATTCTATACTTGCCCCAACTCAACGCTTCATCATTTGTGAGAGAAAACATGCACTTGATTTATTCATGTGTCTGCAACCTTGCTCGACACTGTTCTTCCTAATGCCCTACCGTCTCTCACACTGGGGTCAGCTCACCCTTTTGCAGCAACATTCAAGAATAAAACAGGGAGAAATAACTCCAGTAAAAGGAGAAATTGAATACACAATTCCCAAGACACAGGTCATGTTTTTTTTTTTTTTTTGCTAAGTGGCACAAGTGTCACTCTTTCTGCACTGGTCAACCTGGTCAAAGCTCTCTTCTACTGTCAGTATTTCCTCTGCTACCTCAGGTTCCAGCAGGATGTGATGGTGAGGGCAATGCTGTGGGAAAGTACCACAAGTATAAATGTAAATATGTGGTTACACTAAATAGAGATTGCTAATGTGAATCAGAATATCTAAGGTTGAATGTTTTCCATTCTTTGTTAAGTGAAACGAGAATACCTTTTTCCTTCTAAAAACAAATGAAGCCCTGAACTGAATACCCGAATGTAAACACTTAGCAGTCAATTTTTTTTGTTTTGTTTGTTTTTCACCCACTCAACACAAACTGTGCTTATGCTCAGACATTATGCTCAAGGTTGTTTCGCACCTATGCAGCCCTATAGGAGAGGAGATAGGTGTCAGGCCACCCTACATCTGGTACTGGCAAAGGCTGGTGCAGGGCAAGTTATGAATAATAGATAAGACAGCATGTCTCTCAATTAAGCAGACACTACTAAAATCCTGCTGCCACCGGCCGTTCAAGAGGAATAGAGAAGGAGGGATGAAAGAAAGGAAAGAGACAGCAAGGTGAGAGCGGGTAAGCACATATAGGGGTGGGCAGATAATGAGAGAGCAATAGAGGAAGGAGGAGTAGGGATATCTTCGCGACTGGTAGATTGCTGCATCAAAACAAAAGCAAAAAATAATGAGGGTAGGCAGAGAGATTTCAAAAGCTGTGACAAGATTACTTCCCTGCAAACAGAAAACAAGTCTGACTTAAATTTGTACAGGTGAGAAAATAAGATAGAGTACAGCAATCTGTTTCTTCAGTTTTTCTGACTGTCTGCTGCCCTACTGTCTTCCTCTATTTGTGTTTCAGCTATGTCATTTCACAAGGCTGAAAGTGATTTAAAGTTATGCATGTTGTTTGCCTGAATGATTATTAAAATGCCCTGCAGACATGTTTTTAAAGGATATTAAGTGCTCTACTCTGAATAGTAATTTGTATCTGATATATTCTTTTCCCCTAAAAAAGTTCAATATTATTCAAATCTTTGAAGTGACGTCTGCTCCTTCTCAAATATAAATTGAACTGCGGGACAACGGGTGTGTTCTACTTCACTGTTAAGTCAGTGTATGTGCACTGGAGGCTCCATGTTTCCACATCACACTTTCATACTATTTGTGATGTCACCGATCATGCTTGTTGGCCCACAAAAGAAAAATGTCCTCCTACTGTCAACCTCTGCACATACACCATTCTGTACAGTGCATCTCCAACATCCAGCTGTAGGAAGAAGTATTCGGCTGTTGCAGAGTAGCAGTATGTTTCCTAAGCCCATTTGGCCCAGGAGAGTAGCCATCACTGGCACTGAAGCACATAACAAGTCATACTTTATGTGTGAGGTGAGCTCTACAGTACCAGTTAGTTAGCAGCTAGAAGGTGATGGATTGAGGTTTCTGCTTCTGAGGCGTTTTAGCGCTAACAGTCTCAGCTCTCTGCTTCTGTTCTCACACACTGTTTATATGACTGTTGTGCTTCCATAACCTCTCCATGGTGTGAACAAACAAAGATTTGGCAGTCTGTCTTTTCCTATCTGGTTGTCTCTGCTCCTAAATGAACTCAACAGCTTGCTCTGAACATTTCAGTATAATGTTCTCTCCCTCCTCTAGCCAACAGATGTTGGTACACCATCAGAGTTAGCACGAAATACATCTTTAGAGTGAGAACTGCAAGTTGTAAATAGCCCACCTGTCCTGAGTATGGTTTTTGTGTGTGAATTTGTGCCTGAGGGAAAGACAGAGAGAAAAACAGTTTCTGTTCCTTTATACTTGTATGATTCTCTGTCTGTTTTTTCCAAGCTGAATCAAAGCGAAGCAGATACAAAATTTATTCCAGACCATGGCAAAATGTCACATGAAACTCCTTACAAAGCAGTTTTGTTGGTTACTGAAAAAAAGAAAGAAAAAAAACAACTTTTCAACTTTTGGAATAAAGAATATGCTTTTACTGTGTGGGCTTTTCTGGAGGTCAAAGAAATTGTATTAGCAGTAAATGCTGAGCTCAGCCTGAATCCCAACCAGCCAATGGCACCCTCGCTTTAGGAACTATTAAATAAATAATTCTATTTATTGATGTAGTCCACAGTACTCCTAATGATCAGTAACTCACTGCAAGTTTAAAACAAATGCGGAATTAACTCTATAAATCCTTCTTTTTCAATTTAAGGTCCCTAGACTATGAAAGAAACAAAGAGAGAGAAATTATAAAGATAAAAATGTTTACAGGCAGCAATGCTTGTTAAATATAAAAGCATAAAGTAAAGATATTTGTTACAACTGCAAACTGAACAACACAAAATTACATTTTACAGCCAAAGGACACAGCCAAAGATTTCCTCAGTGCGTGTGTGCATGTAAGGTGGACATACTGTATGTGTGCATATGATGTTTATGGAAAGGATGGACTATAGCTCAAAAACTCGGTATGTTACAAACCACATCCATGTAAAATTCCAAGATGGCAGCTCTCCCTATGTTGACATTTGGCAGTGATATTCTCCAAAAAAACAGAGAGATGATGCTTTCAGTCTGTAAGTTGATTTATTCATAATGCTTAAGAGAAAGACACCAGCAGATTCAGTAGACCTCTGTATGACCAGCCTCATTTTCCACCAGTTGATCCACCAATTTAAACATCCATTATCTCCACTGAGGATCACTGTTGCTGTCACTCTAATACAAACACCACTGAGATGCTAACGAGCCCTCTTGGAATGTGACTTTGCCAATGGGAGATCTGAACCAAGGGAGAACTTGTTTCATCATACCGAGTGGTCATGAATTGCTGTTACTATGGGAACAGCAAAATTATTTTTGTGATGTCATAAAGAACTCAGACCACCTGCACACAAGAACAAAAATACGACAACGTCTTTGTGACCGTCATGTCCTCTGTTACTAGGTTGTATGTTTGCTGCCAGCGCAGCATCTTGAGATTGCTTATAACAGGTGTCTATTTGGAAAGTGCCACAGTAGGCCTGATAACATTGTTTTGTTAGGGTAACCCTAATAAAGAAAGCTCAGAAATGGCTTTATTTCTTGAGGAAACTTAATGGGGCACAGTTCTTGTGAACTTTTACTGTGGAGCAATAGAAAGCATCCTGACTAGAAACCTTATATAATGGCATGGGAAGTGCACAGCCTGGGACAGGAGGGCTCTGAAGCGAGTGGTTAAAACTGTGCAGAACATTGTTGGTTTCCATCTACTGAGCATCAGTGATGTTGAACAGTAAAAGCCACAGCCTATTATAACTGCCACCATCTAGCAAGAGACACAGAAGTGTCCATTGTTGTACCACCAGACTCCAGAGCAGCTTCTTTCCTCAGGTTGTGATACTTCAAAATGTTTCCTCCTGAGCATAATTCATTTTTTTGTTTGTTTTTTGTATGTAATATGAAGGCACTACAGATTTTATTTCATTATGCAACACTGTGCCATAACCTTTGAACAACTGAAACGCTGAACCTAGCTTTTTTTTATCCTTTTCTCTTTACATTCAAAGAGGCTACCTCAAACTTTATAAAACTTTCCAACTAACAGATCTTTTCAAGATTTAGACAACACTTTAAATCATTAAACCAGGGGAGATGCAGAGAGGAAGAACACAGGAGACTGGCATGCTGCTGAAAGCACAAGTGTTTTTGTTGACACTGTGATGGACAATGAATGATAATGGTCATCTTTGAAGAATTCTGGCTTAGTTTCTGTCTGTGTCTACTTGTTGAACCTAAATGAACTGAGACTGGCACTCAGCCCAGTTTCTAGGCTTTGTGGTTAACATGGGATGGGGACTGGAGTGGATTTGAGCTGGTTGGCCCCCTGAAGCCACCCACTCGAGTGAGCAGTACTGAAGGGGATACGTGTTCACATAAGGGCTGAATCTGTTTTTTTAATGAGTGGGAACCAAGGTATGTTTAGTCTGTTAATAGTTAGTACTGCTGTGAAGCTTGTGATAATTAAACCACAATGTAATGAGAAACCGCCATTGCTGTGACGCAGCTGACATGAAAACAGTGGGCTGACATGAAAAAGTTTAACCAGTGGGCTGGTTAAACTTTAGTTCCTCATTACACATTTACACAATAAAAAACCTGGACTGAATTAATTTACCCCAAGTCCCCGTCACTTGCTGTGAAATGTAATTGAGATTTTGGGTGCAACTTTGCAGCTTTCGATGGTGATGAAATCTAATTAAAACTGTGTCAATTTCTATTTTCTTGAAAATATGTAGTGAAAACTGGCAAAGACAATTTCTCTGCTTGAGTCAAAAAGCATCCATGCCACTGTACTGTCTGAAAACCAACTCTTTTATTTTGCTTAAACTACCTATGAACAAGAATATCTGTATTGTTAATTATCTATATTTTAATATTGGTGTGTATGAATGTGAACATATAGTTCTATTACTGCATCACATACCCACATACTACCTGACAGTGAAACATCTGTACCAAAGATGTACCAAAGTTAAGACATTATGAAGTCATTTTTAAACAGCAGTTCAGCTGCTCACAGAGTTTCTATTTACATTCTTTAGATTTTCTGTTCTCTGTCAACAATACAATATTCATCAGTCCTTTGTCTTCTTCGCTCTCGCAGTCCATTACTCTTTACCCAATGGGTAATGAGACGCAGTAAATATGTTAAGCACAATTAAAAAGCACATTGAAATATTTTAGTGAGCCTGTAATGCTTTGTTTGCAGCAAACAAACAGTTTATGTGCAGTGGGGGTGTTGGACGAGGGGACGCTCTGCAGCAGGGATGATATATTGATTGTAGTAGGTATAAAACTGGTGATCATCTGCAGTCACGATAGTCTCTCTAACCACCACATCATCCTGTTGTCAATGGTAACGCAATCACACTGTTTTACAGATACTAATGGCAGCAAAACATTCTTTGAAGCAATTAAATTAAATTGGAGAATTTCTTGAGTAGACACAGGGAAAATCAATGCTCCTCTCAGCCATATCTATCCTCTTCTGACTCAACAAGCACCAGCAGCACCTCTGGTATTTTACCCGATAATGATAGATGTAAACTCAACTTCTGCTCCCGTGAATGAGTGCATTATGGTGAATTGAATGACCGTGTCTGAATCTAAACTGACAGCTATCAGACCAACTTTAAGGCATCTACTTGTCAACTTTAATAACCAAATCAAATTCAGGTTTCTTCTTGATCTGACACGCTCAAGTATCATGCATTTCTCAAGACCTCTTCTGTCCTTGTTATGCATGTCATTGTTACATTCAAAATGACATGTATCTATAGACTGTCAGTACCAGATGCTTCAACCAAATAGACCATGCACATCCAGTTTAATAATCAGCACAAACAGAGCAACAGCTATCTAGTTAGCTTTAGCTACTGAGCTACATAGCACAGAACAGACCAAAAAAATGAAAATGCAACCAGCTATAATCTACCTTTTTTTTTTTTGACAGAAAATACCGTTTTCATGCATGTTATAATAATTTGATCTTCACAAATGCCCCTGTGTGTGCTATTAAGACCGTCTGTGGGTCCAACAGTGACGTCTGTGGTCCGATGAGTCTAATTCGAGCAGGCTGGTGTGAGCCAGTCAGCTGTTTTACAGCACTCTCTGTGAAGCTGGTTTGTCCTCTCCGGCCCTGGCTGAATTATCACTAATCTATCAGACAGAGGAACACTGAGGAGGGAAAGTGGGAGCTGTTCTACAGCCTGCAGGAAGAAGACAGGGCATTGGACTGCTAACAAATACCAGAAGACAAGGAAACCAGCTGCTATGATGGAAAAAGCTCAGTAACTGAAATACATGGTGCTGATTTTGACATTGTGTGCTCTTAATTTGACACCACTTAAAGAGAGCAGAAACACTGCTCCTCTCCTGTAGCAGCATTTGAGCTGGCTGAAAAATTGTAATCTGGGATTTTGACAGGCATCAGAGCAGCTTCAGACTTGAAAAGGTCAGTCATTATCTGCGTTCAAAGGTGAATTTTATTCTAAACGAGATTTATTCTCCTGGAGTTTGGTTTGTACTTCTAAAAGAAAATATGCGAATAACGCTAAACTAGGGAAACACATTTAGGCCAGATTAAAATAGATTCTTTTTTTCTCAATGTTATCAGTAAACAGGTCACACAAAACTAGGCTTCAAACTCTTTCAGATCTCTTTCAAAGAATGTGTAGATCTGTCCGTATATCTGGAGATATAAATGTGTTGAGCTAATAAGAAAAAATACAGCACTCATGTTTTAGCACTGATCCTGTTTTAGCATTATAGTATGTATATATGAATATGAATGTTGTTGCCAACATTTGCCACCATTAAAGTTTTTGTGTTCTTTGTATGGCAAAAGACATCTTATTTGTCCAGTCCACATACAGACCGAAATCTTGTATTTCTAATTGAGAGCAAAACTTAAAATCATGAACAACAAAGTTCCTGTGTTGAACTTAAAAAGAAAAAAAAAAACTGCATTCAAAACAAGATTTAACTGCCGTATAATATACTCAGATGTGAGAAGTCCTTTCACAATAAAAACATTTATATTTGTTTTGAATTCTAATGTTAAATCAGCTCTACAGAATTTTAAACTGGTCATCAAACAGTCTCAATTTGATGCTAATGCTTCTCTATGACCTTCATAAGCATAACAGATTAACAGCTAGAAGACTGACTATTTCTAATATGTTCTGATAGTTCTGAATTCCTCCCACCGGGTCAAAATTTTCAGAGAAATCAGACTAAACAGTGCTGTGGTTTGCTCTGGCTGAATTTGAGGTGCTTCAGCTGCTAACTGAAGGTTCGTCTCTGGAGCTGCCTACTACTCTCCCTCCTGGTGAAGTAGTCTCCTTGCAGTGGAGAATGAAGCAGAGGGAACATGTAACCAAGGTGAAACATTAGTTCGCCCACAGGGACCGTCAATGAACTGCTTCAAATATTACCTCAGCCGGACAAAACATTTTTTTTTTTGGTAGAAAGGTATATTTCAACATTTTGGGAAACACTTAGAGGCTCTTACGTTGCACGTCTTCATGCTAAACATAAAGACAGGTAGATAAGTAGATAGGTAAACATAGATAAGGTAGCATTTAGGCAACTCTTAAGCCCAATAACTAACATGTTACAACAATGTTATAAACTCTTTCATCTATCTCTTGGCAAGAATGGAATAGGTGTAGTTTTCTATATGTTGAATTTCCTGTTAAATGCAGGTATGATATTAATTATATGGTCTATTATTAAACATAGACACAGGCATCAGTGTAGCTAAATGAACACACGCATACATGTGTCATTAGGAACAGATTTGTCCTAAATAAATGCAACAGAACTACGGAAACCATCTATATCTATATCCCACTGACTCAGAAACAATAACAATGTTTCTGACCAGAGAGGGAAAAAAAAAAACCAGTAACATTCAGGCTGCAGGCCAAACAACTAATAGGCTCTTCCCTGCTTATCAGTATACTGTACTGTCTGCAAGCCCACACACACACTAACACACACACACACACTAACAGACCCCCAGTCTCCCAAACCTAGTTGAAACTCCCTCTCCTGCTTAGAGTTGAGACCTTTGCAGTTTAAGCCGGTTAAGTGCTGTATTGTTGAGGAGGAAGATGAGGGTCTGGGATGAAGGGTCTATAGTCTTGAAACCAATTCAGGACTCAGTCATAAATTTGCATGCGTGTGTGCATCTTTGGACTGAGAACCTGAATGCCTGGCAGAGCTGCAAGCTTCAGTCTGAAAATGCAATTACAGAGCCATTCACATAGCCCCTACCTGTGCCCGTGTGGGGGAGCTGACTATGTTTTACGCACACAGAGGACACATCATGAGATGCTAATTTCATAATCTTGTCGAACCAGGTTAAGAGGTAGGAATGTTAAAGCAGCTTGTTTCTTTTGATTTAAGTAAAGAAATCTGTAAAATAGGCCCCCTCTGCAATTAATGAGGGTCTGCTTGTATAGTAGAAAGCGAGCATTCATTTATACTAGAAGCAGGTGGCCTGGTATTACCTCTGTGAGGAAGCTACTTGGCTTTTGCCTTCTGTGTCTTTTATCATGATGTTTTCTTTACTGCTGTTATCTTAAACTAATCTGACAGAAATCCAAAAGGCTGCCTCCACCCAGACTGACACTACAGACCTTTGATACTCGAGCTGTCATCTCTAAGTTTTTATACCTTTCAAGGATGAAAGAGCTCTTTCTGTAACATTTGTGAAGTTGTTTCATCTTGTTGTTTGTGGTATTACTATGACTACTATGTTCAACAGATTATTTGCTGAATTTTAGACTGTGTCTATATTGTCCACCACACATCTGCAGCCCAGTAAACCTAATTAACAAGATTTGTGTTATTAGTTAAAAGCAGAGAATGAAGAGTAAACAAGTCAAATGTGCTTTTTTTTATCACACTCTTTCAGATGGATATAAAACAACACATATTAAATAACAGATTTCAAATTTTGGGGAAAATCACTGAAAAAAAACAAATAAAATAATCATCACTTTGACCAAGCCCATCGAATCCTAAATCATAGTGTTTTCTGTATTTCAAAGATTGTGGAGGTTTGATGCTTTGACAGCAGCATTTATACTTTTACTGTCAGAATCATGACTGCCTCATGATTAATGGTAAAGTCTTACCATGAGGTACCCTACATTTAATGTTTTTTCTGCTGAAAACATTTTAACAAGATACACAAAGCTGCAAGTTCCTTTTGGAGTGGACAAAACTAAAACCTCAAGTAAAACATAATCAAGGTAAGCTTTCTCCCAGTATGTTGAGGCAGTGAAAAGCCTGCCGACCATGTGAATTTGCACCCGTCTATTCATAGTCTTAATCTTCTCTCCATAGAAAACCAAAAGGTAGACAAAGGAATTGTAGAGAAAAAGTTGAGAAAAAAATGACAAACTAGACATCCTGTAATGAAGTGCAAGATGTACTCTACAGAGGTGAGACACTGGAGGGAAACTACAAACAAGTTTCTTCTCTCGAAAATGTGATTAATTGAATCCACTGTGGAAATGATGGCGCTGGAACACACAGAAGAGAGCGCGGACATCCGTCTCTCTCCCCCTCACAGTTTGATTACTGTTTATTACACACTTCACATGGCTGATGATTGGCATTCTGTTTAAGACACAAGATCAGCACGTGTTTGTTTGTCTGTGCAGCAGGACTTATTTCTAGCACTAATGACTTAGCTTGCTTCTAATGGATGATCGAAATAATGGCGCTGTCACTGCCTACACTCAAAGTCCTCCGACGGACAGCAAAAATAGCTACTTAGTGTGTCCTTCAAGCTTCCCTGTGCCTCTCTCCAAGTCCAGATAATCTTCCAACAGGAAGTGATGTTTGAAGCATGTGTGACAGCATGATCGCAACACAAAAGTGCTCTTGATTACACCTGAGCCAGCTCCATGAAGCTCAGAACAAGTAACTAAGTGTGAAACCACAGTCACGGTAACACATGGTCGTAACCCCTGTCTGTCTGTCAGGAAGATCTTTGATATCAGATGTGGATGCACTCCTATATCCCTCTCCCGCCATCCAGTGCACCTTCCCCAGTCGATGCTTTGACCATTTCTGAGTGCTTAATGCTGAGGAAGAACATAAGAAAAAAAGCTACAAAGAGGACCTTTGTAGTTAAGATAAAGTGATGTGGTTACACATAAAATTATAATATACCTGCATAAACCTTGGCTTGTGTATGTTTATTAAAAAAAACCATTTACCATTATAGTTCAGTATTGAAAAAGGATTTACCTCTTTCAATGGGAGAGCATTGTTGAAGAGCATTCATTGCTCTAATGTGAAAAACTGTTTCAGTTTCAGGTTTCATGAGAACACTAATTTTAAAGACCTGCATCATATGCTATGGACATTTTACTAAACATAATGCTCTGGTGACTGGCTGGCCCAGTAAATCATGGCACACTTGTAGAATCGAACAGAATAAGCACACTGTGATTGGACAGAGAAACTAGCTCATGTCCTCTCATGTAGAGTAGTAACCAAGGCTGTGACTGTGTTCATACTGCAGGGATGCACATTTGATATGTTTCATTTGATCAATTCACAGTAATTAAAATGAAACGGACAATTGATGATTGTTCAATGAAATTGATTGAGGACTCGATTAAGAGTGCACCAGTACAAGTCTGCAGTACTCCAGAAGCAATGCAACAGCCAACAGATCCTGAAGGAATGGAGTATTGTCCACATTCAAAGTATATTACACCAAAATATCTGCCACAGAGCAACAGTTAAAACAATTAAACATTACCCTTTACAAAAATCATAAAAACAGATGATTCATTTAGGGAGCTATACTATTTGGAAATGAATACTGTGAAAATACATATCTATGCACATAGAATAGGTGTTAAATTAAGGTTAAAAGGCAATCAAACCAAAGGGAGCACACACTTCACACACACAAAGATAGAGCCCTGCCCATTTTGCAAACAAATCCGTCTCTTGCGTGTCCTTGCAAAAAAAATAAACCATTCATCAATCTGCAAGGTAGAGGCAACTCTGGGCCGCTGCTGTCCATCAATCAAACCACTGGCCAGCTGCCCAATGGAAGGCAGAGTGTCAGTGGTGACCCCGCCCACCTGGTCGACTAGATGACCTTTCGCATCATCGTGACAAGGTGATGGATATCCCATGCCACAGGAAGTGAAACGCTTCCCCTCCAGACTACAGGTGAGCTAACAGAACCAAAAACCACACAAGCTTTTACATGCCAGTACATACGAAAGAAAAAGAAAAAAAAATATGGAGGTTGATATACTTAACCTAAGAGCATAACCTAAGTGTGTTTTTCAAAATACAATGGGAAAATGAACATAAAAAAACAGCAATTAAAGGTGTACACTGCCTAAAAGCACTGCAAAGTGCCACTTCTCTCGGATATAAAGAAAAAATCTATGAGATGCTTCTAGTGCTCCTATTGATTAGGAGAATCAATGGGATGTCAAGGGGAACAGAACAAGCCAAAGGTTCCCTCTGAAAAGAAGAGGAATCAGATCTAGATACAAATGCAGATGCACACAAAGGCGGTTACTATGCGCACCAGAAAACTATATTATTACTATTTATACGTACAAAAGACTGGTGGTGAGGAGGAAGCGGTGCTGCTTTCATGGAGGTTTACTTACCATTAAACTACTTTCACAAACAAACAGAGACACACAGAAAGCAAATCTGCTGTCCCTTTAAATATTTTATCTTCTTTGAGCTACAGCCATTTACCACTATAGCGCGCACACACACTCGCGCACACACACACACGCAAGCACACACCAAAACTGCAGTGTCAGGTATCTGCAGTCTCTACCTTTGTTTGGCGAGAGACGTTTTCCAGCCTCATTAATTATCTTCTACCTTCAAGTCTCTCGCTCATTCACACACACACACACACACACACACACACACACACACTTAAACATCTATTTTCTTGTTTCAGTTTTTTATGCTGATTTGCTGAATTAGTTCCTTTAAGTTGAATCAATGAATCCCTTCACGCCCACCTCATCTCCATCCAGCTCCTTGCATTATCTCCGTTTGCAGAGTCTATCATCCCAGATGTGAGGAACAAACGGCACTGAAGACTTACACATAAGCACAAAGATAATAGTAAAACAATACCAAAACCAATGAAAAATTCTTTCTTCACAATTGGTAAAGTCTGTCTTAAAACAATAGTTAGGTGCCCATATGAACTCTGCAACAGGTTTTGCTGTAACCTTTCTTCCTGTTCACACTGGCCCTGAAATGATTTTCATGTGAGTGATTGGAAAAATACAATGAATATCTGATGCAACTTCAAGTCTCAAAATTAAGTGGATACCTTTCAAACCTAAAGCCTTTTTATTACAAATATCCATCTTGTGTCTCCCTCCAGCCCATCTCTTCAAAGAAACACTGTCCAGGGAAACACAAAAAGGGAATTTGTACTAAAATGACAGTAAGTTTGGGATATGTCCTTAATTTGACTTACAGACTACCAAAGCTTCATATTAAGTCCAAAGACTGGATTTTGTCCCCCATCTCTTCCGATAAAAGCACATCAGGGAAGCATCTCTTAATAACCAGTATAAACGGGAGGGATGATTACAGCTAAATCCATCTCGGTTCATTTCAAGGCCCTTTTATTAAACAAAATTGAATGAATGGATGACGGCTGTAATAGCTCCAAGCAGGGAAACAGATATTTAATGACCTTTAAACTGTGACTTCTCTCTGATACATTTCTATGTGAGTGACATCAAAACAGTTTATACAACCAGGGGATCAAACACCATCTGTTTCAAGTCTAGATCGGTTATCAGCAGCTATCTCTCTCTCCCCTCCACACACACACACACACAAAAAACAGAGGTTGGGAAGGTCAGCCAGGAACACGACATCCAGCCAGATGTTGCCACATCATTGAGTGCCATTTAAGGGAGGGAGGGGCCATTACCTCTGATTAAAAAGGTTAGGGTGAGCAGTGAGAAAATAGTGGATATTAATACTGAAATCAACAAACTCACTGACACTGGATATGTTTTGCTGCGACAGCCCAACCAAGTTAATAGTAAAAAATGCCGTTTCTTTCACAAGCTTTTCTATGAGTTGTCAGTGGAGGTGTGAATCTGAAGAGACAGGCTTAATGCGTGCAAACATCACCCATAAACCATCTGTCAAACTATTCTGTATCCAGACTGGAGACATGGAGATGGTCCATGGGGCTCAACTATTATTTCTGGAGATCAGAGCTGGTAAACAGCAGAGTGATACAATGATAACACTATACTGACAACATGACAATAATACGCAAGAGATAATGGGTTAAGTTTGCCTTTTTAAGCTTTTTGATACTTGTACCAATACTGTGGTCTCTGTTCTTTGTCTCTGATACTGGTTCTGAAACAGTATTGTTTTTCAGTACCTTTATTATCTAAAAACACAAAGGGCCTATCTATTGTGTGTTTTACCAAGTGTGGGAAGGTTTGAGTGACTGAGTGAGCCAGAAAGAGAGGACCTCACGGCACTCAAAACACACAAGCATAACATTTGAGTATGACTAGGTATAAAGTTAGATTTGATCTGCAACTGTGTATTCAAACTCATAATTAGCACCGTCAGTTATGTGTCGTGTGCATGCATGGCCAGGCAAAGCAACATATTTGATGTATTGTTTGTGAGTGGAGGCGCAGTAGGTGATTTACACTTTGTGCTTCTTCTTAAAGGGAAAGTTGTAAAATTAATAACTTCTGTTAAACTTCCATGACACAATAAGAATAAAAGATTTGAAAAAATTGCTTCTCTCTTACAAGGTCATTGCTTTCTCCACGATACACCTCTGGAATTTCCTTATATAGAGAAATAGGGGTATGGCGGAAAGCTGATAATAATATAGGGCATGCACCTGTCAATTTAGAATGACTCAGATTCATAAATACGCATGGCGGTAACAACAAAATTTGCCATTGCCCATATGTCATGAATCCAATGGTAATATTGCATGTGTACATATTTTGTGTGCAAAGTAGGAACATTTCTATACACATTTTAGTGAATGAGGCCCATTGTCTTGAGGTAACTGCTTTAGAAGTAAGAATTAAAATGTCTGGTTATTAACAAAAAATAATTTAGCAAAAAGTGAATTACATGAGAAATTTACTCTTTCTAGAGATTGTTGGCCAATGACTAATTCAGGAAACTGATTAAAGTATGCATTACATTAAAGTACCCCTAGCAGAAAGTCTGTTGAATTGGATATTCCTCCATAGTCTGAAAGACTGCCTGAATTTGAAAGCCATTATCACTTTAGAGGAGTGTGTAGTGAGTGATTCTACAGTAGCTCCAGTCTACAGGGGCGGTGCTGAGTATACACTTTAAACACTCACACATTTGGAAATATGCTAAAAATACCAAGAGCTTCAGCTTCATTTAAACATGCTTTAAAATCCCCCTTCTTCCATCTTCTCCTGGGTTCTAGGTAGGTAGGTGCACACACACACACACACACACACACACACACACACACACACAGATTAAATCAAAGCTGTAATCAAGGTCTCAGGCTAGGTAGTTTTTCTAATTACGTATGGCTGACTCTAAATTTTCACCCCAGGAACCTCCGGGTGGTTAAACTGACTCTGTGTGTGTGTGTGTGTGTGTGTGTGTGTGTGTGTGCCAAGTGTGTATGTGCGTTTGTGTGTGGGTGTGTTGAGATATGAGGCTCTACCATCGGTCTGCTTAAAAAGATATTACAGAAAGATAGATGGAGAAACACACACACGGTTGAAACAGCCCAGAAATACTAGTTTTCTCCCTTTCTTTCTTCCAAGCACTTCCAAATTGTACTCACTATTTACAGCCGACACCATAGTGAAAGAGAAAAAGGAAAAGGTAGGAAACAGAACAAAAGGAGGCCCAGAATAAGATAAAAGAGATATAAGAGCACAGTAGAAGGGACAAAGGAAGGGTGAGAAAGAACAGGGTTATTTGATTCAACAGTGATTAGTGAGGCATGACACTAACGAGAGAAGAGCGGCGAGATTTAGAGGACATGAGATGGGAAGAGAAGAGGTTGGGAAGTAGGGAGAGGAGTGAGAAACAGTTAAAGAAATAGTGCAGTGTGATACAGCAGAAGCTGAGCGCAGGCGTCTCTGCTGGTCGGTAACAACTGAAGATCAAATGAGAGGGAGAAGGTGTATGTGTATATGTGTGTATGTGACTGGCTGGCTGTATAGCCCAGAGGGACGATCTGACAGCACTCAAGAGAAAAAGCTTAGACAAGACAAAACCCGGGAGGATCTGAGAGTCACACAAAGTCAAAAGTTTGCAAAGTAGACGATAAAAGATGTGATTCTGCCGAGACAGAAACTTATTCAACCAGTAGGAAACCACACTTTCACGCACACTGTTCGCTCACACCATATACAAACAGTGCCAAATCTTATTTCCTTTCATAAATTATGTATTCTTGCATTATGACTTAAAAATAAATTGGGACCTTTCTATCAGCACAAGGAGACACAGAGAGAGAAGGTAATAGGACAAGCGGCGGAGGATGCGTAGGAAGAAACAACAACAAAAGAGCTTTTCCACCTCTTGAGGATCAAATCAGTCGTACTTGTTCAGCAACAAAAGCCTTCTGACACAATTTCCGCACAGAGAATCTGACAAAGGACAACAAAAGCGTGAGAAGAGAGGAGACTGCTGTCCATTTGGCACAAATCTGGTTTCTCAGAAGAGTACATTCAAAGACAGAGGCTACACAGTAATCACAACTGCAACACACATTTCTGGAGTATCTCCTTTCTAAAGTGAGCAAAAGCCCCATTTTCTCTCAGAGGAAAAGTTATAATTACATTGCACACACACACACAAAAAGCTGAGAGCGATACCAGCTGCTCTGGGTAGGGACATGCTACCTATTTTTAGGCTCATGCATGAGCTGTGACAGATTGACCCAGCTCACTCTGCTGCTAACAGCACAGCAGGCAGCCATAATAAGACTCTCCCCTACCTGAAAGTACTTGAGTTAGTCAAGTTTACGGGGTCAATACCTTAGCTAGGCCATATAGCTCTTGATTACTCTTTCTTTTCCAATGAACTCTTGTACACTGAAAAAAAGAAGAAAGAAGACAAACAGAGAAATAATTGTCACAATAAAAGGGAACAAATAGCTCAATAATTATAACATAAAACTGGAATTGCAATCTTTTTTGGAGGAAAACACTGAATTGTCACTGTTCATACTTATAAGTCTTAATATGTATGTTTGTTTCTAATCTTTCTCTTGTGCAATGTGCACATTAAATGTACACGATGTGCCAGTTATAAACATAACACACATACGCATCTATGATGAGGGTGCTTCATCGATGAGCTGGGAGTCAGAGATTACTGGCCCTTAGTCATGACTATTCAGCACGGCTACCATCACCTCCCTGACTACTGGATACGTGACGAGTAATTGTGATGAGTTTCCTGTCTAATGCCTGGTGCACGTTAGAGGATTTAAAAACATGGGAGACCACAGATTGGAATATTCATTGTACGAATGAACACACCGGACGAGTCAGTCGAGGTACAGCAACGCACCCGTTAATGCTGAAGAGTTTCAAAGTGTATACGCAATGCTTGCGCCGAAAAAACAAAAAACAAGGGGAAAAAATGTGGATTAAGTCATGACTAAGAAGAGAGAATCAGCATAACTTTTACTTTTTGCAGCGTGAGCGGTTGATGACACTTCCCGGTCAGCTCGCTCTCAGTGGCTACTGCTTATTTCTGCTCAATATTCCACTGCTGTTCCTTTCAAACTACATGATTTAAAGTCATAAATATTAAAAATGTTTGATATTTACTATTCGAAATCTGTGGGACTCCGATCCAGTAAGCAACTTTAAGAATATGTCTGTAAACCCCTCACACTAGAGGATCATTTGGGCAGTGGAACTGTACAACTTGCTGACAGGAGCTTTCACGGTTGGCATGGCTGCTCTGCTGCTGGTTTGTGAGTTTTGGCCAGGGCGATTTGGCCAAAAAATAATTGTATTACAAATCATAGGAAAATAAATTCATTGAATTTCTGTGTATGTGCCCGTGCACCTTGTGTGTGTGTCAGTAAATGCACAACTCTCAGGTAAAAGGTGCCAGTAGAGCTTGCTATGAGGACCACATGTTTAGTGTGGTATGAATACATTAATAACGCTTTATTATTACAAAAGTAATCACACATAATGCTTTGTAAGGCACAGATGTAACATGAATATTAAAAATTATGAAAAAAAAAATAAATTCAAGTGCCTTATGGATGCTTTTGACTGGTTATAAACTAAAGGTTGACAGATGGTTTGTAATGCACCTATTTACCAAAACACACCTCAGTAATCACTGTAGTAATGAAACTATAATCATCCATGCAGATAACTTATCATCATATGTGTTAAGTAAAGTACATATCGATACGTGTAAAATAATGCATGTTTCTTCATAACCTTTCATCATTGGTGGTAACTAAAGTTCATTGCTTTTTCATGAGTTTAAAAGAAACAACATTTGCCTTTACCTACTTAAGACAAATCCAATCTTCCACAATTGTTTAATAGATATACTCTAGGCCTAATGATAAAAGACCAGTATCAGCTTAATAGAAAGTTAAATTTTACCTATGGTCATTATCACTCAGCCCTTAAAAATCCTTAAAAAGTTTGCATTTTGTTCTTTATACTCACATTTCTGAATCTGTTCCAGGATCTGTCCTTGCTGTTCTGAGAACTGTTTCTCTGCTCAGCAAGAGACAGTGCAGGTGGCAGAAAAAAGCATCTTCTGTAAGTAGTTAGTTGGCAAAAGAAAGAGAAAATAAAACAAAACTTATTGGCATCATTTACACCAACCTGGAGTATCTAATAACTAAGGAGGGAACGTTGCTTAACTTCAAAGCTGAAGTTCCACAATAGAAGGTAACAGAATGTCATCATGACATATCAGTGTTCTGAACTGTCAGTGCCATTTGTCCTATCAGAGAACAGTCAAAGCGGAAAAACTAAGGGTTGTTTAACCAAAACTCATTAACACCTCCATTTTCTGATGTATGAACTAAAAACCAAAATGCTTCTGACAGCTAATTTTTCTCATCAGGTCCTGTCTGTCTTCTTGCATTCCAATTGGTCATTCAATCATCTATCCGGTCATCTACTCATCATCTATCTATCTATCTATCTATCTATCTATCTATCTATCTATCTATCTATCTATCTATCTATCTATCTATCTATCTATCTATCTATCTATCTTCTGGCTTCTATTGATGTGACAATTAGGTCTGCAGCATTTCCACAGTATGTTGTACAAGGTTTAATGTACGTATACTGTATACTACAATAAAAGAAAAAATGCCATGGAAAAAAATGTTAAAAAAAGGAAATAAATAAAAATAAGAATAATACACTAATTCAGTTTTAAGTGCAATGGAGAAGCATTAAAGAAAAGAGAGGGAACAAATAGGCATACAGATCTACCATCTAGCTTCTGCCTCCACTAACACCTCTCTCTCTCTTCTGATCACTGTGCAATTGATTTACAGTACAACAGATGGAGTGGTGCATCCACATGGGAATGGCGACTTAGTTTGTATGGAGATTTCCAGGTGTCCCCAGAAGAAGATACCACACAGCAACATACTTGCAGGCTGCTTTTAATGCACTAGGTATTGCACAGGATTCTAGGGATTCATCTGGTGAGACCATTTTGGGCCACTGAAGGAATTAAGGGGGTCCCTGGCAAAAAAAGAAATAATGCTTGAATTGCAGTTGAGCACAATTAACTTATAGCTTATTTAGCTGTATTTAGCTGTCTGCTCCCTTCATCCCCAACTATTATCTTCTTTCACCTACAGGAATAACAGTACTGCACTGCCCCATTAATATCTAAGTGCACACAGTTCATCCTGTCAAACGGGGGACATCGTTAAAAAATGTATCAAATTCTGGGCCTTGGTGTGACAAAACTTTCAGAATTCTGTAGTCTACCCGTGTCGACACAATAGTGAGATGAATTATGCATGTAGCCAGGTCTTGAGCCAACAGGTCCATACGCCGGTGAGCTCTGTCCACGGTGCTGAAACATTTCGAACACCTGTAGCCTTCTTAAAATGCAATGTAATTCAACAGAACTGCAATGAAACACAACCAGTTCTGAACTGAACTAATATACTTACCCTGTTTAAGTTTTGTTTAGATCAGACAAGTGTTCTAATGTGTCGAAACCTAACTAAGACACTCAAAAAACAATTTGAGGAACTTTCTTTTTACTTGAGTATTTCTGTTCTATGCCAAAGGAAAAAAGCAAACAAGATTTTTTGATTAACAGATATGTCTAAATATAAAACTGAAAACAGTGAAAGTCATTTTATATAGAAAAGAAAAGGAAAATATATTTTCACATCTACAGATAAGACACAGAAAAACATAAATTCCTCACATTTCAAATGCTGGAACTAACAAATCTTTTCAATCATTTTTTCATACAATTGAAATAATAATTCAGTTATAACAATAGATGCTATTTGATTTTCTGTTCTTTGACAAATCCGTTGATCAAGTAATCATGTCAGCTCTACAAATATTGTTTATTGCTTACATGTCTAACAGGAGCTTGATATCTGAAGTGTATCTTGCTGATAATTCTCCTGTTTTGATTAAAAATTTTAATACAGAACTTTTACTAATAGTTTTACCAATAGTGAGGTGTTAATACTTAAGTAAAAGATTTGAGCACCTCCTCAACTGCTGCTGTCAAATATTGTCATTGCAGGGTGGGTAACTACTCATCATTTTGAATAAAGTCAGAATCAGAATCATCTTCATCTTCTTCTTCATCTTCTTCATCCGCTTGGTCCGGGACCGGGTCGCGGAGGCAGCAGTCTGAGCAGAGATGCCCAGACTTCCCTCACCCCAGACACTTCCTCCAGCTCTTCCGGGGGGACCCCGAGGCGTTCCCAGGCCAGCCGAGAGACATAGTTTCTCCAGCGTGTCCTGGGTCTTCCCCGAGGCCTCCTCCCGGTGGGACATGCCTGGAACACCTCCCTAGGGAGGCGTCCAGGGGGCATCCGAAACAGATGCCCAAGCCACCTCAGCTGACTCCTCTCGATGCGAAGGAGCAGCAGCGGCTCTACTCCGAGCTCCTCCCGAGTGACCGAGCTTCTCACCCTATCTCTAAGGGAGCGCCCAGCCACCCTGCGGAGGAAACTCATTTCATGGCCGCTTGTATCCGCGATCTTGTCCTTTCGGTCATTACCCAAAGTTCATGACCATAGGTGAGGGTGGGAACGTAGATTGACCGGTAAATCGAGAGCTTCGCCTTTCGACTCAGCTCCTTCTTCACCACGACGGTCCGGTACACCGACCGCATAACTGCATGGACGCTGCACCAATCCGCCTGTCAATCTCACGCTCGATCTTTCCCTCACTCGTGAACAAGACCCCGAGAGATACTTGAACTCCTCCACTTGAGGCAGGACCTCTCCACCCACCTGGAGAGGGCACGCCACCCTTTTCCGGTCGAGAACCATGGCCTCGGATTTGGAGGTGCTGATTCTCATCCCAGCCGCTTCTTCACACTCGGCTGCAAACCGCTCCAGTACATGCTGAAGGTCCTGGCCTGATGAAGCCATCAGGACAACATCATCCGCAAAAAGCAGAGATGAAATCCTGTGGTTCCCAAACCGGACTCCCTCCGGCCCCTGGCTACGCCTAGAAATCCTGTCCATAAAGATTATGAACAGGACCGGTGACAAAGGGCAACCCTGCCGGAGTCCAACATGCACTGGGAACAGGTCTGACTTACTGCCGGCAATGCGAACCAAGCTCCTGCTCCGGTCGTACAGAGACCGAACAGCCCTTAGCAAAGGCTCCCGGACCCCATACTCGCGGAGCACCCCATCCCCACAGAATACCACGAGGGACACGGTCGAATGCCTTCTCCAGATCCACAAAGCACATGTGGACTGGTTGGGCAAACTCCCATAAACCCTCAAGCACCCTGTGGAGGGTATAGAGCTGGTCCAGTGTTCCACGACCAGGAACGAAAACCGCATTGTTCCTCCTGAATCCGAGGGTCGACTTGACTATCGGCCGAATTCTCCTCTCCAGTACCCCCTGGCGTAGACCTTCCCGGGGAGGCTGAGAAGTGTGATCCCCCTGTAGTTGGAACACACTCTCCGGTCCCCCTTTTTAAAAAGAGGGACCACCACCCCGGTTTGCCACTCCAGAGGCACTGTCCCCAACCTCCATGCAATGTTGCAAAGGCGTGTCAGCCAAGACAGCCCCACAACATCCAGAGATTTGAGGTACTCAGGGCGGATCTCATCCACCCCCGGCGCCTTGCCACTGCAAGGAGCTTATGCGAACTACCTCAGTGACTTCGGCTTGGGTGATGGACGAGTCCACCTCAGAGACCCCAGCCTCCGCTTCCTCATTGGAAGGCAAGTCGGTGGGATTGAGGAGATCCTCGAAGTATTTCTTCCACCGTCCGATCCACATGTCCCCCAGTCGAGGTCAACAGCTCCCCACCTGCACTGTAAACAGTGTTGGCAGAGTACTGCTTCCCCCTTCTGAGGCGCCGGACGGTTTGCCAGAATCTCTTCGAGGCCGACCGATAGTCCTCCTCCATGGCCTCACCGAACTCCTCCCAGACCCGAGTTTTTGCCTCCAGGACCGTCCGGGCTGCAGCTTGCTTGGCCTGCCGGTACCTGTCAACTCTGCGTCCAGGAGTCCCACAGGCCAACATGGTCCGATAGGACTCCTTCTTCAGCCTGACGGCATCCCTTACTTCCGGTGTCCACCACCGGGTTCGGGGTTGCCGCCACGACAGGCACCAGAGACCTTGCGTCCACAACTTCGAACTGCACGCGTTGACGTCGACAATGGAGGCAGAGAACATGGTCCACTCGGACTCAATGTCCCCAGCCTCCCTCCCTCGGAATCTGTGAGAAGCTCTTCCGGAGGTGGGAGTTGAAGACCTCCCTGACAGAGGGCTCGGCCAGACGTTCCCAACAGACCCTCACAATACGTTTGGGTCTGCCAGGTCTGTCCAACTTCCTCCTCTGCCAGCGGATCCAACTCACCACCAGGTGGTGATCGGTTGACAACTCAGCCCCTCTCTTTACCCGAGTGTCCAAGACATACGGCCGGAGATCAGATGAAACGACAACAAAGTCGATCATCGACCTCCGGCCTAGGGTAGGGTGTCCTGGTGCCACGTGCACTGATGGACACCCTTATGCTCGAACATGGTGTTCATGTTATGGACAAACTGTGACTAGCACAGAAGTCCAATAACAGAACACCGCTCGGGTTCAGATCGGGGAGGCCGTTCCTCCCGATCACGCCCCTCCAGGTATCACTGTTGTTGCCCACGTGAGCGTTGAAGTCCCCCAGTAGAACAATGGAGTCCCCAGTCGGAGCACTATCAAGTACCCCTCCCAGGGACTCCAAGAAGGCCGTGGGTACTCTGTACTGCTGTTCGGCCCAGTAGGCACAAACAACAGCAAGAGACCTATCCCCAACCCGAAGGCGCAGGGAAGCGACCCTCTCGTTCTCACCGGGGTGAACTCCAACACATGGCGGCTGAGCTGGGGAGCTATAAGCAAGCCCACACCAGCTCGCCGCCGCTCACCCTGGGCAACTCCAGAGTAGTGGAGGGTCCAGCCCCTCTCAAGGAGCTGGGTTCCAGAGCCCAAGCTATGCGTGGAGGTGAGCCCGACTATCTCTAGCCGGTACCTCTCAACCTCCCGCACGAGCTCAGGCTCCTTCCCCCCCAGCGAGGTGACATTCCATGTCCCTATTGCCAGAGTTTTGGTCCAGGGATTGGGTCGTCCGAGGCCCCCCGCCACGATTTACTGCTACCCAAACCACATTGCACCGGCCCCTCATGGACCTTCCTGCGGGTGGTGAGCCTACTGGAAGGCGGGCCCACGTCGCCATTTCGGGCTGAGCCCGGCCGGGTCCCGTGGGCAAAGACCCGGCCACCAGGCGCTCGCCTGCGAGCCCCAACCCCAGGCCTGGCTCCAGGGTGGGGCCCCGGTAACGCCAATCCGGGCGACGTAACGGTCCTTGATGTTCTTCTGTTCATGATGGGCTTGTGAACCGCTCTTAGTCTGGCCCGTCTCCGTCACCTAGGACCTGTTTGCCATGGGAGACCCTACCAGGGGCGTAATGCCCCCGACAACATAGCTCCTAGGATCATTCGGGCACACAAACCCCTCCACCACAGTAAGGTGGCGGTTCAAGGAGGGGAGAATCAGAATCAGTTCATGTGTATTCCTCCCACTGACACCTGTCTAAGTAATCCTCTCAGCAGCCACAGTCAGCCGTGTAGATTAAATTTTCAACTGCAACTACTCAACAGTCTAATGCAGGTGTTAATCAAAGGCAGAAAAAGTAAACTGGACATGGCGGTAATGTGTGCTGCCGGTATCTTTAAATAATAATTAAAATAAGCAGATATCTTCCAATTTGTCTTCAACTCACGTCAGCTTTCACGCTTAGCTGCAGCTGCATGTCTCAGCTACCCAGCAGTTTCCCCAAGGCAAGAAATCCCACTCACACACTAATACACAAGCCAGTGTGACAGATGAGGTGACCCACATCAGGGTCAGTTGCATTAACAGTGTGCATCTGTGTATTTGTATGTGTGTGTGTGTGTGTGTGTGTGTGTACCAATAGGTACAACATGCAAGTCATTCAGCTTTAGAAAAACAGAAACTCTTCACATTATACTGTGCTCATTAACATATCGCCTGTAACAACAAGGCACCCTGCAATCAGCACAAACATGCCTCCAGTGGCTTTGATGTGGATTTTCAGGTCGGACTGCAAGACCCAGTCAAGGGCCAGCTGGAGACCAGGTCTGGTCCTGCCTAAGCCTCAACACCTTTCCCCTCAATTTCCTAAGTCTTTTCTTCTTGAAGTTTCTAAGTTTTCAGATCTTCTTCAGAGAATTTGCAGAGTCAA
This sequence comes from Scortum barcoo, assembly GCA_023238725.1. Taxonomy (NCBI): domain Eukaryota; kingdom Metazoa; phylum Chordata; class Actinopteri; order Centrarchiformes; family Terapontidae; genus Scortum; species Scortum barcoo. The sequence goes on from CM041554.1 coordinate 15,922,682, forward strand.
ATAAGCACTGGAGTACAAAGCCCGAGCTGTCCTGCAGAACAACTGAATTATCATCACCAGAACATTACCTTTTATAATGAACACAGCCTTGGGGCATTTCTTGCCATGCCCCTCTTCCTATTTTCCATACGTGGAATGTCATTTTATATTGGTGTCTAAAATTACCTTATTAAGCCTTATGTTCTGATAGGTAAGCCTCTCATGAGGTATTAATTATCTTGCTTGTGTATTTGCATGCACTTTCTCTGTGGCATGTACATATTTCCTGTTCACATGTTGTTTGTCTCGATGGAGTCATGTGCTTTTCATATGGCATGCATATGATACTTGTTCATATACTGCTGGTCTAATGGAGTCATGTGTTTTCCATTGGTTGTTCTTTCCTAACAATAACTCTTCTGTGTAAACATCATCATAAGACAGCTGTTGAGATACATTCCTATAAACATTGCAGTTGCTCTGGTGCTCTCTTTAGTTTAACAGTTATCAACGGTTAATATAGTGTAATACATAGTAGTATAATATGGCCTTATATATGTATATCAGCCCCTTGAAAGAGAATATACACTCATGTAGCTCAGAAAATTCGACACTACAGCTTCTCTGTTGGTGACGCTGATTAATGTAATCACAAATGTTAGTTGTTGCTCTGATGTTAACCGCGCTGTGCTGCATTTTCACACACACCTCTGCGGTTGCTGTTTTTGATCTTGGCTGTATTCATCATCCAACTAGTTTTTTTTTTTGTTTTTTTTGCTTTAACAGAACTAGCAGGTATTACACCTCTGCAATGGAGAATTTTGGCCATGTAGACTACCATTTACTAAAACAACTGGTGTTCAGTAAGAATGGATTGAGCATGAACTAATGTTACACCTTACAAGTGGGTTTTAAAAACTGAATCAAAGTCCGCTGCTGCTTCTCTGTGTCGTCTTTTTCAAAGAGATAAGAGCATTTTCAGCTGTTTCCCTTTGTGTGTGTGTCCCTCAAAAGGGACGCAGCTTTGCCAAGATTTAGAAAAGGTCAAAGTCAATGATAAGATGTCTTTGTGCTTTTTCCAGTCTTGACAGATAATAGCATTTAGAGAGGGGATGCGACTTAACACGCTCATGATAATGACACTTATAACAAGATGAGTTTTTGTTGGCAGCATTAAGAATACTCCAGAAAGGGGTAATTTTCCCCAAACTTTCAAAATAGCTTCCTCTCACTTGGTGCAATCCAATCCAAGTCTGCAGTCTGCTGGAAGATTCCATGAAATGGCGTTAATATAGTTTTGTATGATTTAATGTGTCTCTAAGTGAAACAGAATGTTGGGTTGGGGCGAAGAGGGTCTCATATTTGAGAATTAAGAAAGCTGCTGCTGGTAATGTTGATGCAACCAAAAATGTTACAGGGATTACTAAACTGTATGTTATAAATGGGGTAGGAGGTGACTGTTTTCTCTTTGCAAAGAAATTTGGAAGGTTATTTTTAGAAAACTTGAAACAGTCACTGAACAGTGATTATGAAATAGTATTTTTTAAACTACATTAAAAGCAGTGTGAGTCATAAAGAGAGCAAGATAATCAGACAGAGTTTTAACTGTCACACTGTTCTGCAGCTAATCATGACAAATCCCATGCACACCCCAACTTCACTGGTGTAGGTGTCGTGTCTCTCTAAGAACACACTTGTTCCTGTGATGTTCCCCAGATTTCAATAATGAAGGGTGGCTCTGCAGGCTCTCTGCAGACAGAGAGACGACAATCACACAGCAGTCCAACTTCATCAAACAGCTCTGAATGACATCCAGACAAACGGGGGCCAATATAGAAAGAAAAAGCCTCCATAGCAACAAAAGCAAACTTTTACAGACTGGGCTGCATAGAAGTTTGTGGTCAGTCTCCTTTCTATATTTGTCTGGCCAGGAACAAGTACCGATTCTACTGTAAAGAGAGAGAAAAAGAACACAAAAGAAGGAAACAAGGAAGCGAAGCAAGGCTGGGAGAACATAAGATAGACAGAGAAGCAATACCACTGCATGTTACTGTTACATGTAGTAAAAGTCACATCTTTTTTTCTATTCTGATGATAGCTCTCGTGTATTCACAAACTGAGGTCAACACTCAATGACAACTGCATGGACGGCCATTTTCAGGAGGGCGCACACACACACACACACACACACACACACACACACAGACTAATGGCCCTTTTCCACTAGTACCTACTCGGCTCGACTCGGCTACTCGATTCTCGCTTCTCGGTTTGTCACGCATTTCCATTACGTGTTAGTACCTGGTACCAGGTACTTTTCTAGTACCTACTCGATCGGGGTTCCCAAGCGAGCTGAGTCGAGCCGAAAATGTGACGTCGGCAGACGGCAGGACACTGATTGGCCAGGGCCTGACGTCACTAGATGTGTCGGGAGAGCGACTCGTTCATGTAAGAGTCAACCGTGCCATTTTTAAAACGCAATAACAACAACGAACACGACGATCAGAGATGGCTGCACAGAAATCAACCCCGCGGAGCAACGACGAGGTGCAGACATTTCTTTGTCTGGTGGCCTCCATTGCTCCGTGGTTAGTTGTTTCGTGTTTGTGTCGCATAACAAATGACGTCGCTAGAGTTTCGGCCGCGTTGCCACGGTGACCCCACCCACACTAAGGTGGTGGTACTCTATTGTAATGGAAAACAACCTAAACTGAGTCGAGTCGAGTCGAGTCGAGCTGAGGCGACCTTTGAGCCGAGTAGGTACTAGTGGAAAAGGGGCATAATTATTAATGTCAGGCCAGCAGAGTTTCAAAATACATGAACAAAAGATTTGTGTGTTTTCTCTGTTGTTAGTCGGGCATGTACTCCCTTTGGTCTTGTCAGCTGCATGAATAATAAAAATGTCATTTCCAATTCGAATATGGGTGTCTGTAATAAGCAGTTAAGTGTGTGACAGCTGTCACCCAACCTGATTGACCTATGATGCTTTTCCAGTGACCCTGTGTCTAACTCCCACTCTAATTCTGACAGGATCAAAGAACACACAAGGTTAGATGATTTATTCCTTTCAGCCATTACAACAACCTGTTCAGTGTTCTTCCTACCTTCATCAATCTCTCCCTGAGTACCCAACATCCGTCCCTTCCTCCCTCCTACTTTCATCCCCTTGTTATTGCACACCCTCATCTGTTCACTCCCCTCTGCCCCCACCTTCTCTCCTTGGTTTAGTATCTGTGCTCGTCCTTCCTTTCTTCCCTCTTTCCATCAATCTCACTGCAACTGAGGATGAAGATCAGCATGCGGAAACTGTGGCACCACTTGCATTTCCAACAGTTTAAACCTGCAAGGCATGTTTAGCAGTGAAACACATGCCAGTCCGTCACTCTCCACACTGATGCACTCTGTGTCACCGCAGACCTCATACACTGGGGAGAGGAAAAGTATTACTTGCACCTGAAAATGAATGTAACCTAAAAGAGTTATAAAATTATACTACAATAGAAAAAACTATATAGATCATCGGAATACCTCAAACCTGACTTGTATTTAATCCTTCTCTCTCTCTCTCTCTTTGTAAAGAGGTGCTGCTTTTACCTGGCAAGGTCCTGCTTTTTTTATCTGTCTTTGTGAAGGTCATAAGAGAGCTAGAAGCAAAAGTTCTCTTACTCCTACTGAGACCACGAAAAGTCAATAATTCTTGGCAAGATAGATGGATAATAGCGTATTAATATTCCCCAAGGATGTGTGGGAAGAAGGGGGTACACTGCTGTGCTAGTCCAAAATTCAAGATATAGAAAAATGCTGCCTTTATACATGAAATCTATAACGATTAATTTCTTTCTATAGTTTTAGAACTTTAGCAAAAGCAGATTACAAATGTCTTATGCACACATGCACACACCCACACACGCACACACACACACAAACAGGTATGCACGACCACATACATGTTGGGATGAATCAAGTAATTTTATGATTATAGTGTGAGAATGTCACATCACGCCATCCGTTGTAAAGTCCAGGTAAAAGATTGGAACTGAGGAGAAGGCAAACAACAGCATTATCTGGCTGGCTATCCAAACTGACATTTCTACTTAAATCAAAAGCCAGCCTGTGTGTGTGTGTGTGTGTGTGTGCGTGTGCGTGTGTGCAGCAAGCGTGCATGAGACAACCCTTTTGGCAGACAGATAACATTTCAGAGTGTTCTTCATTTCCGCAGGTCTGGCGCGGAGAAAGAAAGATCAGGATCCCAACGGCTAAACATTATCTTCCTTCACCTCCTAAATATCATTTTTCCTCAGGCAGAAGTGGATCTGTAGCATGTTGCCCTTTTCCCAACGCAAACCTGAGGAAATTTCCCGCCCTGCCTCTATTCATCTGGCTCCTCTCTTTCATCCCTTCGTCCAGTGTTTCTTCCTCCCGTAACCAATCCCTATCTCTGTTGTTTCAGCCACTCTCCACTGTTGCCTCTCAGGACTTACTCATTTCTCTCTATATTCCCTGTCCATTCTCCCGTGCAAGTCAATAGAGGCCACTTATCCCAGCTCTACCTATCCCACTTTCTCTTAGATCATTGCACTGCATCTCTCACTCTCCTTTTGTTATGTCTTCTTCTGACGCTCTGAGTGCTTCCTTTCTCATTTCTCTCCTCTCCCCCTCTATAGCTTTTAAGTGTTGAAATACATCTCTTGTTACTTACTCACTGTCTACACAATCCAATTGCTCTTCTCCTGACACCCACTCATCTCTCTCTTCGGATTTTGCTGTGAGGCAAGTGTTAGAGCGACTATCTCTCTATAAACTTCTATGACCTGAGCTGTTGTGGAGGGACTGCAGGACTGCTTCGGCAATCTGGCACACCAGGCAACTGTCCGGTGGTATTAGTATTAATTCTGAGTATAAATCACACCAAAATAAACAGTGAAATTAACAATGTTTTGGTTTGTTTTGTTTTATATTAGACAGAGGCAAGCAGGTCAACATTTTGCGTTTTGAGTCTCCACATATTATTTTGTGTACCTTTGCTTCCTTCTCTGAATTCCAAGGCTATTTCAAAGATGAGCTTGTGTCAGTGATTTTAGCAAGGAGGAATGCAAGAGGGAACGATTTTCAGCGTCATGAGGAAAAAATAGCAGTATAGCAGGGTCAAAAATACTTTAAAAAGTCTGACATCGATTCAAGGTCTTTCTTAAGGCATTGGAGATGGATGGCAGAGCTGGATTTAATGTGGAACCCAATAAGTAATACTGTCGCTGCCACTGGAAAACCTGCAAAAAGCAACCATTAGGGTATTTGTAAAGGAAAGCACATATAAACCTTTTGGTTCGAGTTAAAAGATCCCCGAATAGACACTCAAATGTTTACGGTGTCATATGAGAAAATGAGAGGGAAGAGGCGAACGTGATACACCTCTGTCGGGATATGTTGTGTGCCTCTAATCTCCTGTGTGCTATTCAGATTCAGAGGCAGTGATAAACTCCACCTCGGGCACTGAGCTGGACAGTGCACAGCCTCTTATCGCACTATGAGTATTACATTTTCTGCACACTTACACACAAACGCAACACAGAGAAACTTTCAGCAAAAGGGATTACCTGTAAAGACATTAGAATTACGCAGATACAAACAGACACACTGATGCCTGGACTGGAGAAACTGAGAAATCAATAGGTCATCTCCTGGATAGATAGAGAAGAGGAATGTTATTGTTAGATCTTACTTGCCATTTTTTTTTTTCTTCAGTTCTCACCGTGAAGCTCACCCTCGGCTCTGCCAACAATTGAATACAAAATCACCCTCTGTTACCTGTAAAAAGCTTCATCTCAGCCTGATAACTTCCTCACCCTTTTAAACAAAAAAAATATATCATTTTCCAGAGGAGGAATTGGAGACAAGGGAACAAAAGAAAGCAAATTAAGTACAAGAAAAACACACCTACAGGTGCCATGCTGTATTTTATCATCTTCTAGGTATTGTTCACTACAAAATATGGGGGCAGAAGAAGACACAAACTATTACTAAAGGGTACTAATAGTCAAGGAACTGCAACTCATACTGATATGATCCTTGCTGCAAGAAGTTAACTGGAGCCCTGCCATAGATACTTACAATGTACATTTTGAGATGGTTGTAACCATAGCCCTGATACACACAACCATAAATGAAGCGTGAAGTTAAACTGGTCAGTATTATGTTACCACAGATGGGTTGGTTTTGACACATAAATACAGAGGTTGTAGTTGTTCTGTTTAATTATGAGTTGATTATAACAAGTCTAAAGCCGTGCAAGCAGCCCCTAGAGGCTTTAGTGTTCATGGCACTTTGCTGAATGAAGAGAACAACATGGTGTTGATTTTGCTATTCTAAGACTCAGGGTTTTGTTGCCACTGGGGGACAGAGGCATGGAAACTTTTAATGAAGTGGGGTTTATCTCACTGTAAAAAAAAAACACTGGAAAAAGCTGACTTTAACTTAATAAAGTGTTAAAATAGTAAAAGGGTCAGCCTCTAGGGAGTAGGAGTATGCTAAAGTTAAATTTAGATTTAACATTTTGGTCTGATGGTGTTTCCAAAAGAGAAATCATTCATTCACCAAGTGAATTAAAATTTGCTCTTATAATTGACAGAATGTGCAGCATCCCTCCTTTAAGCCTTACTGCTAGCTTATAGCTCAGGGCAAGGCAGACTTGTCCATTTAATAAGTAAAGGCTGATATTTGAATTCTTTAGGGTGGCTTCAGGCTGTCTGTGAATTGTATTTTTACAGCCCAAACCTCATGTCTCAGCTACAATCAACACATATAATTTGTTTTGGGGGAATATGTCTCCATAGTACCCTGGAGGAAGTGATAGTAAGCAGCCAGCCAGACAGCCTGTGCGCTTCTCACAGGAGAAGCTATCGATCAGCTGCAGGTCAGATATGAGAAGCCTCATTTATAGCTGGAAATTACCTTCTTTTCTTTGTCTGCTTCCTGTCTCTCTCCTTCCACCTGTCTCCCCCACTCTCCCTTGCTCCCCACGTCTTTCATGTCTGTTGTCTCAGATAGGTTGAGAATCCCAGGGCACAGAGCAGACAAAACCCAGTGGCCGGTGTGTTTTTTTCCAAACACACGCAGACCTGCGCACATAAGCCTTGTTTCATCGACTTCTTCCCCCCCTTCCCCCCGGGAAAGTGGTAAATACAGAGTCATACAGCACATACAGTGTGTACAAACATCAGCAGAAGACAGAGGAGCACTTTTCTCTCTGATACATCATCTCATTTAATTCAATTCAGTTCTTCTTTTCTGCCTCCACGCTGCCTGTTCCTCCAACTGCAGCATAATTTCAGTTATTTTGAAAACACACTTTCACCACACAAGTTCCCTTCTAGCTTTTTAAAAATCAATTCTGTCTCCAATCTCAAATCTGTCCTTATAAAATTGGTGGCATCATTACTGTGCTGCGGCTAGATTAAAGGCAGGGTTTAACAGAAAAGGAGGAAAAAGGAATGAGAAGACACATTTAAACAATGCAATAGGCAAATTTCAGCTTTCTGCTGCCACACCTTTCACCTAATATACTCTCTGTGGATTTATTCATCAAATGCAGCTACATCAAGTTGATGAATTAATGGCTGTGATGTTACAGCAGAGGTAACTTTTACAGTATTCAGTTATTCGAAAGCTTTGTGGGGGTGAGACTTCATGGAGGTTGTGTGTTTGAAACAGCCCAATCTTATGATTTAGGCAGGTCCCGTTTTAAACAATGAACTGCAGCCTTTTTCTGAGACAAATTACCAGTGTGGCTTGGGGTTCCTGACACACCTCGATGTGAAGGATGACGTGACAGCTACTGTCAGGGGAATGCAAAGGATCAATGGTGTCACATACATCTTTCTGAGTGGCAACATAGTCTCTTTCACAAAATCCTCATTTAGTGTCTCCTCTTCTATCGCCCTGAATCTCTTGCCTTCAGTTGTTCAGTGCATTATCTTTGTAGAAAAACATTTTAACACTTTTAAAGCGTTCACCAAGATGTTTTCTATTCTGGATAGGTTTTATTGTTCAGTTATAAACCAGGGTAACAATAATCTGCATCAAGGGACCAAAACATTCCTGCACACTGCTACCTCCTTCCTTTCTATTTCGTTTGTTTTACGTGGACATGATGACATTTTGACCAAAAAATGTTTCTTCATGAACTCTTAAAGAAAGCTTCCCTTAATCATTTATTTTTTACCTACATATTGCTAGACTTTGCGTTTTTAAACCACATCTGTACTGTAGCACTATCAGCAGCAGATGACAAAGTCCAAACTTGTCACGCTAATGGCACTAACCATCGACACACTCAGACAAAGTCAAAGTCATTCATCTGGAAACAAGTTGATTTGAAGCATCAGCATTCGTAGCTCTTTTGATTTAGTAATTGGTATAAAATATATATTTTTGGTCAAGTACTCTTTTAAGAAGTGTGTTTTTTTCGAGTGTAAAAAAAAAAGCTATTAGCTATTCAGCTATTATTTGTTACAACTTAATGGCAAGAGCGTTTGTGTGTGTGCACGTTGATGGGCATGTCTCTGCAGCAGTTGAGACGAATATTTAATTACACGGGTTCAAAGTCGCACTATTATAAGAGAGCAGACAGAACGGAGGAAAAGGACTGGAGAGTAGGAACATAATCCATCCTCCTGTGAGCTCTGTGTGGCTGTCAGACAATGTTGCAAGGACAAATTTAATTTAGTCAGGGGATTTAGCCCATTCACTGGCTGACTTTGCTTTGTGAACGTCTCGTTTCCTTTGGCTGCTGGGAGCTGATGAAGAAGCTGAGTTAAAGGATCCAAACCCATTCACCTTTGCAGCTCCATTTTGAACATCTAATTAACTTTAAAAAACGGAGAGAGCCTTTCATGGCCTAATGAGTTCATATCAGCCCCAGTGACTATTTGGAGGATTGAACCGCGCTTACACATTTTTACCGCTGCAATTACACTGCACGCCGAAACTCTGAATTATTGCTTTTCAGAGATGAGAACACAAATATAATTTGGTAAATAAGCAGAGAGGACAGCTAATACAAATGTGACAAAATAGATTAGCCTGAAGTAATATATTTGTGTATTCAGTGCAAGAGACTAATAGACCATATTAATGGCCTAAGAGCAATCAAATACTGGGCCAGTGGGTCTGTAAGATCTCCACTTTGCAGATAAAAATTGAGCTTCTGGATGAAAACCCACAGGTCTCAAGCCATGACCTGCTGGAAAAAAAGTGCAAAACAAATCTCGGGAAAAATCTGTGAAGACGGAAACCCAAAAATACCCTCTTTCCTGTAAAGCGCTGAGATATAGCCCCCGTGTGTCGAGAGATTTGCTGGCGTGGAGGGCACGGCTTCATAACAAGACTGCCTGTCTCCCTCCGCCTACTATAACCACAGAGCAGGTTCATTCGCACTGAGCTGACAGGTGCAAAGGTCTGGGAGAGTTTAACTACTGCGCTGTTATCCCAGCATGCTCCGCTCTGTCCCCATATGGGCAGGGGGAGACAGAAAATAGATAAGAAAAACTGAAGGAGGTTGTCTGGGCTGAAAAAAAGTGAGTGAGTGAACGCACATCCATTGCCGGTCTTATTTGCCTGGCTGCCATACATCCCAGATGGTGTAATATCAAAGTACAAAGAGTCAGCAGAGGGAGGAGCAGGAGGGCCTCACCTTGTTTTTATCTCCCCATCAATCTCATTACAGGGTGATGGAGAAAAATGACAAAAACACAGCGGCTGACTGGTGAGAGAGGGAAAGTTAGCAATTAAATGTCAGAGTGGATTAAAGAAAAAATGTGAGAAATGAAAGCCTGCGTCTGTAAAGTTTAGTCCATCAGGCAGAGAATGAGGGAGGGGGAACGGATGCTAAAACTAATTAGTGGGAATGCAGAGACGAAAGCCTGGATATTAAAGACAGCTGCCAGGGAGAAAAAAGAAAAGGAATACTAGAGACTGATGTGAGGAAGAAGAGGAGCAGACTTAATGAGTTTAGTTCTGTTCATCAAGCTCATCTGTCTGAAATCTCACTGACTGCTTTTTGCTTCTGAAATTAATATCTTAAGTACCGACTGTGATTTTCAAGAGAGAGAGAGAGAGAGACGCGACAAAAAAGCACAGAGATAAGAGTTAAAAGCAGCGAGCCAAACACTGGAAAGTCAATGTAATGCTGTTTACACAGTCCAAGACCTGGAAATAGATATTCTCTCACTTCACACATACTCGTGTACTTCCTTAACTCCCACAGCCGGGCTGTGAGCAAAGCAAACATGTACTTTTAGTTTCCACTGATCAAACATGGAGACGAATTAATTAGGCAACAGACAGGATGGTAAAAGACTTCTCTGATACAGCATCACTCTCTGTTCCCTCCTTCTCTCAGCCTTATTCAGTGACTTTCCATCCCGGGTCTATAAAATCATTCTTGTTAGATCTGGTAATATTCTACTTACAATGTTCACATAACATAATAATAATAGCATAATAATAATTTGGGGATGTGTGCGTACTGCATATATACATTTTGCAATGCAGATATGGGATACAGCAGATGATTTAGAGGGATTCAGCCTCCACATTCATACTTCGCCTTCAGTTGCTCATTCATAAGCTGCTTGGCAACCAGCTGACTTGTTAACATATCGCAGATTTAACCAAGATTTAATGTCCATGTATTTGTTTATTAATGGAGGATTAATTCTCCCAGCAGGATAAGATTTCACTTGCCAACTTTACTGAGATATGGAAACACAGAAGTCATTCTTTCACAACTGACTGCATGGTGTAACAACTTGTGTATGGTGAAGGGTCAAAACTATGAAAATAAGGAAATAGGGAAAATAAGGAAAGAGTTTTCCTTTACTAAAATCAAGCCTAAAAACCTCTTAGTAATCAGCAGTCAATGTCCTCCTGTTTTCAATCTCTCAAATGAAAGGAACATTGAATATTGAAATAAATAGCAAAATGTCTCTGGAAGATACAGACGGTTATACATTCCATAACAACATAAAGAGAAAAAGAACGAGTGTTTTTTATTCTTAACACTACATGAGAGAGCATTTTGTCTCCACAGGTTTATTTTGTCAGAAGTTTTCTACACAACAGTCATTTTTAGCTGTTCATGTTCAGCGCTGCCCTCTGCACATTTATTGTCAACTACCTCGCATTTCCTTTTACACCTGCCACAATGGGACAAATGAAAAAGCACAGAGGCAGTCCTGTTTGTCAAGCAAAGATCAGTGATGGGAGGACTGTGGATTTTATTTTCAATTTAACTTAAAATAACAACTGTATTTGCATATTGGAGATCTTGTTTTTGGGTTTATATATACAGTCTAAAAAAGCCTAAAAAAGTGGATGTTTTAAAATCATCTAAGAGCTCAGATGTTTGTGCATCTACAACTCTGATGTATATTTTGTCCAATTTTGATTTCATAGTAAGTTGAAAAGTCTTAGCAACCAGAGAAATGAATGTGTCATATATGTTTTTAATTTGTGGTTGAATTCCTTACATGTTTTAAGAGATGCTATGTCTATTTACTCTCCCACAGTTGGAAGCTGGGGATTTATCTCACCACTCCCCCATCTGGGATGCTCTAAGTCTGCAACCATAACAGTCCATCCATTCTGTGCTGGTCCCTTTAGATTACATTTCTCCTCCAGAATCTCTCCATCCATCTGCTGAAATCCTATTTTCATGACAAACAATAAGACACAGACACTGCTGCCTGAAGCTGCCAGAGAATGTGACGAAGGACGGGATGGAACAAAATGAAAAAGGATGAGGTGGGAGACAGCTGAGAAAAGGTCCTCCTTCTCTTACAGGGTTTAATTAATTAAGCTAATAACATGTTAGTTAGCTCAAAAGATCTTATCATTTTCATCCAGCAAACTGCTTGTGAACTCATTTGCTATAAGCTCGCTCAAAACCATGCACAATGACCTTAAGCCACAGTGCTAGTTTTACTGCAGTTCATCAACACTTACTTTATGTAACATGTAGCTTATCTACAACAAAGGTTTACATATTTCAACAAATTCAAAATAAACAAAATTACTGTAAGTAGTTTGAAACTGAACACTATAATATAACATGATGTCAATATTGTGTGTGTGTGTCATATGCACGTAAGTGGTGTTTACATGACAAATCTCCACCAAAAACAAATCAATAAAATAATTCATCTCTTTGTTAATGGTCCATTAATGCTTGAAAGTAAAAAAAAAATGTGGCCTATACCTGTGACTTTGAAGATATGAGCTGCTGCTCTGGTTCGACAAGACTGACATAAACTTGCTTCAGGGAAGAGAAAGTCCTCGGCATAAAACCAACCAGTAACTCAGTTAACCTCGTGCAAGGAATGGGACAGATGTGAAGTCAGCATGTGCTGTCACAACACCACTACCCTCAAACATCAAAGTAAGCTGTGGCGGATGCTGTGGGAGCGATCGTTTGACAATCAGTGCTATCGCTCAGAGCAATGACTCACCCGGGAATAAACCTTCTCATCATAACTCTGATTGACCCGCTCTGCGCTGTATCAGCTGCTTTAGTCTCTCTGCAGCTCACGGTGTGTAAACAGCGGCTTGGCAGCTTTGCTTGGCATGTTAAAGCTGCAGTCAGTAGGACTGAGAAAACAGTGGACTTAGCTTAAAACTTTGAACGAGGACGGCTTCCAGGTCCCTCCCACTCTCTCTCCAATGCGCTCCAGCTCGCCTCCAAAGCCCCTCCCCGCAGACTTGCTCAGTCCAATTCTTTCTTTTTTTTTGCTTGCTTTTCTTCACAGGCTTCTCCTGTATGTCTTTTGTTGTGTAAGCTGTTGTTGACCAAGGATGGATGGGATGGGATTTCTCCTTGTTTGTTCTGTGTTTGTTTGTCCGCCATCACGTGATGGAGTTAATGTATGTGTGGGGGGGATGGAGGCTGCCTGCAATGTGCGTGTGCAGGAGCAGTGATTGACACTCCATCATCCCTTCTGGCTTTTACTGGTTGTTTTGATCAAGCGCTGTGTATTTCACCAAATCCATCTGTTAGTCTCATGCTCCATCTTACACTCACTCATAAACAGGGCCCAGAGGTACTTGAACGTGGAGCAACCCGAGCCAAAGGGGGCAATCCTTCGTTTTCGAGCACATGACCCTGGCCTTACACTTCGAGGAACTGACTCATCCCAGCTGTTTTTTTGTTTTTGTTTTTTTACAATTGGCTGAAAACCACCCCAGCACACAAAGGAGATTACAAACTAATTATGCTAAGAGAACTACATAATCAGCAAAAGGCAGTGGGCTTGGGGGCTTAGGAGTATCCCCTCTCTCCCTTGGTGCAACCTGGGGCAACTCTGGAAAAACAGAGCATAGTGGCCGTGTCCAGTAGTTAGGTTACAGAGCCGGGGCTGTAAGCTCAGTCCTCTACGCACAGCAGAGAAGTTGATGCGTCTCCCCTTTCTCCATAAGCTCCTTCCCTATTGGAGATGGCATTTCATGTTCAAACTTGCTTCACAGCAAGGAGTGAGCACAGCAATGCTGCTTACATGTCCATGCTGCTGGACTGGCGTTGTGATAGATCCCTCAAGATTAAACTCATAAAACACATTAAGCAGGCTAAAACCTGTACACGTACGCTGGATATGCTCGTGTGCAAAGAAACCTGATGAACAGAGCCAATTTGCTGGTATGTGAGACAAAGCAAATACTTTAGAAGTATAACATCATTCCTCTCTGAAATGAGCATGGGGAAAGAAATTGTTTGGTTCGGAAGGGAAAAATCCAATCACAAGGTCCCCCCAAGAGAAATAATGGGAACTTAAGCAGGTTATGTAAATCCTGCCTTTGAGAGGCTGAGGACAAGTGCTGTTAGTGTGACACCACGCGGCACGCACAGTCTCACCTTTCTCCCGCCGATGCCTCCTTTTATCACGTTCTAATTCAAATCCACTTCCTTCCTGTCACCTCCCTGATAGCACTGCTAATGTCGCTTAATAAAATTATGCAAAGGAACAGCTCTCTGTCCTGTACCGAACATATTGAATTATCTGTCTGAGGAGGGAGGGAGAGAGAGAATGAGAGAAAACTCAGGAGATGGATGACCTCTTTGAGTCACTGGAACATCGCTCTCTTTCTCTCTCTCTGGGTTAACATGGCTTTAATGAAACCCTGCTCCTACAACATTTTGTCTCATGGTGGGAAATGAGTGAGTAGTAGATGGAGAGGTGGTGTGTCACACAGTTTTATTTACCATTAGGGAAGTATGAACAGTGGAAATCAGACCAAGGGAGGAGAGCTTAATATATGATAACAGTATACAGACAGCGGCACGTGAGCCACATTTTAACACAAATCTGCGGGATTCGTCACTTCCAGTTACCCAAATCGCTCCAAATGACATACAGTTTTCCGGAGTAGCTGCGGGTCTTTCTCTGTGGGTTAATATGGTTTTGATACAGTGTTTTAATGCAGCATGAACAGGAAATTGAAGGTAGAGCGAGCGAGAGATGACAGTTGCTGAGGGGTTCAATCTGGAGCTGCTCCACTTAACCGGAGGATGAACAGACAAGAGCCGAGGAGAGAAGATGATTTAAGAGTGCTGAGGAGCAAAGTGCTACACTCAGTGCGCTGCAGCCTCTTTAGCGATGGAAGCATTGTTATTTTAATAGGATCTTGTATGTATCTGTGTGTGTGTGTGTGTCTAAAGATGAGTGGATGTATGGTATATAAAAAGAAAGGGAACTTTTGGCTGCACTCAAGTCAGCAGAGTGGAGAGGGACAGGAGTCAACAGATAATAGATCAAACACGAGAGGGGGAAAGAAGACGGAGAAGGTAAGGCCATAATAGAAGTGAGACAAGGGGAAATGCAACAAAAGGGAAGGACGGGAAGGAAAAGTTAGTTTGGATGAGATGACACAAAGGACAGGTTTACATGAAAAGAAATTTAAACAGACTCGACCTTCATTCATATGCAAGAAACAGAATAAGAGGGTGATACACAGGGGTCCGAGCCGGAGTAAAGTAAAAAGAGGCAAGGCAGTGAGATTTCAAAGGAGGATACAATAACGTGAAACAGACATCTCTCCTTGGATGTGTGGCCATCAGACGCACACAGGGTCACAATGGAGTGCAACATGTTAAGTCTTCCCCGAGACTTTATCTGAGCTGGCTCGTCCTTTATGGTTTGTCAGCAGGTAATTTTTGACCCTCTAGGCTTTCTTTCTCAGTACAAGTGCATAATAATACATAATTCATGAAAAACCAAACAAATACAGAAGTTTGCTGTTCGGGGTAAATGAACCAAAATTAAATGGCTACAGTGCTTTATTTTAATAAACAGGAGACTTTTTCCCATCTCTACTTTTTCATCCATGACATGAATGTGGCAAAATCCTTCTTAGCACCAAAGATCAGCTTCAACCTGTTCCAAGTGGCTGCAAGCTCCCCTTCTTGCCAAATCAAAGATAATGACTTTTATCCACATTTAAAATATTGAACACCTCCATTGATTTGAACTTGAATAGCCTAATGTTTAAGAAGAGGAAGGCATTTATGTTGAAAGAATTACACTCTACACTATACCAGCAACAGATATTGTGTCATAACAGGAAAGCCACTGTGTTACTATTTTAATAATAATTAACATTAACTAATTAACATTAATAATAGCTCTGTTCTGTTTAATTGCCCTAATAAGCCATGGCAGTGTAACAGTGACACCAGGAACCTGAAAGTGAAGCAGTTAAATGGAACTCAGCCATAATTTATACTTACACATGTATCCATGAAAAGGGCTTATGCTGTGGTTAATCAAATGTTTGATTTAGCCCCAGTGCTACTGTCTTGTATCCCTCTCACCAAAAACTAATTTATCACTTCATCGAAAATATATTTAATTATATGTGTATATATGTAAGAGACAGCCATAGTTAACTAATAAACAAATAACATAGCCTTGTTATTTCTTTAAGTTTTCACACATCAAGAGTTAGTTAATTACTTCAACACAGTTTCACACAACAATATAGTGAAACATTGTTAAAAATTAAGGGTTGACACCCAAGAGAGAGAAGAAGAGAAACAGAAAGTAAATTTATAATTTATAATTAGGAGAAGCATCCCATAATATTTTAAACACTTAAAAAAGTTGAAAGTCGGTAAAGTTTAGGAAAAAATAATCAGTTTCATACTATTCTCTAGGGTAAGCTGAAGCGGAGGCTTCTGATTGGTCTGTTGAGGTCTTTTCAATAGTGGGTGTAATCCACTGGAATAAAAGTCATCACATCAACTCCTGTGAACAGGTGGACTTTTCACAGTCATACGGCCACTTTCACATCTGTAAAGACTACAGCATTCACATCCCAGGCAGTGTGCCATGAGCCCCCTCGGTTCTTTACACGTACCAAACTCACCAACCCGAGCCACAGTCATTGCCACGATTGATTAGACACGCGTGCATGCCGCACCGACACCTCAAACAGGCGTGACTTTCCCCTTGTCTTCCTCCTTCCCGTTCATCTCGGACCTGTAAACCTGACGGAGCAGAAGGGCGCCAAGCAGTGTGATCGCTGAAGTGTTGGGATTTCTATACACAGGATATCCATGACAGCCCCGAACATGAAAGCGCGACTCTGTGTCACAGCTGAGAGCGGCGCAGGGGATGCCGCTGTTAAGCCAAACTCGTTCTGAAGGACAGACCACATGACAGAGGGAGGCGGGGAGAGACTTAATAGTGGTTGAGAGGTTTAGTCTGGAGCTGCTTTATCTAAGTGGAGGAGAGGAGATGTGTGGGAGCACTACATTATTTAACTTCATGTCAGCTAGAATAAAACCTTGCGAACAACTCCGCATGCATACAAAGAGCTGTTAGCAAATAGTATTTTTATGGGATTTGTCAACAGTAGGCAAAATTATTAAATATCGCTCTCTGTCCTAAAGGGACGAGGTCAAATCTTTTCTTACTATCTCTTAAACTTTGAATAAAAGCCACAGCTGCTTTATTTAAATCTACGTGAAGTTCTTCATCATAAAGTGAGTTGAAATGTACAGTACTCCGTCTGCGAAACCACTACAGGGCCCCCCCATCATTGTTGTGCTAATTACAGCTCAGACAAATTAAATGTGATTAAACAATTGCATGGCTCAAAGCCTCGATGAGTGATACTCTTGAGAAGATAGAGTTATAACGCAAGTAATTTGTGAGATAAATGTCAGAGGTAATGGGAAATTGAATTAATTCAAACGCATTAATTATTGAACACACCTACTGAACTGCAGCAAAGCATGGAACAGAAAAAGAAGGTCAGTGGAAAGCATTTACACTCAAGATAGAGTAACCAAAGGCAACAGCACTTAGATACAGTGTACTTTAAATAAAAGAGAATTTATAAAAGGGATACTCTGCTTTGTACTTAAGCTAACACCAAGAGGAAGAAGAGGAAGAATAATGACGTACTGTAAGAAAAAAACAAGCTCCTTTCTTTGCATAAGCTGTTGCTGCCCAGTGACATTTGATGTTCAGGAGCATCAGCAACACCCAGAAATGACTCCCACTTAATTGCATAATTACTTTAATGTTGCAAAGGGGAGTGAACGAGAGAAGCGAAGCGCGGGTTGGGGTGAAGGGAGATGCGTCCGTATCATTTCATCTCTCATCTCTCTTTGTTTGCTTGGACTTGGTCAGCATCTTTTGTCGGAACAGCTGAGGTCAGATTATACAAAGAGGTCTGAGGGAGACAGGTTATTACTGGTGATTGCAGGTTTAGAAATAATAGCTGAAACTGCAGGGCGCACCATGTGGGTGGTGAGCATTTTTTTCCCCCTACATTACAAACCAATTTTATAGATTCTGATGTGTAATACGGAAAATGGCTTAAATCCACCAGGAAAGCATCTCTGTTCCTGAAACTTTCTCGGTGCTCTTTTCTCTTCTTAAATGTATTTCTCTTCCTTTATTTGTTTGAGATGATTTTAACATATTTTTGCCCACTGCCTTTATTTTCTGTCTAAATCTACTCAAGGGAAAAAAGAGTGAATGCCCCCCTAGGGCAAAAACATGACTGGACCCAAACAGAGTAACTTCTTACTTAAAAACTATCTGCTTGTGGGCAATCAATTGCAAAACTTAATTTTCCAAATACCAGTCAGTTCATATACTGTAACAATCAATCAATTCTTATTTTTTGTCTGATCGAGGTTTCACAATATCATTAACAACAACATAAATTCTCTGTCCTCACATCACATGTCATTAAGGTGCTGTAGCTGTTTCCCCATATGAAAACCTGATGCCGGCAGATGTGTGTTTGCTTTGTGTGCTTTGGTTTGTGTGTATGTCAGTGACGTCATATACCCTCTATTGAATAAATTGTTATTTGCGTCAGTGACCTGTGAAAAAGGTTTGTCATTATTGTTTCAGTGTTTTGTGTCACAATATAATTTATTAAGCTGATGCACATCCAGTTTGCCTGTAGAGTTTCCATGGAAAAAGTTTAAAAGAACATTTATTTTGAAATGCAGCAAACCTTTCTTTAGTAGTTTGTAACATTCTTCAACTGCCTGAATTGAAAACACAACAGAGCCCATACAGAGACAAAAGTGATATAAAAAAGAGGAATGATTAAAAGCATGAAGTAGACATTTTTCTGAAGTATGAAGAGCTTAATAAGGAGTTTAATTTGAGGGATCCAGCCGACTGGTGTCCTAGCCGACAGAGATCAAAGACACGTCGACTTTGAACCATTGTTCATTTATTTCCACTATAAACCCACACACGCTCGCCCTCACACTGTAAAAGGGATGAAGATGATTTCAAAGCAAGTTAATCATCAGTTAATCATGATTAGTAAGTAGATCAAAGCACAGTGTGTAGATGCTAGTGTCCATTAGAGGACTGATGGGATGAGTTTCAAGCACAGCTGGTGCCTCTCTCTTCGGAAAATGAAGTCTGACCAGATTAGACTATGTTTACATGACGTCACTGTTGAATCAGCCAAATATTCAGTCACAATATCTCTTCATGTTTCTGATCCACAGAGTAAAGGCTTGGTGGACGCGTGTAGGCAATAATGAATGGGAGGGGGACAGAACAGAGTGCAGAAAACTGTTGAAAATAATAAGATGAAAAAAAAAACTTTGTTAGACATTCAAGATCCCCAGAGAATAAAAAGTACTGACTTTGGCCATGAGATTAACATTTTTGGATTTCTGGTAAAATATCTACAACTCCTCAGTGAATTACTATGAGAGCTGGCACACAAATTCATGTCCCCCTCAAGCCATATTGTCATAATGTTGATGACCACTTAACTTTTCCTCCAGTGCCATCATGTGATCAAGATTTTGCCCAGTGTTTTTTTTTTTAAAAAATCCAAATACACACATAACAAATGACGTTCTTATCAGCCTCAACTGCACCTTGTGTTTTGTGTTGTTCTTGTTATCTTTTCACAACCATCTCTCTTCTTCACCTCTCTTTTCCTCTTCGTATCTCACCCTAGCTTTAATTTGTCAGAGCCCTAAACTCTTCTGGAAATGTTTGTCATTGCCAAGTGCTTCTTTCCTTCGCAGTTTTGGCTGACACCTCTTCTGTCTGGTTTACTTTCTGAATGTCATCTGAATGTTTTTGTCTCTTTCTTTCAGTTGCGTTTTATTTCCTGAAGACGGATGAAATCAGCTATCCCTTCACCTATTTCGTCATTTGATCATGATACATCTACGATATACTGTATTGTTAGCCAGATTATAATAACTAATCACTTTTCCATATGACTCCCCCCAAGCTATTTACATATGCTGCAGCCACTTCTGTCCTCAACATACCGCTGTTCTCTCATGTTGTCCTGTTGGCTTTTAAGACTCTTTCTGTTGATATCAAATGCGACTGTTATGCACAAGGTTGCCTGGGGAGCTGCACCTATGTACCTCAATGTCACGGCGGAGTAGAGGTACACAGGTGATGAATATTTACGGCCTTTGAAAAATCGGGCATCTATGAAACCTTAACACAAATTCTCCCTCTGAGTTAGACAGGGAGATGATCCTTGGTGTTATCTAGCCGGCTATTGTTGTTTGTGCAGCATGTCTGTGGTTGAAAGGACAGTAATTGTCTGCGCTGAATGGCTCTTTAATCGCCTTTAATTGTTTGCTATCAAAGGATGTTTAAGGAGAGGATTAAATAAAGGAGACTTAAAAACCCGTCTCAATGAAAGAAGCCTCTTTTTTTGTTTAAAAAAAAGGAGATTTAGGTTTGGGCTTGATACATACTCATCAATTGCTCTCACGCACATGGGGGACTTGAAGTAAAGAGAGCAAAATATAAAACAGGACAATTTCACAACGAAAAAAAACCCATCTTTTTTAAACATTCCCCCCAGAGTGACTATGTTTGGCCATTGAGTGGCACTGGAGTTTGGGATAACAGAGAGGAGGGAGCAGAAAAGAGGAATGAGGGGGCAAAAAAAAAGCAGACAAAGCCAAGGGATGATAGGGAAAGGACAGAATTAATGGGCAAGAAATATGGCTGTATATTACAGACGTAACTCAGAAGATTTGTTATATAATAAGCTGCTCAGAGAGAGAGAGAGAGCAGACTTGGCTCCACTGTGGCACTGTGGACTGACTCACAGTCTCAAGTCAGACAGATTTCACACAAGAAGAACACAAACACGCACAGACACACACAGGCTGTACAAATCCCTGCATACATCCCAGTTCAACTAAATCTGAGAAAAGGACGTTAAACAATTGCACTCATTCAGGTGTTTTAGAGGTTCTTTAATAAAAGAAAGTGTGGCATTTAGCCAGAGGACACGGCAGGGCCAGCACATTTGCACTATGACTTTTCACTAATTGGAAGTTGAATCAGCTGTTTCTCTGAAAGAAACTGAATGTAGTCGTTTAAACGCTCGACTTAGCTGCTCACCTTAAAGCAGAACTGTTGTATTTGTTAACCTATCTATTCATTCCTTCTGTCTATGTTTCATTAACAAAGCCATGTTTAATGTGGCCTCTGTCCTTCAGTCTTCCTCAGATCCCCAGTTTCTTCTGCAAAGACACATCTTCCCCTTATAAAAAAACAAACGTGCCCTGACCCTTGAAACAGCCCATTAGCTGCTGTCTGACAAGGACTTATTTTCTATCCTTTGGTTGAAATTTGTTATGTTGCTGCATCACGTTCCAGTTCCCTTGCGATTGTTGGACACGACCTGCTGCCTTTCTAGCCAGTGTCTGCTTTTACTGGACCATTTTGCCTCTGAAATATAAAGTAAAATTATATAAATTATGTAAATTAATGTGAATTAATGCAAATGGATATAATGTTAATTAAACTGTACATGGAATTAAAATGTAACAATTACTTTGTTCTTGACTTTGTCTTTACATACAGAAACCAGGACATGTATTTCCTTTTTGTTTATGTGATCTCCGTGAAGTCTGCAAAGAAGGAGGCCCACATTTTCTCTTCCACCAATACTGAGGAAGTACTGATACAAAATAAAAACAACATGCTGCGTAGAGTCATGAAAACAAACTGTACAAACATTTCAACTATGATCAAGATGTGAAGGAGCCATAGCACAAGCAGAACGTCACAGAGCTAATGGTGAGTCTTGTCTCCTCTCTGTGCTGTCTCTCAGTGGTCCAGCTTTAATATGTATAATCTTGTGGCTCTGCAGTGCATCTTGGAGTAGGGAAATGCTAATAAGCTGCAGACGGACACGTTGCCAGAGGGCAAGTGGACAGATGCCAAAGGGTGACCAGTCGAGAATAGTCTCTGAAATGTTCTGCTGGAGCCACAGCGAGACTCTCCTGTGCTTTGGTGTTAATGAAGGCACAGCAGAGTGAATGTGAGGCCATTCTTCCTCCAGGCTACAGGATGTCACTGCTGATTGTGACCAATTACAGTCAACAGAGCTGACAACAAATGATGGAGCTCTGCGACACCGTTTTCTCAACATTTACGTCCAACGGTTTTTGCACTGTCAGCTTTCCGTCTCCGTTTTGACTCCTCAACGTCAAGGCATCTACTTTATATGCACCTATTAAATCTTCATCTTCCATCTATCCAGATATTTATTTAGGAGAAATGATATCTCTGAGGCAAGATTCTCCAGTCACTCACTGTTAAATACACACACGGCATCACTGCTCCTCCTGCACAGAGAGATATAAGTAATTTGTTAGGTTGATGCTAGTCCAAAATATGTCTACGTATGCGTTTACAATTTATAATATCACCGGGCCTTCAGTGTAAGAGCCTCCAATTCCTCTGAGCTATCCCCGTATGTGCAGCCCTTGAAGTCAATGATCCTTGGCAATAGTGCCAATTAGATTCAAGCACGCTGAGATGATCAATGACCACCCTTATCGACATGCAGTGGGTATAAACCTTGTTATCACTTCACCAAGTGGGAACGTGCCTCTCCATCAACACACTTGGGTCCCCAGTAACACAGCAAAGGAGACAAGCCCAGGCCCCTTGTAGAGGAGAGACAACCTCTCCCTGTCACCGCTGGACATAAACGACATGAGCTGAGTAACTAAGAGATCTATGCCCAGTGTTGCACGAAAACAGATTATGTATTTCTAACAAAACAGTTGCGTTAATCAAACTGTTAAATATTATAGACCATGTCTTTTTTTATCACCACTGGCAGTATCCTGAACAGTGGCAGAAACAAAATATTTTATTTGATAAAGTTAGAGCCTACAGCAGGGTCTGTTACAGATTCACCAACTGGTGTTTTGTTCCTTTTTGGCTCAGGTATAAATGTTGCTTTGAGTGCGCCACATCACCTTTTCTGAAATTGCTGCCTAATCCATGCTTGATCCCAGACAGAGGGAGCAGGGACCTCCCTGCTCTGTATTTGTTGTTTACGTGATCCCCCTTTGATGACAAAGTGAATGCAGAACCACTTCGTAATGCTGCACAGCACCAGGTGTGAAAAGCTGCAATGCTTTATCCACCAAGAGGTCTATCCTACCACCAGACTGCTGTAGTGTGGCCATTTCACTTAAGTGTGTTCATCAGTGTTGGACATTTTCACTGACTGATTGCACCTGGAATCAGCTGTTCTGACCATATTTGATGTGTATGTCTGGGTGTGCTTCCTGCACAGAGCAGATTTTATCATAAAGCCATCATAATATTATGCTGAAGCTTTTTGTAAAACACTGACATGGGTTGCTCTTTTTATGCAATAACATAAAACATAGGTTATTATTCAAATTTAGGCAAGAACGTGAGGCCAATGAAAGAGACACCACTGTAGTTGCTGATTATGCCTTCTATCCTGTGCCATGAAAAATAATGATTCACTGTAAGAAATAACTATTTGTGTATAGTGTGTCTGTGCACTCATCTGTGCAGCTTATTTCAGGTACTGTTAACAAAGCTGGATAATGATTTGAAAGTGGGCCCCAGCCGGCTGGCAGACAGAGGGCCTCCGGCTGGGTGGCTCGGACTGCAAGCTCCTGTCTCAGAGATCAGCACTCACAATTTCAAGTCTACATAATAGACCCTGTAGGAAATGCAGGTCTTTGGTGGCTGATGCTTTACTTTTTACTTAATAAACATAAACAATTCATTTGAAGTGTTGAAAATGAAAAGGATTAAACAGATGTCAACCATTTAAGTAATGTTACTGTTAATTCGTCAAAAAATAAATGGCAATTAAAAGATGAACATAATGGAAAAACAGGAACTATGCCATATGACATAAGAACAGCACATACATTAGTAATCTACTGTATACTCATTCCTTCATATCAATTATTCAAACAGCACTGTAATGTTGTAGAAAAGTGATATATTATAAATGGAGTTTTCTCTGCATCAACTCCACTGTGTTTGATATCAGAGAAGAACATATAGAAAAGACACTGCAGGGTAATGCAGGAATAAAAGACTGAATATCGAATGAGTGACCTTTTCGCCCTCCTTCCCCAGTGTGTCAGACTCACTCCCCTGTGTGTTTCTGTCCAGGCACAACATGGACATCTGCGATCACTGAGAAGCATACCGTTCTGTTTTTGGTACTCTAATGTCTTTTAATGCAGACTGACCTCTTGGAATTGTAGTCTCCAGTATGAAAACTCTACCCCTGAGTGACGACTAAATGAAAGTTTTAGGGTTTCTGCCTCAGGCGGCACACTTCAGAGGAAGGCTGTTGGATTGCACTGTGTTTCAGGAGGAATGACTGAATCTTTACATTGCTGCAGTATTTAGATTCAAGCTACATTTAATCATTTGTCAGGTCACGGTTCAATATTTAGAAAATTTTGGCCTGGGCCAATGGATTTCCCAAGAGTAGCAGAAAAAAAAATACTGTTCCTTGTTTAATGTAATTTGCATTAGAGTCTGTGTGTACTCCATGTCTGCAGTTCAGCAAACAGTTCAATATTGAAGGCCTATGTGTTCAGACTGATGTTCACACATTCAACACACACACTTGCAGCCAGCAGGATAGTTCATTTCACTGGTTCCCCACCGGCATGTGACGCACACATTGCAACACACACACAAACACACAAACACGCACTGCCAGCAGGTAATGCCAGAGGTGGCCAGCATTCATCTCATTTGTATCTCATCTATCCGCTGAATCGTAATAACCGTGGAGAAGCAGAAGCATGGCAGGGAAACAAATGGGGAGAACCACCGAACCATTTGGTCAAATTTAATAAGGTGGATGCAGTGGAGGGCAACTTTTGTTTTCTAACTATCTTTTCTATTCCTTGCACAGCAACCGGAACTAAAATATATTAGTTTGATAAATATTCCCCCTTGTGCTCTGTACAAACACAGATTTCAAGGTTTCCCTTTGTGAGGTTTTAGCAAAACACATTTCTTAGAAAATTCCTTCTTGCTGTTTTATTATTTTTTTCCATTCAAGCATCAGCTGGGCCCACTAAGACCTTTTAGATTTGATTTTACTATATGCTCCAACGTGTATAATGGCCAGTGACAAAGAAATACAGTCTGCAAACATCTCTGCCTTGTATATAAGCCTGTTAGCCTCTGAGAAACTACATGTGCCAGAACAGAGGCCACGACACCCTTTATGTATAATGACATGCTACTGTAAATACAGTTATGTTGTTCTGCAGAAGAAGGTTTTTTTTTTTTTTAATCATACATACAGCTCACACATTAGCAACGTTGCTAAGTCCCGAACTACAGCTTTCATGTTGGCCTGCACTAACAGACCATGAGGTTAGGATTGAAGCTAACCCTGGAAATAGCTCATGTTACTGAAGGGGTTAGCTTTGATCCTCCTGTGTGCATTAGCCATGGCTTTAAGACGACAGGCTGTAGGCTTGGTTATCTCTCCGCTCCATGATGCCATCTCCCCACACTTCCCACACATGTGGACTGCACATTACACTCGACACTACTGTACATCAAAGCTTAAAGCATCGCCTCTCACTGTACGAATAGAAACGGCGAGAGCGAACGAGAGAAGTTGACTTGGCTTCAAGTTCTGTAACTGTCGCTGTCAACCAACCGTTAAATACGGACACATTCGGTAATGAAGAAAAAATGTGTCCTTAGTAAATCAATATGAAATGTGTTTTGTCCACATTTTTATGCCTGAGTGATCGCAGTGGGAGGATAGTTATGGATCAGGTTTGGAGTGAAAAAAAAAACTACAGCAACAGACCAGATCGATAAAATGAAAAGACAGGAGGAATGGAAGACAGACTGACTTTCCTCAGTACCTTACTCCAGTGAGCGACACTTTGTGTGTGCGTGAGTGTGTGTTTGACAGTTTAAGAGAAAAGTTACTCTTTTTGTCGGACATAACTTCATCAAAGCTGACAAGGAAGACAATTTGTGTTACAGTTAAACTATTCAGCAGCCTGACCTCTTGACATCTAGCTCTTTATCTGCTTCTTGGCCAGCTTCAAATGGACCAAGAAAACAACATTTCAGCACTTAAAATGAACTACCATGATATGATGGCCCATGGCATCATTACATTTAACAATGGGGGTTTTAATCACGTTAAACAATCTCCATAAACGCATCGAGTTTACCCAGCTGTGATGGAATCAGTTTTTTTAGCCCTTTCACATGTGTTGTCCATGAAGAAAATCAAGAAAAGGTGATCTCTGTTCAGCTGAAGTAGACCGTGTTGTACAACTGTAAACAACACAACAGCCACTAAACTAATCTAGTGAAGTTAATCTTATTTTTTGTCTGTTTCTGAGGCTAAGAATGAACTTCAAGCTCAACTTTTGAGCCAATGTGAAGTCCTTAAACTGCTCAGACAAAGGTGCATGTGAACATTTGCAGTACAATGTCATGACAACCCAGCAAATTATATCTGCTGATTAAAACCACGTGATATGATTAAAAGTTTCATTATACCTACTAAATGTACACTGTGTGCAGCTATATGTGACTCAACAAGATGAAAGGAGGTGGAATTAAGCTCAGAGGAACCACAGTGAGCATGACATCACCAAGAGTTTAGTAAAATATAGAAAGGGCAGGAAACAGGCCGATCCATACAAATAAAGTTATGCACACTTATGCACAAAATACTAAATATGAAGTAATGCACTTTTCATCAATACCTTCACACATGACACATACACTCACACACACACACTTCATGCTGTGACACCCCACCATATGGTAATGTGGTGGCAGAGCCTGAAGGAGGGAGCAGAGCCGCCAAACACTGAGGAGTACGGGGAGTATTTCATGTCGGTCTGTAGGCTGTGACATTAACAACCAAAGGTGATTTAACTTCCTAATTCATCCACCTCCTTTATTTATGAGCCAGCAAGGCTTTTTAGCGAGCGCTGATGGATCTCTCTTGCTCTTTATTCTCCACCCCGGAGGATTCGGTAGCGGCATAAAGATGGGTAAAAGAGGGAGGTAGAGGAAAGTGAGGAACAAAATAGTGTTGCAGAGGTGTGACAGGGTCATGGTTTGTTGTTAAGCCAACCAGGACAATACATTTCATTTTAGAGAAGCCCTATATTTGTTCCCCCGTACCCAGCCATCCCTCCATTTCTGTCATTCTATTGCTGTGTCCATTCTCTGACATCCTTTTTCTCATCAGGAAGTGTCTTTCTTATCTCAAAGTTATCCTCTTCTCAAGTAATCTGTCTCTCTACAAGGCTTTTTCCAGGCCTGTATATACCCCTCCACACACACACACACACAGCGTCTCAGTGTCTGTTCCCCCCCAGTATTGCTTAAATTCCCCACGTTTGGCCTGAAGGCTGCTGTGATCTTCACTTCAGACTCTTTTCTCGTCACATTGCCTGGAGAGCAGAAGTGTCGGGATCCAACAGACACCGGGTACGCACTCATGCACATGCACACACAGAGGCAGGCGCACAGTCATTCATCTCCTTCATCTAGACTGGGTGTTTACCTATTCTAATCCAGATGGTTTGGTACCGTTCAGGCGCCACAAAAGTTAAGGCTGCACTGATTCACAGCTTCGTTTTGATCTAAGCTCACATCAAACACTCCTTGAAGCAGTCTTCCTGAAACAAACAAACAAAAAAACCAAAAAAGATATGATCTGTAGGAACTATCTCAACAGCTTCCACATCACTGGCTGCTGTGCCTTGATAATGTGTTTTCTTGAGGTGAGACTACAGGAAAAAAAAAAACACACCATCTTCCTCTTGAAGCAGGGAGATGGGAGCTCAGCTTGAGGTCACCAGTGTTTGAGTCGCTTTTTATGATATGACCAACAAGCCATTGAAATCAGAGTGGTAAACAAAGAGTGGAGAACACCCAGAGAGGAAGCTATAAACCCTTGGCATATTAAAATTAAATGAGATTTGTTCTTGCTGTGATTCTCGCTCCATTTAATACAGTGCATGGTATCTTCTCCCCAATACAGACCAGAGGCATTCACTGTTGCTTTTCTGACTTTTCATTGTTAGACTCTGTTTTGTTTTGTCTTTCACTTTTAGGACTTTGACATCTTTTATTCCAGTAATTAAAGTTAGTTCTTTGTGCCTTTAGTTGTGGTTGATCACAAAAATCTGGCTTTACTCAAACCTGAGCCGAGTCAGATCCACTGTAGCACTTTAACTGCTTTTAAAAAAAAAAAAAAAAAAAAAAATTTCTGTAAGTTTTATAAATATCTTTTTTTTCACATTTCACATTTTCACGTATCTAATTTAACAAAATCTCAATTTACATGACCAATTTGGTAGGGTTTTGGGCAGGTTCTTAATAATGAACAATAATACAGATTTGTGTTTTCCTATATTTGATCCCATAAATGTCTTCCTGGCTGAGTTTCAGCACAAACTGGAGGACTCACTTGCATTTCATGTGATTTCATTTGATTTTAAACAGGCCTTGAACAAAATGTGTTCCAGGTTTTGTGAGATGCATGGGGCTTTCTTGTCGGCTAGTGTAGTTTGTACATAAAAAGGAAGCAAGTGTTGCGCTGTGGTTTCTGCTTGGTCAGGACAGACATAAACGGTGGCAACTCTGGAAGGGAGGGTTGAGCACATTTTCCCAGGCTGAAAGCACAAAATCTGATACTTGGGTCACTTTACCTTGGTTAGTTCAGTTTTGTTAACACACTGTAACCTATTTGTAGATGTGGTAACTATTGAAAAATTAGATGGAATGATACAGCCTCAGCATATATCAAGAATGGGTTCTATGTCATTACACTCCTGAACGAACTCTTAAGACCGGGGGAAATATTACAAGAATTCACATTTTGCACTGCTGGATCATAAGAAGGTTGTAAGTAGAGCTTCATAATGCAAAAAGAAGAAACAGGAGCAAGAGACAAAAAATAGAGAGTAGGCAATTTATTGAAAACTGCATTTAAACTCAAAAAGGCTGTTCATCAGCTGATCAAAATTTTAAGACCATAGCCTTAAAAAGTCTAAATCTGTGCAAAAATCTGGCATTCATGTCATTTTCATTCAGGCATTTACAGTGTCATGACCTCCTGATGGCAAAGGCAAAAAGGCTTTCTGTCTTTGAATGTGGAAGGATTGTTGAGCTGCACAAGCAAGGCCTCTCACATGGCCTTACACGCGCCATTACTGCTGAGGTTGGACGCAGTAAGTCATTTTAAATTTCTTAAAAGATCCTGAGGGTTATGGGACAAAAAAGTCAAGTGGTAGACCAAAAAGAATTTCACCTGCTCTGAGCCGGAGGATCAGAGCAAGAGAAGGGCTTAAAGAACAAAAAACGCCTTCAAAGGTCAGGTCTCCTCCCATGCCACAAACTTGCCCGTTTGGACTTTGCAAGGGAGCACCAAACATGGGACATTGAAAGGTGGAAGAAAGTTTTATTTTCTGACGAGAAAAAAATTAGCCTGGATGGTCCTGATGGCTTCCAACGTTACTGGCATGACAAGGAGGTCCCACTGGAGATGTTTTCTAGGCAGCACAGTGAAGAAGGCTCCATCATGATCTGGGGTGCTTTTTCCTTCAATGAAACAATGGAGCTTCAGGTTGTGGAGGGGCGTCAAACGGCGGCTGGCTATGTGGAGATGTTGCAGCGGGCATCCCTCTTGACTGTAGGGCCCTCGTCTGTGCGGTAATGACCGGGTCTTTCAACAGGACAACGCTGCAGTTCACAACACCTGTCTGACAAAGGACTTCTTCCAGGAGAACAACGTCACTCTTTTGGATTATCCTGTGTGTTCCCCCGATCTAAATCCCACTGAGAACGTTTGGGGATGGATGGCAAGGGAAGTTTACAAAAACGGATGTCAATTCCAGACCATGGATGCCCTTCGTGAAGCCATCTTCACCACATGGAGCAACGTTCCCACTAGCCTCCTGGCAAACACTCGCATTAAGCATGCCTAATCGAATTTTTGGAGTGATCAACAAGAACAGTGGGGCTAATCACTACTGAGTCCTTTTTTGACATTTTCAGTTCTGTTTTGGGGTTTTTTTGGGCTATAGTCTTAAACTTTTGATCAGCTGATGAGCAGGCATGTTTGAGTTTAAATGTAGTTTTCAATAAATTGCCTACTCTCTATTTTTTGTCTTTTGCTCTTGTTTGTTCTTTTTGCATTTGAAGCTCTACTTACAACCTTCTTATAATCCAGCAGTGCAAAATGTGAATTCTTCTAATTTTTCCCTAGATTTTGTTCAGGAGTGTATATTCAAAAATTGCAGCTCATCACTGACTGATGGTGCATGTAATCCTGTAATAAGGATCTTTCTCACTTTCAACCCTCTGTATATACAGTTTAATTCTGTGCTGTGCGCTCTAGTTGGGTATCTGTGCCAGTTCAACTCTCTTGTGCTCCTCTGGACTGCCTGTGATAATGGGGCACTGCCTACTATTTGTAATCCTCCTTTTTGCTCCGTTCACCAGATAATGCAGAACAAATACAAACTACAAAACTATGTCACGCATAACTGTGTGCAAGGGCCCAAAACGAAATTACAAGTCAACTCAGGTCTTTACAACACTGATATTAACTGTGTTTATATGCTACTAAGCACTCTTCACTCCAGTCTTTCTGCTTAATGTATGAAGAGTTATGGGCACCTATTTAAACCAGATCAAGTACCAAAAACCTGGTTGGTGGAAAGTTCATTAGATAAAACATTTATATGCTCTGAGACAGTTATCTGAGTTAAGTTAGTTGTGCTGAGTGTCCTTGAAAGAACTCTTTAAATATTCAGTTCTTATTACTGGATATGTTATCCTTCATGTTAAATTGTATTCTTACCTATAGACACAGTTTGACATGTTCAGCTGGCGTGCTGTGCACTGCCTAAAACTCTAAACTCTCTAAATTATGCTCGTAGCTAATTGAAAGTAATTAATTGGACATGTACCAATATAATTAGTACCAAATTACACAGTCCTTTCCAGGTGCCCGCAGGAAAGTCACTTTACAGTTACATATCACTTTCTATTTAGGTGATTATAGGAAACTATGGGACCTTTAAAATAAAGTGTTACCATTTATTGTTCCCAAAACAAATGTAATTTGTCTGAGCTTATAATGCAGTCTTCTGTAAACAAAACACAAGAAATACAATTAAAACATGAAAAGTTTGACCTGACTAAGTGAAAGCAGCAAAAAAAAACCCACAAGGCACAATAACGTTAAAGTTATCACTACCCAAGAAGTTGAATTTTAATTTGAAATTTAAACACAGAATAAATATGACTTTGAGACTTTGTGTTTGGAATATCAAAGCATAGACCCAGGAGCAAAACCTCACCTTTAATCCTCTAAGTGAGACTCTGGTCTGTTTGATATGCAGTTGGTCACACCGAATCTCTAAAGCCCAATCTCCAATCAGTGTTTAAAAGGACATGCCCCTGCTGACTGAGACAATATTATCTGCAGACCTTTAAGACCTGATCTGATATCAGCCTCTGGCATAAAAGCTACACCTCTTATCCCATCATACGTTATGTAAATCCTTGCTTGCTGGTCCAGGGTCAGCTGAGGGGAGTGGTGGGACACGTGTGAAGGCCCCAGAGGACCCAACGCGAGTTCAGCAGATGTCTGGTTAAACCACCCACAGGGCAAGCAAGGCTGTCTGCAAGATTACGGCCAGACTGACCTCAGAGCTGCCTGTCACCTTATCTCTCTCCACAGAGACTCGCACACAAACACACACACACAACCTATTTCCATCTCCACGCATTTTCCTGATTTCGGTGGCAGGTACTCCTTTAACACTTTATATTTAGATGAAGTTCTCATCCGGCTCTCCTACAATAAGTGTCACACTATCAAGAGCTCCACCTTCTATATTGCCAACACCTCAGAAAACCGGCAAAAAAAAGTAGATCAGGAAACTGAGCTGTGACCACAGGGGAGGAGTGGGGAATATTAAAAAGAGGATATGAGTGAGATAAGGTGTACAGTATTGGTTCTTGTTTTGCGTACATGACACAATATAATTCTGCTGTGTGAACCAGATTAGGAGGGCCGTTCTATCATTGTGAAGCCAGGAGAGGGAAGAGGGGAAGCTGAGTGGAAAACGAATTTGCCAGAGGAAGCGAAGAACAAGGTGCTTGAGCCTGGACCCAAGCCAAGAAGTATGGGGGGCCTTGATAGATGGTACACAGCAATGGGGTTTTGAAATTGAATTTCAACAGGCACTCAGCACACTGTGTTGGGGGTTTAGGAGGGGACAACATGAAAGAATTTGGAAAGGTTGAAGACAGAGAGAAGATTTTGGGTGGTTCAGCTAACAGGACATCGTAGCTGACCACATAAGAGATGCGGGGTTGCAGGTGATAAGCCTTCAACGTCTATACCTGTCATCATCTCGCCAATACCCAAAGAAACTTCCCCAACCAATGCAGCCTCAATTGAATGCGTCGCCTTTTCCAGAATCGCGAAAAAGCAGCTCGTAACCACGTCTCAGAGGAATCACGCATTTCATAAACGCTTCTCTAAATGTCGTCCAACCTCTTTTGACACTCATTTACTGCAACTGTAACGTTTCTGCACAGTCAAATAACAACAAAGATGACAGTGCGCCTGATGTTTTTTCATGTCAGCTGTCTGCAACTGCCCTGGTGATGAAAATTTAAATTTATCTTTTACTGACAGCAGTGCCATCATCAAACATATATTTCTCAATAGCAGACGGTAGAGTGAGTCGGTTATGTGGAAGGGTGGCAAAACAGAAAAATGTTTTCAGGATTTCAACAGCAACATTTGCATAAGAAAAAACTTTTGCAGTAATTTCACAAATGATCAGATGTCACCTATAAATAAATATCAGTGCATTTGATCAGCCTAGTTCAAATGAGCCTTGAATCTGAGCATCATTTTTAAAATGATGAATGCAGAGATGGAGAACAGAAGGAAAGTTAATATTTACTGCAAGACGACAAAGCTGATGGCAGAGGAGACTGGCAACTGGAGAACAATTCGGGAGAGACAGTGAGAATAAAAACTAAACCTCTTTAATGAAATATGAAAGTATGAAAACTGCAAGAATCAAGTCTTTAATTGTTTTAGCGTGCGTACATTATAAAAGCAGAGTAGTTTTTATCCACTCCCTCAATTTTTTTTCCAGCAGGACTATCATCTAATTTTTGTCTGATGAACTCAATATGTCAGAAATCATACAAAGCTGTGCTGGAACATGTACGCAGAGCGAGATGACAGTTTGAGGGGGAAAAAAAGGCAGCGATGAGGAAAAATAAAGCCAGTGAGTGAGAGGCTGAAGATGAGAAACATAGTTGGGGTGAAATGAAGCTGGAAACAGAGAATGAATTCAGAGAGAAAAAGAGAGTCGGGAGTCAGGAATAGAAAATAAAAGAGAACAAAGGAAGAGGGACTGTAATGAGTGGAAAAAAAACAAAAACAAATGAGTGAGGCTGCAGGCTTAATGCAGTGTCCTCTCTCCGCAACAAAGCAAACTAAACAGATAAGCTCTTGTAACTAAGGTACTGTCTGTTTAATAAATTACCCGGCCTGGAAAAAGAGTACTGTACAATGCCAATGACACAGTTCACATTAACAAAACACTGGTGGCGACGAAAAGTAATTAAACCGACCACACAAACAAGACAAAGACGAATTCTTTAATGAAACAAACAGGGGAGAGTGGGGGAGAACAGGTCCCGGATTAAACAGAGGTGTTGTAGTTTAAAACGCTTTACCGCCTGGCCTACCTCCCCCACCCTCCCCCCTTACACACACACACGCACAAAACAAAGTCAATACAGAGCCAAGAACAAAAACCAACAACACAATCCTGACAAGATAATGATAGAAATACATTAGTGAGATAGTCCGTGCGCTCAGGAGGATAGTACACTCTATGGCTCAGCGTGTTCGGCTGAAATGATATAAATGACAATCACCGTGATCATGGAGGTGTTGCACAGCAATCTAGCAATCATCCCCATTAAGGTGCGCGTGTGTGAATAGAGGAGGTCAAGAGAAGTTGGAGGAGCCATTATGTGCTTGTAATTAACATAAAGGACCTTTCACTGTTGCCATAGCGAGCGGGCTGCCGCAAATTAACGACTGAGCATGGACGCCCACACGTGCATGCATCTGATACCTGCGTGCAGGATGTTCACTTAGCTCCCTCGACGCAAGTACACAACAATCAGCAACAAGAGCTCTCACTAATCAAAAAACTATTAAACAAGTGGTGAGTTTACGCGTTGTCTTTCTTGTAAACAGAAACAAGCTCTCGTGTCCAAATTCACCTATGTAGATGTGAATATGATAATACAGGATGACGTGGCACTGAAGCAAACTTACAAATTCAACTTTTTTATGCCAGCGTGGCTCACTAACTCATTATACAATATAGGATGTAAACACGGACAGAGAGACTATGCCAGTTTTCACATTTTATTTATTTTTCCAACAATTTGCTCATAGCTATACAATCCCTCTCTTTGTTCTTTATAATACTACAGTGCTAATTTGTTTTTCCGGTAAGTGTACGAAGTGCAGAAGCAGAGGCTTCATGTCCACAGTCCCATCTGTGGTGAGCGTCAGGCAACAAAAGCACTCACAAATCATAATTTCGCTCAAAATCATGTCTCGGCTTCAATTTTCTGTATTAAACCAAGACCATGATCTTTCCAATCTTAACCATTCTTAACCAAGTGCTGCCAGTGCTTAAACATAACCATGGAGAAGCTGAATAATGGTCACTATGAGCTGATACTTAAATAGAAAATGTACTGTAATGTTGCAAGTTAATTATATAAATGTCTTGGTGACAGTGTTGCAATACAATATCAACTCATAGCAACTAAACATTTTTTTGGATATGTTGGCCAAAGTCTTTTTTTAAGCTTGACCAAAGTGCTTCTGTTATCGAAACCCAACTTTACACAGGATTCCCTCTCTTTGTCCGTCCATCATACACCTCATTCACCTCATTACAACCGGAGTGGCAAAATAAAAAGTACCACCTTGCTGGAAAGACATATTGCTGGTGAACACAATCCAGGCAGATTTTGCATTTTATATCAAAATGTAGCTGTCAAAACAAATCAGTAATATGTAAAAACCATGTCTTGGTTGTAGATGTCATCTAACTCTCTGTAATTCATCATCCTGCACAGATGAGTTCTGGCGAGTTTTATATTTCTCACCAGCAGTGCAAGGCAAGGCAATCAGATTTTTATGTCATGTCATACATTTTCTTCTCCCTCAGATGTTTAATTTCTTGTATTTTTTCTCATCATTACCTCTTTCTCTGTTTTGAGTTCGCCCTACATTTCATAGAACCAGAGCCTGGCTGCTTTTTACACCACACAAAGCACAGCACATGGGAGTCAGTAAATTCTGCCCCGGTTTCTTTTCTGCTCTTCTCTTTCACTCTCTTCACTCTGTCTGAGCTCAGGGCAGCAAATGCAGCGGAAAAGGAAACAGTCACTAAGAGAGTGATGGACGGAGTGCCTAAGAAATGTAGGTAAGGACAACAATGTGACCTGGACGTCAAGCTTGACGAAGCAGAAACTTTTTACAAAATGGACCAAGAAAAACAGACAAAACTCTCTCTGTTCCTTTTAACTTTCTCTCTCTCTCTCTCTCTCTCTCTCTCTCTCTCTCACACACAGACAGATTTTGCACTCTGGAAACAAAATTGTCAGAACAAATTATCCCCATAGGTGCTTACTGTGCCTCTCTCTCTTCTCATTGTATCTCCATCTCTGCTTCTCTCCATCTCATTCTTACTCGCCTCTGACTGACTTAGACTTAATTAACCTTTATGAAAGCGGGAAGTGCAATATTATCACAATATTATAGTCGGATCTGACGCGAGTTTGGACCGAAAGTTTGGCTAAAGTAAGCACATTACCATTTAAACAAGGGAAAGCCAATTACTTTGGAAACCTACTGGAATGCATTAAGCTTTTAGGAGTTATTCAACTTTGCGAGCTTCACAAGAACAGTGGTGAGAAAAAAAAATTCTAGCTGTTATCTAGCATTATCTCAAAAGGTTGAAATGTTGCATAATCCAGCAGCCTGTCAGACCTACAAGAGAGATCCTAGTTTTTATGTTTTAATAAATAAACAGGATATTTAATCAAAGATGGGATCAATAGGGCATGACCCCCCCCAAAAAAAAAAAAAAACTATGTTCCGTTGCTAACCACAAGAATGTCTGCCAGCAGATTAAAAGCTTGTGACAATCTGAATTTCATTCACCTGATTGCACCACCTGTTCAACTCCTGGGAACGCCCAGAATGCCGTTTTCCGGTTGATTCATTCATTCATTCATTCAGTCAAAGAGTGGTAGTAAGGACAGCGAGAGAGAGAGAGAACAACGTACAGAGAAACGGAGCAGCACGCGTGGTAAAAAAGTAAAGTGAAGCTGTAAATCAGTCCCTCCAGAAAAACGCGATTATGCGATCGACAAAAGTCTGCACATTTATGAGGGGGCCGCATTTTTTCAAAGACACCGCACTTTCGCCGCATAAATCGCAGATTTCTGTGCAAAATGCACGAAATATGTGGGGCTTGCATGATTTCATAATCCCCGCATTTTCGTTGCAAAAAAGTCACATATATCTTCGCAGAAAGTTGAAAAATGTTGCATTTACGTCACACAAGAGCAGCCATTTTCCCCCTGTTGCCTTGGGAAGACACGATGAAGTCCGCAAGTCAGTCTCATTTGCCAATAAAAATAATAATAATAAATCATTCTTTTTGTAAAGCTACGGAACTTGTTTGACTCATCAACGTTTTGTAAGTTTGAACCTTGTGTTTATTAAGGTCTGAAATAAAACAAGGATTTTTGCCCGCAACAGTCACAAAAAAACACATTTTTCTAGAAGGACTGGTAAATCCCTCGATTCCAAACATCCCATCACCCACCACTGACAGCCATCCTCCAATTATCGTCTTCCTCTGGATCACAACAATCCACCCGCTCGACAATCAGGATCTGGAGTTACGTTCACCTCCCCCTTAAACCTGGATCGACTGACTGACCGACTCGCTGTAAAGCAACATTTTTTTCATTTGAGGGTTGTTTTTTTATTTCTTTGCTGTGGCCACATATGGACCAAATGTAACTTCTCTCATTCCACTCGAGAACTTGAACTGTGTTTATTTTTTCTTTTCCTTTCCTATGGAGTTTTGCCGGGCGTAAGGAAAACCCGTACCGGACTTTTTGAGTTGAATTACATATTACTTTGGGGACTTTGGGACTGTGGAGATTTGTTGAGTTATGTTTGAGTTTGAAATATATTGACATTTTTGGTTTGAACAAAGAGTTTGTGTTGTTATTCTTCTTGTTATTGTAATTATTAATATTATTATTGTTGTTATTGTTATTATTATTATTATTGTTGTTATTATTGTTATTATTATTGTTTTTGTTGTTGTTGTTGTTTATTTTGCCAAGTCATTCAGTGTGTGTAGGGGGGTCATTTTTATGGTGTTCTCCCTTTGTGATATGTTTGTTGAAAAAAAAAAATTAAATGCCAGGAGAGAGACCTGGCTGGCACCCCTGACTAAGTAAAACAACAGGCAACTGTCACATAAAAAGTGGCACCCAAGATGGGAGTCAACTGAAACAAAACATCACTGAATGACAAAAAGGTAAAAAAAAAAAAAGAAGGAAAAAGTTTAAAAAAAAAAAAAGGACTGAACAAAACCAGCATTAGATGGGAAAAACACAGTTATCTGCCCAGAAGAAACACATTTAAAGCTCATCCTCAGTCAAACCACCTAAAAGATGGATGAAAAGCTGAGTAGATCTTTCCCTGTTATCTCCCCGGAGTATCTTCATCAGTGAGTTCAGTCAGCACAGCAGTTTCAAGCTCTCCAGGCCCAATATTCAGGCCTCAGCTCTCAGTTTCACTACCCGGACGGGCACACAGGAGAGACAGCCATGGCACAAATGGCGAATCCAGAGCCTATGAAGGATCAGCAGGAACCTGCCAACCTGGCAAAACCTGCAGCCAAAAAGAGGCAGACCAGCTCAACCGAAGGAGCCCAAGGCACCCAAACCACCAAAGGTCCCCAAGGCACCAAAGCCTCCTAAGGACTCAAATGCACCAAAAGCCAAACCTGGTCCAAAGCCCAAGAAGAAAGACACTGAGGCTCAGGCTGACAGCAAGCAAGAGAAGATCGACCAGAGCTTCAAGAAGGTGAAGAGGAAAGTCGACCGCTTCAAGGGAATGTCTGAAGAGGAAGTCATGAAAAAACTCTAAAACTTGAATTTGCTTTGCAGCCACACAAGATTGCTGACTGTGACGTGGCTCTGTATCTGATTCCCTCGTGCTCAGGATAAAGTACACTTCTACATCAAGCTGAGAGAGCTGCAGAGATTTCTTGGAATGGCTGGATGGTACCACCGCTTCTTGCCTTGTTTCTCTCAGCTGACGGAACCACTCAATGCCCTTAAACGGAAAGGGGCCAAGTTTATTTGGACTCCATCCTGTCAGAGAGCCTTCGAAATCCTGCATCAACCTGCAACTTGTGTTGCCATATTGTGCTCTGAGGGCTTACACTTCTAAACATCTTCAGGTGACAGATGAAGACATCTGGAAGGCCCAACAGCAGGATTCTGTTATCCAGGACCTGTATGAAAAAATCATGGAAACAGGAGAAATAATGGAAAATCCTACTACCAAGTTCACTGTGTTGGAGGACAAAGTATACAGAGTGTGTGCAGTTACCTCGTAAAACCCTTTATCAGGTATACATTCCCTCCTCACTCTGCCAACAGCGTCTCAACCATTATCATGTGTTGTTATTCTTCCTGTTATTATTATTATTGTTGTTGTTGTTTATTTTGCCAAGTCATTCAGTGTGTAGGGGGGTCATTTTTATGGTGTGCTCCCTTTGTGATATGTTTGTTGAAAAAAAAATCTTAAATACCAGGAAAGAGACCTGGCTGGCACCCCTGTCTAAGTAAAACAACGGGCAAACTGTCACAAGCTATTATATTTCAAACAGTGAATTAATTAATTTAAGGGACCTGGAATAATTATAGACATTCAGTGAGTTGTTAGTGAGCATTTAACCATAAGTTACCATGCAAATGCTTATCCCTTATCTAACAGTATGCCTTATGAAATACCTCTTACTCAAGTTCCACAAAATTAAAGTCTGCTGTGCACATACTGTATGTTAATATGTCATTCACTCAAACAAGGACAACAGATGGTCTCTTGTTTAAACACAGTGTTGCTTTTGAATGATATCTTTATATAGTCTCTGAGAGTTTGTAAAAGAAATAAGCACTTTAATAGCATTATGTCTGGCAATCTACCCAACCAGCAACAGCTCTGCTTCTGACAAGATCCCCACTTGGAGAGAAACATGAGGTTTGGCAGGACCCTGCTGTGAATTTCAACACACTTATCAAAGTATAACAACAGTGGATTAATAACTTAACTGCACCTACTTTAAATAATTGCTGAGGACAGGGAAGAACGGTTGGAGAAAAAGAGGGAAAGGTCGTTGATAATGGCATATGTGATGTACATCAGATCTGATTAAGGTGTTGCTTCCTCTGAATACAGAACCGAGGAAAGGAATTCATTTAACAGCTGATCCTCTGCTGCGTGACACACTGCCGAACAGGAACACACAGATGAACGGTCAGCCTTTCGCATGATCACATGTCCCACCTGCTGCGGGTGTGACGGGCTCTTGTCAGAGACGTATGGCATGACAGAAACGCACCAAGTGGAAAGAGAGAACAGCGAGGAAAAGGTGGATGAGGAAGATAAAGGACCAGCCTTCTCATCGTTCATTTGTCTGTGCAGGAAGGATAAAGAAAGAAAAGGTAGAAAACAAATGCTGCAGGCACAAGATGTATTTAATAATGCGGGCAATAGTGTGCAATTACCATTATTATCTCAGTTTGACCACAAGATGCCTCTAAAGACTTTAAATAAAGGTTTGATGGAGTTTAATTGTTCTCTTGCTCACTCACCTATATCATGCTCTCTTTTGAATAGCTCGTCAGTCGTCAGTCATATGTATTTTGTTTTCATGTTAGCAACATAAATTTGATTTTTTCCATCAATTTCTAACTAATAACACGTTCACTGTTCCTCTGAACCCTTGAATTTGTTGCTAAGTGGGAAATGACAAACTACCAGAGAGGCAGGAAAACATCCATAAAGTTTTCTGTCTTTTAAAATCTCTTAACTTTTAGACATTCTAAAAGACTCAGTTCATGTCGTCTGAAGGTGTCTTATTAAACAGTTGAGTAACTGTATTAGCATTTCTTTAGATTTACAAAAAAATGTTTTTTTCTGTGAGATGGGGCAGACAGATTTTCAATAGATTAACAGTGTTGCAGGCGGGGAGAGATCTGAATCTTAGCAGTAACTTGTCAGAGTGGGATGGTTGCCTTGGCGGAGCGAGCAGTAATGGTTTGACATCCGTCGAGAACAGGTAGAAAAGCGGTCCCGCTGCAGACTTAAAATTAGGTATGCAAGCTGACTGGTAACAGGTATGTTGACAGAATATCTGCCATGCCAGTGAGGTCGTCCTTAATAATCCACAGCCCAGATGGGATGTCTCAAAGAAACCATCTTAGATATTTGCATGCATCTGTTTGTGTTTGTGTAGGTTTCTCTGCTGACCATCAAAGCTCAGGACAGCTTTCAGTGAGAATCCATTAGTCTGGTAACGGCCACATCAGCTGAGAGTCAGAGAGGCTCTGTTAATATTTGGAGACTTCAAAGACATCACATCCATAATGCGATGATGAAAAGCAAACTGGACCAGTTCCATTGACAATAACATGCTGACCGACCGAAAGTCAGAATGATACTTTGGGTTTGTACATCACAGGCCTGCATCACGGTGCCTTATATGATTTTCCAGATTTACTGTGATTTAAAATAGAATTCTTCCAGACTATAAGGATTATTGTGATTGAGGTGAGCTGACGACATCTAGATATTCCCTTTAAATGATGGAACAGAATTGATAGGATTCAGTTCTGAGCCATCCAATGTTAATCATTAACAGAGAGCAGAAAATGAATTCATTCACAGTCAGACTCTGCTGTCCCCGTCATTGTCAATTTGAATGGATTGCTTTGCACCTATTGTAATACTCCTGGCAGAGGATCTTCAAATGGACCTATTCACAGTCTCCACAGATTAAGTTCCTCTTTAATTTCTGTTCTATGTTTCTTGGTAGTTCATTTAAGTTTGCTTCGTCAGGGAAAGTTGGAAATATGGAGACTGTCCTCAATGGACTTTCCTTCCCCAAGAAAAAACAGCATTGTTTCTGGTCATGTGACAAAGCCCTGTAGTGGCTGTAGGAATGCTGGCCACGGAAAGCAAAGGAGAAAGGAGAAAATAGTGACATT
Organism: Scortum barcoo; assembly: GCA_023238725.1. Taxonomy (NCBI): domain Eukaryota; kingdom Metazoa; phylum Chordata; class Actinopteri; order Centrarchiformes; family Terapontidae; genus Scortum; species Scortum barcoo. Next base: position 15,963,934 of record CM041554.1, read on the forward strand.
ATTGTTGAGGGGCCAAGGGATGGAGGGGATTTGGTGACTTTGCCACAGGACACTGTTTCCCGTTTCCTACCAACGACTTTTGTTAGGTTGTTGACAACTCCCGTAACCTTAACTACATGCTGATCATTGTAAGCATAGCAGCAAGGGTCCCCTAACTTTCAAAGAGTTGTCACTTTATTGCTAAACCTATCCAATTGTCATATAATAAAACATTTGTATTTTCGGTGATTTGTCAGAGTTTTGGAAGCTGCAGGTGTCACACACCCACACATGGAGTCCATATATATACTTTTTAAGCAACTTCAGACAGTAAATTTGTATTAACTTACTTGAACTTGAATTTTATTATAACTACTTGAATATTAAATCATAACTACTTTATCTTAATTTTCCTTTTTTTTTTTTACAAGTTCATCAAGGTAATGTGTAACCCAGCCTGAAATCTGAGAGACTGAACAGGAGGTAAGGGAAGATTAGAAACAGAGTTATGAGGTGAAAAAAAAAAAACAATGAAAAAGGGAACTTGTATAATGTGGAGGCAGGATGATGTAACAACCACATTGCAGAGAAGAAACACAGGCTCACAGAGGAGAGGAGATGTTGGGGGGAAGAGCTGAGAGAGGAGGAAAGGAAGTTAATAAGAGATGGAGTTCATCTGGATTCTATCCGGTATTCATGTCTACAGCTTTGGGATTGACAGGCAGCGTCTCATTCATATGAACAGACAGGTAACGCTAAATATTAGATGTGCTGCTGAGGAGGAGATGAAGCAACGCACACAACCACATGGCCTTGCATCTGGTTTCTGGTCGGCAAACGCGTACACTTACAATTCTCAGCTTCATTTGGACACACACACACACAAAAGCACACACATAATAAACCCAAACAACTGCACCTGTTTCTAATCAATAGTTCATTAATTGATGCACAGTCTCACACCGACAGCAGGATGATATTTTGTGCAACTCAATTTAAACCTGACCAGACCGAAACTGAAAATCCAGCCAGCACTTGTCCCCCTGGACGCAGAGAAAATGACAAAAATCACCGCATAATTTTGCTCTCTTTGTGTTTACTGACAAAAAGGACTGTCTGGCCCATCAGCTGGCAGTATTAGGGGAAACTTACGCTGATAAAGAAGCTACATTAGCTGTAATTGAATCCATATATTTGCATTGATGAGCTGGGAGGAGGCTCTAATGAAGGGAGATAAATGAAAACACAGGAGGGGAAAGCGGTAAACGGGGAAGGGGGATTTGCGGCAAATGTAATATTTTGATAACATAATAGCCCCTTTCTCTCCATTTCGCAGATCCGAATCTCCCCAATGGTAAGGCCGTGGTAAGGGGCCAAGTGCTAAGCCAATCAGGCTCTGTTATCTGTCTGTTCCTATAGGAAAGCGAGGGATGAGCTGAGGAGGAAGGAGAGATAAATGCCCTCTCTTCACTCTGAGTGCACTACTGTCATAACAAATTCCCTTTTCACTCTCCTATTTGACTTCTGCTCCGATAACATCTCCCGCAAACAGGATCAAATGACATTATCTGCACCTGCATCGGTGGCTCTGTGTAACATTTAGTGTTTCATGGTGTCATATATTTTACATTTGCAGATAACAGGGTACGTTTGTAAGCGTGGAACCAAATTGAATTAATATGCTAATTATACTACAGGGTTTCTGAGACTTAGTGAGGGAAAAAAAGGGGGGGTGGAAAATAAAAGGTTCTTTTTTGTGCAGTCTAGAGAAATTCAATTAAAGTACAAACACTAGTTAATGTACCTTTACATGGAAAATGGGCTGCTCTGTGCGTGTAATGTAATGCGTGTGTGTGTGTCAATACCCTTGTTTTTACTCTAAAACCGAAGACCGCAACAAACAAATCAAGGATTCTGCTCTCTTTCATGTCCTAAGTAAACCTGAGGGGGGGTCACACTGCACAGGAAAAGACTGAAGGCGAGAAAACAAGCACAAACAAACCATGTGAAGCGTGTTTACCTCCACGGATGATGCAGGACCTTGGAATAACTACTAACAAGTTGCATCATCTCTCCATTGAAGTTTCAAATCAAAGCTGGACCACTAATATCATTGTTTGGACTTGACCTTTTAGTATAGCACCTCATACAAAATTCTTTTTAAACAATCATTCGAATACAGTTGCTTTGTCCTTTGTCCACGCATCGCCGCCAAAAGGGAGGAAATCGGGACAGTTCAACTTCAGGTGCCAAGTTCCATCAGCAGAAACTGTTGGTTGGATTAGGAGCCTTCATCCAGATGGAAAACATTGAAGATGCCATTTGCTGTCGACTGCATATTGTCTCAACATCAACACAGCAGGCGCACAGCACAGCACCCGCATTATCACTGATCAAAGAGTGAACATTTCAAAGACTAATTCCTCCTCAACACGTGCACATGCTCGTCTCTCAGACGCACAGCAGATGTGATCTCATTTCACACCGTCTTAGAGGGAGCAGAAAGTCTTACTTGAGAGAAAGTTAGGACTGAAAGAAGGAGGACAGATAGCAAGGAGGAAAAAAGAGAGAGGCGGACAATGCCGGAAGGAGAAAACGCAGCAGACTTTTCCTTGAGGTTAGCTACAGAACAACACTTGGACTTTTTTTTCTCAGTAAGCATAATACACCAGACTAAATGTCATTAAGTCCAACACCTTCCAGCTTTAGCCGCATACTGGCAAAGACACTCCTCCGACATCTCAGCTTGTTATCGCCCGCTGAAGGCACAATATTGAGTCACTTTTTACAGTACAGCCAAAGAAATGATGCAGCCTTTTTTGTTGTTTCTTTTTTATCGTGGAGTTAAAAAAAAGCTGAAGAATTTCCAAAGAGTGGCTGCCAACACTTGGGAAATTAAATATTGAAAAGATGGCAACAGAAGTACAATCTCCCCTTGATAATATCCAAGTAGAAAGAAACAAGAGCTCAGAGGGGCGTGAAAACAGATAATGACAAACTGTGTGGTGAATAAAACTGTGCACACGTTTGATTGAATCACACATTTTATCCAAAGGTTTAATTTAGATTTACACTTTTAACATTCATACACCTCTGCCACAGATGTAACAGTGATTGAATAACAGAGGATGTGCCAGTGTCAGTGAACAGTGTCAGTGTAATGTTTTTTTCTTTTTTTGGGAACGTTTAATTCAGACTTCCTTTGAAACAGCTGATTTGGACAACAGAGAATTTTTATAGTTTCATTTCAATTGTGCCATTGTATATATCAAAGCAGTGATGCTCCAGTCCCTAACAGCATATAACATCAAATCCCTAGGAATTTCATCTCTCTCAAACTGCACTACAAGGTATCTAATGAGCCCTCTTGAGAATATCCGCCCTCCTTCCCTCTTCTGGATTATCTTCAGTCTGATTGGGTGATGGAGGCCTGGCTCCACCTCACAGGGTCGAGGAGCCCGACAGTGCCAGCAGTCCATTGAATGCAGAAGCGGAAGCAAAGAAGAAGAAGAGGAAGAAACCCTCCCTTGATTGCAAAATGATTGTACAGTACAGCCCAACAGTAACTGCTGATGACACTGGAAATGAAAACGTATTTTTTTCTGCTTCCATCTGAATCACAATGTCAACCTGGGTCAGTTTTGCTCCGTCAGCTGCTGTTTGGAGAGCAGAGTGGCTTGTTCAACACATTTCACTCAGTCAGTGAAGTCTTCATGCATTTTGAACATAGCACTTTGATACTCCAGTTGTAAACCAATCTGACTTAAAACCACAGTGACACTCACATTAAAAACATGCTTGAGGCTGTTTAATGAATTTCCCCAGATTCAAACGGAAGGACTTGCACGCCTCACACACTCCTCCCCTACTGCTGCGCCTGCGATGATCCTCTCAGGGCGACAGGGGAGCTTGATAACATTGCTGCTGTAGATGCTGATTTATCTCAGATGAGGCTTTGCGGAGCGCACGCTGCAGCTGATGGTTCTCTGGAGTTACGGGGAGCTGATGTGAATAACAAGATACACAGACAACAACCACTTAAACAGACAAACGGACGCTTCCTTTTAATGGCTGTCAAGTAGGAAATCCACAGGACCCTTGACCCTGAGCAGCTACATGAAATAGTTGCTTCAAGGAGCAGTAAATAGCGCTTTTATTTGAATGTCACTGTGCACTCAAAAGCAGAAATACATAAAGACTGACAAGCTGCCACTGTAACTGTTGTACTTAATAATATTCCACTTAAAAAAAAAGATGTTTTTATGTTATTTTTTTGTTTTTTTCCATGCTGGATATCGATGCTCATGCCATCAAATTAATGGTTTTAGCCATTTAAAACCAGAAAATACTTGAAAAAAATGACCCAAGGTGACAAAATTGCTAAATTGCTCAAACTGCTCATTTTGTCTAACCTTCAGTCCAACACTTAAAGAAACTCACTTCACATCCGAGGACAAAGGAGGCTGAAGCCAGAGAATTTTTGGACTTTATCCTTGAAAAATAACTTCGGTGACTGAGCGGTTATCTATTTCATCTAAATAATTTCTCTTTTGTCTGACTAATGAATTAATCTGCAGACTGACTGACTCACTGTTGTGTGATAATCCATTGACAAAAAAAACAAGAAAACAGCCTGTTCTTCATACGCCACTACTACCTTGAAATACAAATGTTCAGAGCATTCAGAGCATTTCACACAGAAAGGCGAGCCAGTTACACTGCAGTCAGTAATTGCAGTAGTTTAAACAGATGCCCAAAAAGCAAAAAAAAAAAAAGTTCTACACAGGCACAAGATGTTACTGATGTCATATGCAAACGAAACCATCTAATTGCAGCGGTTGCAAATGAGTCTCCCTTTCTTGTTTCCTGTTGAGATGGTGGGATAAATGGTGTTAAACAAGCACAGTGGATCTCTGTGTGCATAAGACCTCATACGCTGGGACTTGTGTTATATGGCAACACAGAACGATTCACAAAGTATATACACAAAAGAACCCACACACAGGAAAAAATGAAAGATGGTCTCATGCAGAAGGAATACACACTCACCCCTCTACCTTTTTTGTTTTTCTTTCTTGCTTCAACCACTTGCTCATAAACACACAGGAGGTTTTGTGTCGTGCAAAAAAACGTGCGCGTGGATGTGATTGAATGTGTCTTTCTCACATAGTCGGGTTTGTGCACTGCGTCATCTGTACAGATTACTGGAAGTAGGAAAACCCTCCAATAAATAAAAACACAGAGAGGTAAACAGAAATGGACGAGGGGATAAGACAATGCAAACACGGAGAGCTGGCACTTACAAATATTAATCTCACTAAAACAAATTAAGGTCTCATTGCACATTAATGATTATAAGAGGCTTTCCAGGCAGAAAAGAAACAGAAAAATCGATGTTCCCTATAGTCATATCTGTCTTTGTCTGACTTAACAGGCAACAAGAGCACCTCTGGTATTTTACCCTGATCAATAATAAATAAACAAGACCAGTCATTTGTGTTCTTCGGGATTAAAGAGAGCTGTGTGCAAAATGCTGAATATGTATTGCCTGGGAGAGCTTGCTGCCTGCAAAAATAAGCACTTCCCTCTCACACGCAAAAAAGTTGAGCCACCTTATCTAGGTTAAAGGATTAATATTTTTCTATGACAAAAATACTACAACAATATTTTCTAAAATATTGTTTTTATTCTTATCTACATGGGGCTCTGGGGCTATTAATTTCCAGTGGTTCCAATACTTTGGTCCAGATTAAGACTATCTTGACCTTTCATGGATTTCCATGAAATGAAAACATAAATCCTTTTGGTATTGGCAATGCCTTGTCACTTAACCAATGAAATATCTAATCGACTGTAATCTAACAATATAACATCTAATGGATAGGTTTTCACAAATATTGGTTCAGATATTCACAGTTCCCCAGCGATGTACCCGTTGGTGATCCCCTGATTTTTCCTCTTGTGCCACCATTTGGCCCAGAGTGAAAAATCTTGAAAATGATTATTATTATTTAGCGCAGACATATACAGTAAGCTCACCACAAGATGATGTGTAATAACTTTGCTGATTTCCTTATATGTCCTCCAGCGCCACTATCAGATTAAGATTTCAGTTTGTCCTATACTTTGGTTTATGACCAAATATCTGCAAAAGTAATGTTAATCCCATCAACCTCAGTTATATTTCATGTTTATTACCAATTACTGTAGCAAATAACATACTAACATGCTAAAAGTAAGAAAGAGAGAAAGAAAGTAAAGAAAAGACAGTAAACATGGTAAACATTAAAAATCAGCATTTTAGCTCTGTCACTGTGAGAATGCTGGTGTTCAACTATTTACATCTTGGCTAGCATGGCTGCAGACTGCAGACACAATGACACACACACACACACACTCTCTTTGGGACAGGTTTAGTCTTGTTCAGCTCGCCCTTTTCTCCTCTGATGTTGACTGTGGACAGGATGAGTAAAGTGCAGCGGGGGCTGACGACAGACTAAATCAGAGATTGGGGTTTGGTCAATAAGCAGAGTAATCAAAAACACAACCATCATAATCACAGCGGTTGTGATCGCCATAATTATAGAGCTGACACGAGTGCTAATCAAAATGCAGACAGTAGAATAATTGAATTTGGATTTTTTTATCTAGCTATTTTTTCCATCATTCTGTTTTTTTTTATCGTTTTACTGAGATACTGGCTGCATTTTAAAGATAATGATAGACAAACCCTTCTTTCTGAATTTCTGAACTCTTCTGTGAATGACATGTTTTTCTAAAATGGATACAACAGGGGCTAAAATTACTATTCAATACACAGCAGCATTGGTTTGAGTTTTCTGCCTTTGGCAGAAAAATTTAAAAGGGCCACCTGCCACACATAATAACAGGAACTTAGTGAGAAAGTGTTATTTTGAATGCCTCAGTTATAGGTAGTTAGTTTGCTTCTCTTTTCAGCCTGTTGGAATGTTTTTCTCTATCCCTGATGGCACAGACTTTCTCTTGACCGTTTCGATGATTAACTGTTAATTGTAACAACTTAGCTGACTCTGACTCTCTCATACTGTGTGTTATTTCTATGTGGCATTCATTGTAGGAGTTCCACAAAAAAAGTAAATTATGTAAAAAGTGTAATTACAGTAAGAACAAACAGAAAGTTAACATAATAGGTTGTTTGCAGTCATGATTCCAATGAAGTGCAAAATCCACATGGGTTATGTTCTAGTTTAGACAATGTTATTTTACCTTTGACGTAGTGGTCACTGCACACACAAGCATTATCCAACTCTGTAACTCTGTACATAACAACTTTCTATATCAATAAAGTCTCCTCTTTGTTTTGTTGGTTTCATACTTCAGCAACCATAAATGGCAACTAGTAATAAATAGGGACGGACAGAAATTAATATACAAATATTTTAATTGTCAAATAATTATCAATGCCATTTTTTTGGGACAAAAATAATAGAAATGTAGGCGTTCCAGCTTCTTATATGAGATTTATTTTTTGATGTAGTCTTTTGTGAAAGTAAACTGATTTAGGGTTTTGAATCTTTTTTTGGAAAGGTTTTTCCACTATTACCTTAAATTTTATAAGGAACATTATTTATCCATTGTCCAAACTGTCCAAACTGTCCAAAATAACTGATAACAAGATAATCAGCAGCTGTAGTGTGAACAACAAGTATGCTGGTGACCATTAAATGGAGTGAATTGCGACTGTTTCTATGGTGATTAGGCACTGGAATACAAATAAAATGGCATTGTGAATTATTGTGACTTTGACACAGTGAAGCCCAGACACATTCACAGCAGTCACTGTATAACAGATGAGGAGAGAAGAGACTAAAACAACAAAAAAGACAAAAAAAAAAAAAAGCTAAAAAGCCATAATCTCTGGGGTGCTCTTGTTAAAATGTAGATAAAACAACAAATGCTGCACTTCCTCTCTAGATGACAGAAGTTTTGTCCAGATTGCAGCATGCTGGAGGCAAACACAAACGCACAGCGAGGGAGAGAAGAGGAGGAGATGACAAGAAATGAGGTTTGTGGCTGTGGAGGTTGAGGTTAATGAATAAAGCAATAATAAAAATCATGTGATGCCAAACCATCCCGTGTCCCACTGGCTCTCCGATAAGTGCGGATGCAGTTTCTGACCAGAGACAGAAAAATCACCAGTGACATTCAGGCTGCAGGCCAAACAGCTAATAGGCTCTTCCCTGCTTATCAGTACACTGCACTGTCTGACAGCCCAGAGGACACACACAGACACAAGTATGCACAATCAAAAGAAATGAGTGACAGAACTGAACTTTGAAAATGCGTATGTGTGTGTGTGTGTGTGTGTGTGTGTGTGTTTCTCTGATGTGCCAACCTGATGTGTCATGATTAGCTTATTAACTTAAAACATATACTTTGTTTGTTTCTGGTCAATCCACAGGTCAGGTTGTTCTGGTCATTGCATTTCATTACATCAAAGGAGGAAGATGGAGCACCAGCTACAGCAGAACAACATCTGTGGTGTCTGGAAGGGACTTAAGACCATCTCGGGCTTCAAGGAGCCAAAGTCCCAGCCTGTGGGAGACCAGGGGTGTCCACTGCTCCTCCTGTGCGCCCTCCCCCTCTCTCATGACCTTCAACTCACAACCACCCGACACATCCAGCTCACATCCTGTCCTGTGCCCCTCCCCCCCATCAACACCTCCCTGCTCCATGGCCTGTCCCTCACAACACACCAGGTGAGGAATGCCCTGAAGAAGAACAGGGCTAGGAAAGCGGCGGGTCCGGACACCATCAGCTCCAGGCTCCTGAAGTCCCGCGCAGACCAGCTGTGTGGGATTTTTGCGTACACGTTCAACCTGAGCCTGAAGCTGATGGGAGAGTGCCGCAGCTCTGGAAGACGTCCTGCATCGTCCCAGTGCCAAAGACACCGCACCCCAAGGAGCTCAACAGCTACAGGCCAGGTAGCTCTGACGTCTCATCTGATGAAGACGCTGGAGAGACTGGTCCTCGTCCCATCTGCGCCCGCTGGTTGAGCTCCTTCATGGACCCGCTGCAGTTCGCCTACCAGCCTGACATCGGGGTGGATGATGCCGTCATCTACCTCCTTCACACCTCCCTCACTCACCTGGAGAAGGCTGGAAGCACTGTGAGGATCATGTTCTTTGATTTCTCCAGTGCATTCAACACCATCCAGCCCAGGCTGCTGGGGGACAAGCTGCAGCTAGCTGGGGTGGACCATTACCTCACTACATACATGGATTTTGGACTACCTCTATATTTTATTATTATTTTTTATTTTATTCTATGTCTTGCATTTCTTACTGTCTATTTTCCACTATGTGTTTCTCACTGCTGTTGTGCCATAAATTTCTATTTCCCGCTGTGGGACTAATAAAGGAATCTGAAATACTGTGTATATTTACATCTAAAATGTGAGTATGTATTTGAGCAACCAGGCAAAATTACTGCTATAATCAGAAAAAAGCTTTTGAAAACCTGACAGTTTGCTGTATTGAGCACAAAATGAGCCAGTGACTGAAAATCCATGACACACCGGGCCTGGACGGGTTTCATGTATTTATTTATTTATTATCAATTCTGCTGTACCTACTACAGAGGCATTTCAGTTTCATAATTTAGACTGGTACAAACAACCACACACACACACACAAGTAACACTGTTCTTGAATTGGCACAAATATAATTCTAACATGGCGCTTCATTCAAATGAAGGGGGCGAGGGGGGCGGAGGCGATAACATGAGACAGAGAAAAGGGAGAGAGCAAGGAGAAAGGAAGACATGCCTTAAAGAAAACATGGCTGTGGAAAAAAAAAGAGGTAACAGAAAGGGTATTGAAAGGGTATTGAAAGGGGGGAGGGGGGGAGGGATGTGAGGAGAGACAAAGACTCCAGTGGTAATGATGCAACAGGAAGAAGAAGCAGGACAAACTACCGGCGTCGCTGCTTGTCTCTTCTTTCCTTAAATTCTATCACTCTCATTTAGTCTTTGTTCGGAGACACACGGCTACTTCTTCTCCTCACTCTCCACCTTCCCTCTTTCTATTAAGATTGAAGATTCGTGTGTTTATGTGTCCTTCTGGCTGCTGTCGGCTTCCACAATTAACCGTGAATCATCGACTTAAATCTGTCTGCTACCATTTCGTTTCTCTTCTAACTCATAAAGTCTGGCCAAGGGAACATCAAAAAACACACATCACAGTAATAAGCAGATTCTGGAGTTCATTTACAGAAAGGAGGCAGAATGCGGTAAAAAAAAAAAGGAGATTTGCAGGCAGTCATTAATTAGCATTAAAATTTCATGAAGTGATTGCAAAAGAAATCAGTGTTTAATTGTGGCCATCATTACCAATGGCTACTAAAAACCAGCATGACTGGAACTACTTTTTCACTCAAGTCTAAATTTATTCTTTTGTTCACTGGTGAAATACAGACCCCATAAAGACAAACATTACTGCTCTACAGTGTATTTATACTGTGTAACACTGATATAATGAAGCCCCTGTTGTTTTCATCCATTACTCTTGTTTCTCTTCATCTTGTTTTCTCGACATACCAGCCGTTCATCTCACTTACTGCATGTGTACCGCTTGTTTATTTGCGCTCTTATAACAGAGGTGGGCACTCTCTGTTAGGATAATCTCCATCCCAATCTCCGCCATTAATTATCAGATCTTAATGGACAATGATAAACAAAGATTTCACTGTGTTGTTGTCCTTCAAAAAAGAAACCCACAGGTTACAATCTTCCTTCTCTCCTCTCGAATTTCTCACCCTCTCTCTTCACTTGCCTAAAGCAAGGGAGGAAATCTCAAAGTCAAACTGGGTTTTATTTTATGTTTAAATAAAACACTTAGAGGGAATAAAAATAGCTTATCAAGGTGTAAAGTCACTGCTTCCCAATTAGTCTTCTGTCTTCTAATGCATACCTGTATGTCTAATATAATGTAATGTGTGAGTTCTTATCCACAGTGCTAGCAGAATGCAACACACTTTATCCTCTCTTAGGGGGCGGAAGTTATTTTTGGAAGCTAGAAAAACCTAATTGTAATCTCCAGTATCTACCTGAACAGTCTCTATATGAGGCGGAATAATAAGCCTGATATAATATGCAGAGCGACTGGGATCATCGGCAAGTTGCTGTGAAAGACTGCTGATGAATTGTGTGCAGCGTGACTCCCTATTGCTTCGTGACAGCACATTCTTGTGTGGCAAGGGTTTGATGAGACACTTCATCTTCTGCAAACCCAATGACATCAAAGTGCCAAACAGCTGCATCCGATTCGGCTTTATAGCATCATTATAACCTCTATAAACCCAAAGATTACAGTAGCCTTAACGAGTTTCTTAACACAGTGTTTTAGTGTGCCGCGCTGCCTGGTGACTGAACTAATAAAAATGATTGTGGTGAAATCAAACTTGACAGAGTTTACAGTGTGAGTACAGACTTTACAGGGCGAAGGATAGAAAAGGTCAGCTAAGCTTCAGAAGGAGCAGCGATCCAGCCTGCCAAAGTGCTGATGTGCGACTCCGAAGTAAAAACTGAATAGAAATATCAGTAAACATCGGTAAACAGACTCACACTCCAGAGAACAACCTTGACTTTCTGATGCTTGTAGAAGCTTTCACTGCTCATGTATTGTAGATTCGGTGGAAAATGTGCCATACATTCTGACTTCGGATGAAACAATGGACTGATGAAACATAGTCAATTTCGCTACATTATCCACACAGCTGACACATGCGGTGACACAAGTTTGTTTGTTTGTTTGAGTGAGTGAAAAGACAGTTTAAAGTACAGCTTGGCACGCTGACACCTTCACTTGGCTCTTCCTAGCGTGGTTATTTATCACATCCACATACTGCAAGAGCGGTATCTCCTATGTGTTATTGGGTAAATGAAAATGTCAGTGGTGCTGCAATATGAATGATATGACATTGTATTGCTGTTGACAGACTCCTGTGTTTAGACACACATTTGAAAGACAGAAGACAGTAAACATGTGTATGCATGTGCGAGTATGGTTATGAGTCGGTATGTTTTTTTTTTTTTACATTTACTGTTTTGCTCATTTTAGCTTTCTCTCGTTGTTCATATTACATATTTCATCACCAGGTCAAAATTTGGATTTTCCAATACAAAACCTATCACATTCCCATCGGCCCATTATTCGACTGAACAATACATTGCAAAGGTTAGCATGCTGAAATGCTAAGCCAACATGTGAACCTGAATTCGTCAGAAAGGTGTTCAAGGTAAAGCACTGAGTGTGGTCAGAGTGGAACTGGTGGTAAGCGCTAGTTGTTTTCCAACCAAAACAGCAGAGTTGAATTTGTCACTATAATTAGTGACATATTGGAGGTTTAATGTTTTCTTAAACAGCAATAAGTGCCCATTGCCCAAAGCTGCTCATCTAATCAGCTCACTGTGGCTGCTGCTTCTTTTTACCAGTCCTCCCTGAAGAATTGTAAACTTATTTGCTGACCAAAAACTACCCAATAATGTCCACATCTTCACAAAGAGCTATTTGTATAAACCTATGAGTTAGCAGTCACCAAAGTCTGTGTTTACGGCGCAAGACACTACAGCTCTATCATGGTGAAAGCCAAAAAAAATGTAATTTCAGAGGAAAGCTTTAATTGCAAGGAAGACAAATAATACAGCCATAAAATAAAAAAAAAAAGAAAATGAGGACAGAGAGGATGCTGACAAAATTATCCTCACTCCACTGGTAACCTGGAGAAAGAATGACAAGGTGATGGACTTTATGTAAACCCACAATGGGAAGTGAAACTTATACCAACAAGGTCCGCTGGCAGCTCTGATAGATACAAACATGCATGCAAGCAACAAGGTGACATGCTGGATACTGATTGGCCTTGAGGGACCTGAATCCTTCCACGGGGGAGGATATTTTGACTGTTGCGGTTTTGTGGCGTGTCCTTGGAGAGGAGAGGAGGGTCTCATAATTACGCTCTGTAAGTCTGTAAGTGTAAATCCAAATTTTGATTCTAATTAGAGGCTCATTTTAGTCAGTGGGTGGGTGAGGTGGTGGGGCTTGGGGGGGGCAGGGGGGTTGTTGTTATGATAGATTCATAAGTCCAACCTAACTCCTTGATTTCTCTGTTGGACTCACTGATGAAGAGACTCACAAGTCAGGCACATCCGCGAGATGACTGTCCACTGTGCTGGTGTGTGTGTGTGTGTGTGTGTGTGCTGATGTTTTGAAATTGAACAGCTGCTTTTATAGTATTGATTCAAGCAACCCCTCTGCCATGCAAACATGTGCATGTGCGCACACAGGAGAGCAGCTTCAGACATCTTATCTTCCGTTTGCTGCTCCCCACACCAAAGGGAGTCAACGTGCCTCTGATACAAACACAGGGTGCAAAGTCAGAAACCAACACATGCACACACACACAGGCACTGCATTGTTTAGAGGGCTTTGTTCTCCAGCTTAGTTACAGGGGTAAAGGGTGCAAAACGGAAAAGATAGTGAGCTCATAGAGAAATCCTGAAGGTTTAGCGACTACATTGAGAAGGCCAGGAGTGCACACACACACACACACACACAGGCACACACACACACACAGTTCCACATTATACAAATAAGATCACAATGGGAGATGAAACTGAATTACACATTATTTAACTAAGACTCTAGTTGTTAATTTGTTTTATCGCATAACTTGCTCAAATTTGCTGTTCAGTTCTGTCTGATTGTTAAACCAAACAGAGGCTGCTCAGTTTTTAAAGGTTCCACTTTAAAACTACACAGGGAATAAAGCAGAAGAGAAACGTCTGGAAGTTTCTGTCCGTGGTGCTGAAATTAACTGAACAGTAAACTCCATACAAAGATACAATAATAATGTTTTATTCTACAGTCGGACACACTATTTGACTTTAGCCCTCCCTAAAAAGATCATGATTACAATAAAATAAGACATAATGGGATAGGATATAACTCCCTAAAACAAATCCCTAAGAAACAGGCCAGCGTCTTAAACAACTCTTCTTTGTTGATTTGTGTGTAAGTTAAGAAGCTATAACAGGACTTAAGACTTTTATGTAGTTCAGTTACACTTCATGCTACATAAATCACAACTCCACGGACTGCAATGAGGCCCTCCACTCCAAAACACTCCAGACAAGCAGAATAATCTTTGCAGTATCACTCCTACTTAAACTTGTTGCCAAAAAAAAAAAAAAAAAAACACAGCAGCTTAGAAAAAGTACAGACTGAGGACTACAATGATCAATTTGGCACATCTTTCTGTCAACCTCATCTTTCGGTCCGACCCTCTTTTCTCGACCCTCAACCTCTCTGTCACACTCGTTCTTTCTCTTGTTTGCCTTCTATTTATGTCTCACTACAGACACTCAGGAGCAACACAAAACAACAGAAGAAATCCTCTGAATTATTGAAACAGATGTGGCACCTCTCTCTTTCTCACACACACACACAGCCATGCAGGCTGACATAACCAAAGGAAAGTTGAAGTGCATGCCCCCGTGGGACAAAAGCAGATAATGACCAATTCAATGTGACACAGTTCTGGAGAGCAGACACATCAGAGAAGGAGAAAGGCAGGAGGTTCACGTGGAAAGACAGATGAAAAGGAAAAGAATGAAACTGCAGGAGATGAGGTGAGGAAGAAAGATTCAAAAGAATAAAGTACAGAGGGAAGGAAAGAGGAAAAGGGCCGGGGAATGAAACATTTCAAAGAGACAAACAAAACAAAGAAAGAGAGCGGATAATGTGTTTTACAGTGGAAAAGACAGGCTACTTTAAAATGTAATCTGAGAAACATGGATGGTGACTTTTCTGAGTCAGATGTCAATGTGCAATCTCCTGTATAACTAAAAGACAAAAATGAACTTTTACCTTGTTAAAGTGCACATTTTCAGTCTGGATCCCAATTCCAACCCATTAAAAATGACTGTTTTTACAGTTACCATTTAATTAATCAGACTTTGACACTTTTTATTTCTATAACTGAGCAGAGAGAGGAAATTAGAATAGTGAGGCGAAGAGTATAATGTGAGTATATTTACATAATTTATTTTAATGTAAATGGTTAATGGAGCAACACAAGTAGGTGAAAAACAGCTTCAATTAAATAATTCACCATTTGTGAGATAAACAAAAACTTATTAGTGTAATAGCATTATTAGCGTTATGAATAATTACATAATAATGCCCCCTCCAGTTTTACATTTTCTCTAAAATACCTTTAACAATGTCCTATTACTGTCCAACTGCCAAAATGCAGATGAGAGAAGCTCTGCTGTGATAAAAAGGTAAAAATCTTTGTCGCCTTCTGTTATTACGGTGTGCTCACAGTAATTACGCTTTATGACCAGTAGGAACTATTTTTACACACTGACCTGTTCTCTTCTGGGGCAGGTTGTCGGGACCGGGGCGTGAGGATGACTGAAGAAGATTCTGGATTAAAAAAATACAATTCTCCCTAAAAGAGATGACATTACTAGCTGCCTGTCATTACTAGGTAGAGCTTACAGCAGTCACCATGAAGATGAAACACAGTGTGAAAGAAACGCAGTCATTATCAGTACTGCGGTACTGCATGCAGGGTAATGATGATAAATGATTCACGGAATCAAGTTCAATTAGTCCTTTGTCTTAGAGTGTTTTATATTCCTCACTGTAGGTACAAAAGGGAACAGTGAATATGATAACATGGCATTATACAAAAACGTTGCATGTTTTCTTGGGTAATTTACATTCCTTAGTAATTATCTGATAAGATAAGAATAGCTCATCTTAAAGACTACCATCAGTACCCTACTGAACATGGTAGTCTTTAAGGTGAGCTATTCTCAGATTCTAGCCTGCAAAGCTGAGTTACTCATGTTCCAAGGACCGACCTATACAAACTGAGACAAGATTGGCCAGTAAACTGATAGTCTGTTTTAACTCAACAGACAAAATCTACATTTGGTGAGAAAATGGTGAGAGATTAATCTTGATCCAATAAGAGGAAAAATCATGTCATGATTTTTTACGTATACGTATGACTCTTTGTGTGTCTAATGGTGTTGGTCTTTTCAAAGTCTTACTGATTAAATTAAAGAGGCCCCCCGCCCCATTTACACACACACACGCACACACACCTACACACACACACACACACACACACACACACATACAAGCCAGTATGCACACAAGAAATCAGTGCAGCAAGTAAAAAGAGGCAGAGTTTGTGAGCTGGACTGGTGTTAGTGTCAATATGTGCAACACTTCATCAGCAATTAATGGAGCATAAAACTTGAGAGTGAAGAGACAGGAGACTGAGCACCACCAAACATAGCAGAAAGAGAGAGAGAGAGAGAGAGAGAGAGAGAGAGAACAATAATATGCAAGAGTAGAATAGCTGGAGGAAGGAATGAAAAAGAGAGAGCGAAACATGTTACACCAACCTTTGACTTACCACACTGAAGTACTGGCAAAAAAGTTCCCACTTTGTGAGTCATTGTGAAATAGAGGAACATTTGAATGGTGGCTGCACACCCCAGTGGGAGGAGCTGGACGTGCTTCATGAGTAACGACAC
This sequence comes from Scortum barcoo, assembly GCA_023238725.1. Lineage (NCBI taxonomy): Eukaryota > Metazoa > Chordata > Actinopteri > Centrarchiformes > Terapontidae > Scortum > Scortum barcoo. The sequence goes on from CM041554.1 coordinate 15,980,507, forward strand.
AAAACCTTGGAGTCACCTTCAGTACGTCTTATAACCATGCAGGCGCAGCAGACAACAACATTAATGACTGGGGTTTTAACAACAAACAAAATAAACCCTACTGATTCCCAAAAAAGCAAGTAATAACACGGATTGATTTTTTCTGCCTGTGGTCCCTGTTACATTATTAGAGACAATCTCGTCTGTACTTTACAGATTAGTAGCGCACCTCCTAGTGTTCTCACCTCTCTTCATACCATCTCTCACCGTTCACCCTCCCGGTGATGCTGATGGGAATTAGATTATCTCTGTGGCAGACTTCTTCTGCCTGTTGTTCAGCACCAAGTGATCTAATTTGATGCTTTATGTTACAGCCTGGCAGCCAAAATGTTAGGTCCTCATGTGTCCATGTCAGTTAGCACAATAATTGACAGCTATATGATTCTAACTGAGGAAGACACGAGCACAAGGTGAATTACTGTACATTAAAATGCATATCCCTGTTGTGCATCTTCCTGAGTTGGTAATTAATATGCTCCTTTATATGTGTCATATCGTGTTACTCTTACTGTAACCCCAGGTCCCACTGACGCGAAGCACAGGGAGACTAGGCTGCCACCGATATAAAATAAATACATGCTGTTAGGTCCTTAAGCTTTTAAGTGTAAAACCACTTCAGGGAAAGGTTATCTTCAAGATGTGTCAGAATATGCTTTTGGATATAATCACTGAAAACGCAGGACTTAGTGTCAAAATATGCAGAATCCACACACACACGCACGCACACAAAAAAATAGAAAGACGTTATAGCAAATGGCAGCCCCTGAGAGACTGTCAGAGCTTGCCAAAGAAATGACTGCTGATAAAAGATGACAATATCTAATCCTCGTCGAGGGACTCAGCTGAGACAGGCGCTCTGTCTCTTTCATACATACAGAGAGCAGACAGAGCTTCGGAGCCGGTGGATGCCACACAAGCAGGCAACTAGGCATACGATGCTTATTACACGCAGACAGAGATGTACATGCAGAAGTAATCCTCACAGGTAAGGCACCTGCTTGCCTTGACAGCACTTAGGCAGTAAACAGTCGAGCGCCATGTCAGGGCTGCAGAGAAAAGGAGGGAACAAGCGAGGCTGGGAGAGGAGCGGGGCAGGCGGGAAGTGAAAAGCCTCTGAGGAGAAACAAACAATGAGCTTAGAGGCAGACAATAGCCTTTCCACCTGTTTAGGATCAAAGTAGGCATGTTTGATTGGCAACTGCACCCTGTCTGTCATGTTTGTGTACAGGGATTTTGACGAGAGGCTGAAGAGATGGAGATGAAATAAAAGTGAGGAGGAGATGCCAAATTTAACAAAGTCTCAACAGGGATTTGTCGTATTCTCTGCTGGATCCCACCGACACACAATGTCCATCCAACTGTCCTTCCATGCATCCATTCCTTTGGCTATGATGCATTTCCACGCTGCAGTGGCAGCAGGCCAAGCAAGGTAGTCCAGAGGTGCTGATGGGATGTATCATCTCTTTGGCATGTTCAAGGTGAACCACTGGGCATTCTCCCAGTTGGGTATGCCCAAAATACCACCACAGCTCAGCCTTAGTTGGTTCTTTCAAATCAAATCAAAGGAGCGCTGGTTCTATTGTGAACTTGTCAACCTCTCCTTCTTCCCGGGCACAGACATCCTGCAAAGGAAACTCCTTTCAGCTGTCTGTATCTGAAATCCTCAACACTTAATACTAGGTAAATCAACTTTGTACATACTGGAGGTCTTGCAGTTTCTGTGTCCCAAACTTTAAACAGATGCAATTAAATTAATTGTAACTTTCACACTAAGACAAAGATGTGTAAGAAAGACACACTATGTGAAAGAGCCTGGTGAAAATTTGCTCTTCTACTGGCTGATTCTCAGAAGCACAAATGGCCATTCCAACAAGACACCAGACAAAACAAATGCCCCTTATCGTGGCGCAGGTGGCTCAGTGGTAGAGAGGTATGTCCGAGGCCCCGATGTCTCGGAAAATCGGACCTCGGTTTGACTCCTGGCTGGGGTCCCTTTGCTGCTTGTCTTCCTGCCCTCTATCTCTCTCCCGTCTTTCCTGTCTCTCTCTCTGACTGAAAAAAAAAGCCCCTTATGACAAGATATTCTGCAGTTGGATCTCCAGACTGGCAGGATAGGTCGAGTGGGGACAGTGAAAAAGTAGAGCTTGGGCCTCACCTATAATACTGTGGTGCCCTTGAGGGAGGATTCTCCTATAACCATCAACTCCTCCAGCAGAGAAGCTCAGTGACCAAAGGGTCAGACTGTGTTGCTGTGCAATGTCAAGGTGGGAAAAGGTGAAACTATGAAAGTGAACAGGCCCTTCATGAGAAAGAGAGGGGACCTAAGTAAGGTCACTGAAAAAAAACCCCAGGAAATTAAGGTTTCCCATCATAGATCAAAAGAAAGTGATTACACAGAAAAATACAGAATGCTCAACAACAGTGAAATGTATGTAATGGAAAGGATTTATATACTCAGTATTGAAATACACTCCAAATTAAAAGTGTATTTGATGATATAAGCACTTAATAGCACAACTCACACTCTTAGTTACCCAGATTCAGAGCTGTCAACAGCTGCATCAGCTATTTTTATGTGATCACTTAAGCAGTACTGTTGGTGAGTCTGGTTTTAAATATGGTTGACGTGTCACCAAAGCAGATTTCGCACTGCGAAATAAGTGTTCTTTCACTTTCCAGTGCATCCACAGGGAACTCTCAGCCGTCAAAACATCACTGCTTCCTTGCTGCGTTTGCCTGACACGTCTTCCCCCTGTGCATTTCATCACCTGTCTTTGCTAGAGGTGGTTGAAAATGTCTAGATGGCGTTGGGGAGTAGTCTATTCTTCTCTCCTCTTATGTTACATGGCACGTCCCAAAAAGCACCCTCACATTCTTATTGAATACATCTCCAACTGCTTGTTTCCTTCTCACAGAGAAAGCCTGACTTTGGTATATGGAAAAACATTGATTGCAATGGAGGTGAAGTCTAAATTTCACTAATATACACTTGAGCCCAGGGCTGCCAATAGTTGACCAACTCTCTTAAGTTAGCCAATCACAAGCACAAGAACGATAGCATCGTGTCCTTCGTGTCAATGAAATAGCGCTGCCACTCTGGATTGTTTTCATTTGCAATCAGTTTATAATTGTTTTTCCAATTAATCATTTGTATAGTTAATGAAACATTAGAAAACATTTTTTAAAATGTCTGTCAACATTTGCTAGTCTGAAGTGACTAGAGTCCAGCCAACAAACGAAAACTCCAACGATATCTAATTTACAATGATTTAATGGAGAGAGAACAGCTGAAAGAGAAGCTTTAACCAGAAAAAGTAAAGCATTTTGCTTAATAATCGATTTAAATGATTATTTGAAATTTGTTTCAGATCAATTTTCATGACACTAAGCTGCCTGGGCCAATTAGCAAAACACAAACAACAGTCAGGTGAGTTGGAAGCTGCGGACTAAATAGCACATATTGAATGGCAGATATAAACACATATGATTATCCATGGGCCATACAGCTCTGGTCTGTGGTACTCTTCAGCTGGCTGAACATCAGTCATCAGTCATAAATATGGCAACAGCAAATGTATAGACCCCATCACTTAAAACCAATCACTTATGTAATTTTGTGGCTATTTACACACAGAAAATATAAAAGTAGGATGGCTTGGTATATCAGTGATATGAGTGGATGGCTATGTGTTGTTACACTACAGTATACAGTTTTTGTTTTTTTCCTATGAGTGATGTGAACTTGGTTATGTGTCTCTGTATTGGTACTGGATTGGATCTGTCCTCTTGAGAAGACACAGCTTTCACTTCTGCTTCCCCTGCGACTTTCCCATGGTCCACGAGCATTAAGGTGAGCTGGGTTACCACTGATCAATACTTGGAGCACATTGAAACTCAAATTGATGCAGATCTTTGATTTTTCTTGACTCCCCCCATTCCTTTGCCAGTGTGCCATCCCGGTCAGTTGCTTGTAGACATGGATTTTCTTTGAAAGGCGCCTTCTTGGCTGCTGCTGGAGGCTCATTTAGCCAGTGGTGTTCAATGAATGCAGCTGTGGGGTAAATTTACATATAGATCAATGTAGACACATGGATGTGCATGTACATAAGACGCTTAGGGTGGCTCACATTTCCCACACAAGCAATAAGATAAATTATATTCATACAGTTGGATTTAAAAAAAATTTGAGCAATACAAAATGCTCACATTTGAAAGTGCATAGCTCATATCCAGTACAGTGTGTGCTTATACTGTGCTGTGCATAATAATATAAATGATCCCTTGAAAATAGAAGGTAGAATACAAAATAAAACAGCAAAACAACTTCAGTCTTACTCGTCAGAATATAATTAGAGCGATCTTAAATTTGCATAATTACTAGTCAAATTGTAAATGAATGTTTTGACCAGTCATAAATAAATTAAAGCCATATGGAATGTGAATTTTGTCATGCTAAAACTGTGCATGATAAAACATCAATATCTCATTATTTACTGAACAACATTTATGCCAACACTGGAATATCTGGGACAAGTAGAAACCGGTTGAAAATACCCGCCATTACGATACAGTGGCCACGTTCTACTGCTACTGTCGAAACTGTGACATGAAACTGTATTTCTAGATATCTAAAAAAATAAAATACTTATGGATAGTCAGTTGTTAAAAGTCCCTACAGCTCTGATGCTTACCCAATAAGATGCCCTGGGATAGATCAAAACATACAAGTTCCTCAGTCTTTGTTAAAGCTGCATTTTCAACAACCTTTATACATAAAGACCCTACTTCATGTCACTATGCTTCATGTAAGATGTACAACAACTCAGCTCTTCTATATGAAATGAAAATCTGTCTGTTTCATTCCCTTCCCTGGGTGCTAATAAAATCCCTGGTGCACTAAGGCACTTTTGGGAAATCTACTCGTTCTATTGTGTACCAGGTCAGCCCTCTCGTAGCAGGACGCTCTCAGGGGGACATCAGATGCCCGTATCGCATCAGCCTGCTCACCTCAATGAGGAGCAGCAGCAACTCAGTTCACTCGAGGTACCTCCTGATTGCAGAGCTCCTCATCCTGTCACGGCAAGTTAGGACCATTGCCCTGCAGAGAAACCTCTTTTCAGCCACTTGCGCATGTGGCTCATGTTTTTCTGGTCACCGCTAAGAGCCATGTTTCATCACTCCAATCCTTTCTCATTCCCCGAGGATCACTTTCCGATGCCCTCTTACTCAGTTCCCATGCTTAACAGAGAGAGACACAGAGGGGAAAAAACAGGTAGGTAGCTGGAGCTCACAGCACAGACTGCTCACCAGTGATGTGTGTGTGTTTGTATGTGTGAACAACAATGACTGTGAACATGAACGATCTCATTAATGAAGAGATGTCTATTAGTGCCTGTTTTGAGTTAGATGTGTTAATTGCTGATGTTGCAGACAAGTCCAAAAAATATTATTTTTAACACTCCATGGCACAAGAAGGCCATAATATATTTGTATGGGTTTGTGTCAATCACTCACACTCTGAAATATGTATCTAAATATGTGGACAGCAGTCCAGCACAATACAGTGTTCATTCATTTGTAATCAACTGCACTGTACTGACTCTTAGCTGACTGGGGATTACTTGATTTGTTGTTCAAAACAAGTTTCAACAAGTTTCAAAAGAAGTGTAGATATATATATATATATATATATATATATATATAGATATAGATAGATAGATATATAGATAGATAGATATAGATATATAGATAGATATAGATATATAGATATACATATATAGATATACATACATACAACAGGAGGATACTGATCTTATATACAACAGGGAAAGCTGACTACACACAACACATTCAAAGAGACAGAGAGATAGCAATTCCCAGTGGCACTTATATGAGCTTATCTGTGAGTGAACAATCCATATTGACCACTGTGTGTTGGTTATCTTTTGTTTGTGTGCCTTTTTGATTTTGAATTAATATGTTTTTCTAAAATAGTGTTTCCAGTGATTGATTGAGTGAAGTAGCTGTTGACATCGGTTGCAATGGGTTGGATGGACAAAACTAACCTGTAATGAAATAAGCATCTATTCAACCCTCAATCCTCTGCTCTGGCTTTAACGTCAATTGAATTTCAGCCAGCTCCATCAATGCTGTTTTACAACAGTTTCTACAGGCTGTCTACATTTACTCACATTTATGACTTTTCTTTTTAATAATTAAATTTTTCACAAAAGCAAAATTGCAGTGCAGTCATTTTTATTCTGTTACTGTGGTATCAAAGTTTACATGGACATTAGTGTTGAATAAGTGTCTGGACTGCAGGGCATATGATGTCTTATTTTCATCAAATTGGAGATAAATGAGCTTTTCTCAACATTACAAAAAAGTGTTTTCTTGCTGGCAGCACCTTTGTGAGTATTATATTCTGAGGCTGGTAATGTGGCAGCTGTGATTTGTAACTGTACCTCTCTTTTTCTCCAAGGCTCGGTCAGAGTTTCATTTCATCACTGTTTTATATCTACTTTGCCAGTCACCCAAGAGCACAGCCATTGACATTACCCTTTAATGCTACTGTGGAGTTCAAAAAGCACAAGAACCCCTATAAAACTGCAAAACATACTAGGTTTTTGTCACAAACACATGCACAGCCAATTCCAGTAATTCCAGTAATGCCTCTTTCCGCTGTAACTGAGGAAATTATTGCAAAGCAATCCCTATGCACTCAGTTTAGACTGTCTGACCGGTAAGAGAGAGTTAAATCTGTTCTGCTTCATTCTGTTCCACAGTGCAATCCTCTTTCCTGCTCAGCTCTGTGTCTAAAGAGTCATCCTGGGATTTATACCTGGGAGACATCCTCCTGCTTAGCATCTGTGTAACAGACACACAAAAACCCACACACAGAGAAACACAGACAGCAGTAAGAAGCTGACTGTGATTGATACTGTTTGTGTTGCAAACATTTGTGCCACAGATTCCCGCTCTCTCTTCACGTCTCATTACATTGTTGCCTGTGATGCTTGTCACAACGACAGAATGGCTGTCACCCTGATACAATGACTGCTGTTATGACAGGAGAAGAGAAGAAGAAATAGTCCTCCTGAGGCTTTCCAGATGGATGAGAAAAAGTCATCAACCTGGAGCTGGAAAGGGAAATCTGCTGTGCTGCATCGCTTTGGTTTTTGTCCATTTCAGTCTAACTTTCACGTGCCTTGTTTTTGTGGCAGAAAATCACAAGGCTGGGTGGGTGCAGTTAATGTAGACACGGTCACTGGTGAAGGAGGTGGTGAATCACCCACTGGTCATGTAAAACCAGTGAGTGTCCATCTTTTGACTGACAGGCTGTCTGTCTAAGTGGGCCCCGTTGATGTTATTGATTATTCACAGCATCTCTCTAAACTTCCAGAGTGAAACCCTCAGAGAGGCCTGTTGCTCTGAGAGCTGCAACCAAAACAAATCTGCATTTACAGCAGAGCCTCTGGAAATGTTATGAAGCTCCTCTGTGACCCGGACTGAATCACTGTCGAGTGTTGGTTTCCAACATCTGAATCCGGAGATTGTACAAAAAGCTTCAAGTGCTGATTTAACATGAGTGTAAAGCTCCCCAGAGTCTTCCTCAGAGATTCATTGCTGTTATAAGAGTTCAGACTTCAGTATCTAAGAGGGCATAGAGGTACTGTATTTTGCTGTAACGGCTTCCTTTTAAAAGGAGGCAACAGGGCCAAATCATAGTTTGACTTGAGCTGTATAAACCTGTGAATAGTAGAGGCCACTGTCGAGTGTGTAAAAGTTTTTTAAGTTACCATCTGGACTGTGGCGCTCTTCTTCAAGTTCTCCCTTCTCTGTGCTAAAACTATCTAGAATACTTAAAGCTACATTACCACTTGAGAGCAGAAAAATACTGAAAGAAGCTGACAGATGCCACCATACTTCCAGCTTAAACAGTCGTTAAGTTGTTAGCGGGTATCTGCCCGTTTTCACATCATGAAGACATAAAACTATATTGGCTTTTATTTAATGTTGTGTTTCTGACCACCATAAAAGACTGAATAGAGTTTTTACCCCTTGTTTTTCTCTGATTTGGTCACCACCAATTCCTCCTGCCTCCTCTTGCTAGTAAAAGCTTTAAACCTCAAGACCATTAAACCAAAACAATCACCTGAAACTGACTAAAAAGCTGCTGCTTGCTTGCAGATCAGTTCTGATGGCTTTTTACAGTCAGATTTTTTCACCTTTGAGTCACATATCAATTGTGGCACAAGAGCTGCCTCCTTTCACCCAAGTAATTTAGCCAAAAATATGCCCTATTTTATCCATTTCTGATGCTAAAATCCTCCTACATGCTTTTATAACATCCAGAATCAACTAATGTGAGGTGCTTTGCTCGTACCTTGCTCTTGCCTGGCCATGACATCTACAAACATTTGGTCTAAAACCGCTCATAAATCCTTGAATCCCTGAACATATACCACCTGTCCTGATGATTTTTACATCGGCTGGCAATACTAGCAAGGGCTGATTTGAAAATCCTCTATTTTCCTCAATTTCACAAACTTTTTTTGGGTAGAGCCTTTGCCGATCGAGCTCCCCTTCCTCAAAATATCAACATTTTCAAATCCAGGCTGAAAACAGGTCTTTTCTCTGTGCTGGTTAAATATAATTAAACAAAATGTTGATTAATGCAGGTTTAAAACTGTATAATGTGATGAAGGGATGGGAAGCATTTGGCTTTGAAGCTCCAAAGCTGCTGATGGTTGTGCTGTGCCTCCTACCAGGTAATAAATCTGAATGCCCTTTAAAGCTTAAAGCAGGATGTTCGGTAAAGCACAGGAACAATAAAGCAGATCTACATCTCACCTCTGAAAGGGGAAAAAAAGGCAACCAATCAGAGTAGAGATTTTCCTTTGGGCTTGGGTGGAAACTTTTCCCCAGAAGGGTCATTGGAGCCCTTTTAGTGTTGGAGTAACGGTCAGAGAAAGATTTTCATGCCTGAGATAACAGATGGTGAGTATTGTGGAAAAGAGAATAAATAAAGTGCAGGTGTGTAGATTATTGGGTCAAACTGAGGTCTGTCCCTTATTTCTTTCTCCTTTTATCTCGGCACTCATGTCTCTAGTTAAATTTAATGTGAATGCCTGAAGTAAATAGCTGTGACCTCGCATTACTTCACTGTGTATGGACCACTGTGTATTTTTGCACTGTGTGTGTGTTTGCTGTGTCTGAGGCAGTCTATCTCGATCGCCTGTGAGAGACCTAACAGTGTGTGGTTTTATGGGCCTAATTCCAGTGGGCTGGTGTCAGCCAGTCAGCTCTTTTACTACAGCCTATGTGAAGCTGGTCCCCCTTCTAGCTGAATCACCACTAATCTATCAGACACTATCTGCAGACCGCTACGTTTGACATGAACACACAATCAGAAACTGGGAGGGTTGAAGGTCAGAGCAAAGTAAAGAAATGGGACACGGCACTGAGCCAAGCAGCAAAGGCCATACATGTGTCATCCTCTCCTATTTGTTTCTTTCTTTCATATTAGAGTGGAAACACTGCTGCTTTTCTCCACGGTTTGAGGTTTTGGTGGTCTTTGAGAGAGTTTGATGTAGACCATGATCAGAAAGGATTAGCTGCTAAGACGAGGAGGTCAAACACCATCTCAGGTCAGATGTCACTCTGCTCTTTTGTTGCCCTGTTCTCACACCTGTTTGAGTAACTGTTATGATAAACCTTACTTTAACAGGCTAAAAACAGTCATGTGTCACCATCCTCTGAATTATATCAAGTTCAGAAAAAAAAAATCACATAGCATCATTAGCTGCAGTGCAAACACTGGTTTAATGCTGTTGTTTATGCAAATTAAGTGCTGATTTGAAAGTGGTTGATGTGCTGATGTTAGTGGTCCTTGTAACTTATTATAATTATATGCTCATACTAAAAGCTTGAGCCATGTTTTTAAGTCCTCCATTTCACGCGTGTCTGAGGGAACAGGTAATGCTTCTGTTGGTATTTGCTCGCACCATTCACTTGCGCTTCACGTACACCACCTGAAGTGTATATTCACTGTTCAAGTCTATTTGCTCCCACCTTTCATGTGCAAATACTGTGTATCTCTGAGTGCTGCACATACTTACCCATATATGACCTTATTAGCACATCACCGACGTGCAAATAGCTGCTTATGGCTAAAAGCAGCAAAAGAAATTAAATCAGCTATTGCCACTATAATATCCTGTCTTCACAAAAGCCAATACAAGCTTAGTAATATTTAAACTGAACACTAAGCTGTAATTTGTCAAACAGAGCTGACATATTTGTCATCCTGATTGACAAATACTGTTGACGAGGAGACTGGGACAGAAATTTAGGGTGTATTTGTTGAATGCTGAATAATAATGGGTCGGTGTTGGTGGTTTTTGGTCAGCCGCTGTGTTTGTGCAAAATTTAGTCAATTAACCAGTTTTATGATAAATTAAAAAAAAAACAAGCCAGTGGTCACATGGGACAGTAACCTTTAACTGTCCTCCAACGTGCATGTGTGTGCGCCTCCCCCTACTTTCTCAGGCACTTATAGATTAGATCAAGGTTCCAATCAAGGCTGTCAGTCAGTACAGATTAAATAATTGATCACTATATAGATCCCTGGGTATACAGCTAAGTGTGTGTGTGTGTCTCTGTGTATGTGTCTCTGTGTGTGTGTGTTTGTGTGTGTGCTTTGCCCTTGTCTTATACAGTGCCTTCCTATTTCTTTTTTTTGTGTTGTTGTTATTATCTTCATACTAGGCCACAATGACCTACACACACACACACACACACACACACACACACACACACACACACACACACACACACACACACACAGTGAGACCTTGTTTCGTGGGGAAATGTATATTAGCTTCTGTTTGTGCTTGGATTGATTTTCTGTTGTCCAATTTGCAGACCTAACAGAAGCCTAATCTTTCTTTGTCCCCCTTTGTATTAATGGCCATGCTTTTTTCCTCAGCAAGGGTGACAATTACGTGTGTGCGTGTGTGTTTCTGTGCATGCATGTTTGTGTTAAATTAGACAAGAAAATGGAGTGGGAGGACAGCTGGTAGGCTTTTCTCTACCTTCAATATTCTCATTTTTTTGTGTGAAGTGCGCAGCTACACAACCACAAACCATTACTGATAGCAGGGTGCGGATATATTGATTGATTGGATGCTGGGAAGGATCAGCAAAAGGTCATTTGAAATGATGAGAGGTAAATACTGGTGTTTTAGGATCTTTCACGCTGCAGTGTGATCATTGAGTGAGACTTGCTGGGAGACCTGATATAAAAAGATGTAATGAATCACTTTAATAAATGCAATGTATCACCCTGAAAATGCATCTGTGCATTAGGCTATAAAAATGCATATATCCAATATTTTACAATGCAGTAGCTGCCAATGGGAGGGAAATGACTGGTTTGGATTCCATCTGAAGCAGACTTTACAGTACTTTAAATGTCACTGTATCCTCTGCAGCTCTCACAGTAACACAACAAAAAAAGACATTCCCATCGTGAGATAAAAAGCAGGCAATGTTGCCAAAAAACAAAACAAAACAATACCTGTCCCTCTTTGACTGAATGCCATCAGTATACCACCAATACACCAACCCCTTATCCATACCTGCCTTTGTCATTATTTCAACCCCTTATCTGTCATGTTTTCCTCTCCCCTTGTGTGATATTCGGCACAGTACAGTGTATACCAATTTCACCAATTTATTTTTGCCATGTAAATAAACATGCTAACTTTTTAGCCTAGTGGCCTTCATCAGAGCATGGAGGTAAATCATGACATTTACATACAGGAATTGGAAAGTGAATTGATTAATGGTGTGATGTCTTGTCATGTCTGTTAAGTTTCCATGTCTGTCATGTTTCTGTTTCCTGTTCTGGCTTGTCATGTTTTATTTTGAAATCCCTAACTCTCCTCTTGTTCCAGGTCCCTTTACTTCATGTCCTTGTGTGTTTCCCACCTGTGAGATTGTCTGCCCCCCTTACTGATTGTCTCCACCTGCTCCCTATCACCTCATGTGTATATATTGTCTGCGTTGCCCATGTCTTGTTGCCAGATCGTTGACCTTATCCAAAGGTTCATGTTCCTGTGTGTCTTTCGTCTTGTGTCACGTGTTCATCGATCCAGCCATCAAGCCATGACAAAGAATCCAAGTCTGCTTTTGTAAGAACTTTATTAAAAGCTTCTTTTGAAAACCAAAGCCTGTCTTTGTCCTGCATTTGGGTCCCACCTGCCTTGTGCCGGCGTAACAAATGGTAATTAACTTCCTAAGATCCCCTATACATATTTTCTCAACAATATGACAATGACTAAAATGTGAATTGTGAAATGAATAAATTCCATGTCATTTGACAACTACAGAATGCAATTCTGAAGAAATTGCAGTGTGAATGCTGACAGCTGAAAGGCTTGCCAAAAAACAAAACAAAACAATACCTGTCCCTCTTTGACAGAATGCCATTAGTATACCATCAATACACCAAGCCCTTTCAAAATTAGACATTTTGACTCCAATGCCAACAAAGAACACAATGAACTAACCATGGACACTGAGATGTATTGTTTAAGAAAAGAAATATTCATCTTTAACATTACTACCGTCAGTTATAAATCTAAATCCATGTAATGAATGGCTTGATTTGAATGTTTTCACTATGTTAATGAATTCTTTTCATTAATTGGGTGACCTCTCTGGACTGAGATTTTTTGTCTTCTTACTTAAACACTTGATTTGATTTGGAAAAGCCTGAGGGACTGAATTAGCACAAAAGCGCGCACACACACACTGACACAACATAGGCAGGCTTTGAACTTTCCTTCTCTCTGACATTTGCTCTCTGCGGCCAAAAAGTCAGAGACAAGAAAGAACGGAGGATTGTAAATTAGCTTTAATGAGCTGATAGGGCAAGAGCTTTAGAAAAATAACTCGAAGACAGGATGATGAAAGAAGAAATAGTAAGATGTCAAGAGAAAGAAGAAATCTTTGCTTTCTCTATCTGTCTATCTCTCTATCTTCAATATGTATGGTAATTGTTATCTTTCATATTAAAATCTTAAAAGAATGGGGTAAACTGCTTTGAAACAAACCTGCATAAAAATCACAATTGAAAACTAACATTTGCAGAGCAACTTTTTTTCCCCCTTTCCCTTGAGTGACAGTGGTGGACAATAACACGCTCATTTGCATTCCCCTCCCTTTTCCATATTTCCAATGTGGAGACATAAAATATGAGGGAAAATTAGCTAAAAGTGATTTGCTTCTTTTGATAATTCTGGGTATAAAGTTTAATTAAAGTAATCTGTCATCACTCAATCATTGCTGTAGCCAAGCAATCAATCAAATTGACGAACTTGTCAAGGAGGAGTCCAGTACGGATATTTTCTCCTCCGGCCTATAAACTGAATGATGGTTCATTCATTTATCTCTCTATTCTGAAACTTTCATTAGAGCCACACGGCTAATCAATGCAAATGTATGGATTCAATTACCATCTTATTTATTACTAACCGTCCCCACCCACCTACCAATACCAGAAACTGATTAACCATTTACATTTGAGTAAGGCCTGCAGTATCAATTGTGTTGTCCATTACCCCGATCAGCTGACCACAGACAACATATCAGGCACTGAAGGTAAACCACGTTATTCAACTAAAGAACATAAGGAGAAGAGGCGATGGATGAGCAGCGAAAAGCAGATTCAGCACTGGACAGATGTGTGGCATGTTTCTCCCACACCAGGCTTCCACTACGCCTTGCTTCTAAGTTATTAATAGCTGTAGATACTCACACCCACAAAGCTGCGGTATAGAAACAGGTGGGCCATTAACAGCTCATAATGTGGGCTCTATAAAGCCATATCCAGCTCAGTGCTGATGGGATGGAAACAGAAAAGTCAGTCAGCTAGAAAACACTGAGACGAGAAATGAAAAAGAAAAGCTGAAACTTACATCTGAGTTGAGGCAAACAGCTTTGTTGTCCACATTCAGGGCAACAACTACAGGAGAGCGAAGGCTTTCATTTGATTCAGGACTCCTGACTCAGTAGCTCAAACCTACTGCTGCTTTTTGTCGTTTCCTTTTATCCATACTTGCCTTTGTCAGTATTTCTACCCCTTATCTGTCATATTTTCTTCTTCCCTTGTGTGACATTTGGCACAGTTCATCTTTTTACAAACCCTAGTGTATACCAAGTATAACGTTGATTACCCAAAGATAAAAAGGTAGCACACACACAGATCTTAGGGACTTAAATCATGACATTTACATACAGGAATTGTAAGTTGAATTGGTTAATGGTAATTAACTTCCTAAGGTCCCCTATACATATTTTCTCAACAATATGACAATGACTAAAATGTGAAATGATAAATTCTATTTTATTTGACAACTACAGAATGCTATTTCTGAAGAAATTGTGGTGTGAATGCTGAAAGGCTGATGTAGTAATAAAGCTTGAATGATACCTAAAGTATATGTATGTGGAATATTCAAAGTTGTGTTTACGCTAACCTGGATAGCTGGCTAAAACGTTGTATGACTCCTGAAATGTATGAAATGAGGATTACTTGAAGGTTTTTAAATTTTTTTTGAAAGAAATATATGAAAGATGTGGAATGAAAATATATTGAGTGAAAGGCTTACACTAAACTGGATTGCTCAATAGTAAAGACGAATGATACCTGAAATGAATGAAGAATGTGGAATATTTGAAGGTTTTTGAATTTTCATGATTTTATTCACCCATCCACACACCAGTAAGAGGTTTTCTATCAAACAATTCATGAACTGGACACACAACATTGGTAACCTACATGCTCACATGCCTCCGTGGACAAGCCTATGTTGAGTAAAGACAGACAGCACTCGAAATACGATTCATTGAACATGAAACACTGTCATGAAAGCCAGTTTGGCCACTTTTTATCTTCTTTCCTCCCATTTGTTGCGCCTTCTAGTATGACACCCTTCTCCTTTTCATTCAACACAGATTTGCCTCTGATAATATAATTTCTCCAGAGGACAGCTTCCTCCCATAAATGTCACATCTGGTTTAAGTTTGGCCTGGCATTGTGTGTATATAGGGTTTGATATGGATGCATGTACTGCTCATAACACTTTTCAGCTTGGTTAAGTAAAGCGTCCTGTAACTGCAGGAAAGTAAACTACAAAATGATCGATTATGGAATCAGTTTGATAGAGGAGCCTCTCAGCAATGGGCAAAAGTAAAAAGGGTTCAATATGATACACGAATCCTGAAATTCAAGCATGACAGAATACATTTTATTGATGAAATCATTTGAACAGCTCCAATATCCGCAATGTTACATATACACGTTACAACACACTGGCATTTTTTTTTTTTTTTTAACAAATCAATGCATTCTGTCATTACATATGCACTAAATTCTTTTTTATTATTATTATTGTGTGTGTAAACCAACTGCTCCTAAAACTATTTCATCTGCTTCTAGTCTTGAGATAAAATGATTATCAGTCGTTTTAAACTGCAGTATGCATTTCTGCCTAAAGCAGTAAGCAGATACATTTACTAGACAGTCACAGGGGCTTGGGTTATTTAAATATTTTTTGGATGATAAACTCTTTTCTGCAACTTTCAGAGCAGCTACATTTCTAGCCGGAGTGCATCATGTGCTAACTGGACAAAATGATTTCCAACTGCAGTTGTCCAGCTTTCAGAGCTTGGATTGCAGCTTTTCCATATGTAACATGATTAACTAGTAAAGAGGGTTTACAGGATTACTGACAAAGGAGAAATCATGACTTTCACTCAGGAACTCACACAGTTGTGCATTACTTGTCCTTTACTTTTGTTTCTGCCTATGTCAGTCTCCCTTTTCTGTTCATACGTATTTTGTTACATCTTTCTCATTTTCGCTGCCTCAACCTTTACACACTACTATTTTCACGTGAATCATACTTGTTTCAAGCTGACTGGCAGAGATTCTGATCTCTCCACTTTGGAAAACAGGTTTGCAACTTGAGAAGAGACAGATACTGTAATAGAGGAAAGGGTTTGGGGGGGGGTGTAGAAGGAGCACTTGTTTTGACAAGCATGAAAAGAGGGAGTTACTTTGACTGACACTATGCAGTTTGCAGCAGACTCTAGGTTTTTCTCCTAATTACTTTGAATAAGGAATGAGAGAGCGTGAAGTCAGAGACGAGGTACGAGCAGATGGAACAGTGAGAGGAAGGAACGGAAAGAAGTGGGAGGTTAATGGATCACCCAGAGGACATTTTCAGAGCTCCTTTTCCACATATTCTGCACTCAGCTAAACTTTCCCCTGTTCTCTCCTCTCCAGCCCCATTCTGCCCCTTTCTATCTGTATTTCTGCGACCCTCATATGAAATCAGACTGACTGCCTGCCCCACTTGGAAATCCACACCTGATTTCTCATTCATCCTCCTTCTCATCCTTTCCTCTCCTCATTCTCCTGCTTACAGTCCCTACTCTGTGATCTTCCCTCATCAACATCTGTTTCTGTTTTATCTGATCTTTCTTTTACCCTCTCCCACCTTCTCCCCCTTAACCATCTAGCACACATTCGATATTACTGCAGTAAAGTGAAACAGGAAGAAGGAGCCCATGCGTCCAGTTAAGAGAGAAGTCCTCCCTAAGGCAGTGGTATTAACTAATGTTAAGACTGTCTAGGCCTTTTACCCTTTATGATACGACACAAGTCATGTCTGTATACTATACTGTATGATGAAACATTTTCAGATATTAACGCTAGTAGCAGGCCTCCTACTGAAGGCACAAACTGAAATTAAAGGCTAACTGAAGTCTTGCTAATTGTCCTTGAAGCAGTCCTCACACCGTCTTCTGTTTTGTGTATGGTAGTGTGCCTGCGCGTACACAAATACCACTGAATGATTTGCATCAATATTAGAATTGGCAAAGTCATGATTGAAGTGTGAACTGATGATGTCACTGTCAGGGTCCCATGTTGAGGCTAAACGGCATTAAAGATTTACTGCCTGCTTTATTCATTTTATTCATGGGCCATTTTATTCAGACTTGCCCATCACCACACGTGGCTTTGGCTGGTTTTAATGTTAATGCAAATATTTGTTGCGCAGAGTGTCACACATTCAGCACATTTACACACAAACACACACACACACACAGAAAGTCTTTGAGTCGAGCGGATAGTGAAATGGGTTTCCATCACACAGTTCCTCGGAGAATAACCACTCAAACTTAAATGATTTCTGCTTTAGTGCCAGCGAGAGTCTCGCCATTCTGCCTGACTGTGTCACTGATTAACATGGAATCCCTCAGCCCTGACGAACATTAGCTCAGTATATACAACAATCACATTCATGTCTGTGATCTTGGTCTTAGCCTCTCCCAGAGCAAAACGGTGATGGAAAAGAGCTGCACTGTTGAAAGTGGTCGAATGATACAATAAAAGGATTTAAAGTCAATCAACAAATGCAACAACCAATCTGCTTCAAACTTAAAGTGTTAAAAGTGAAAGTAATGAAGCTTGAAATTATATTATATATAAACAGCAAAGTGTTTAGACTGGGCCCTTTTCTCATTAGAAATCCTACAAGATCATCTTCTGATTATATGTTGTTTGTGTTAGGTGGTAGTGATTGAACTGATTGATCATATTGTTTATAGACAATTACAGAGATAATCACTAATAACTGACAATTTTCAGATTATTTATTTATCTCTTCTTAAATATGTTTCGATTTAGAGTGACTACAAAACTGCTAACAAACTACATCTCCAGAACATTGCTGCGCTACATACGAGTAGCCAACATTATTGCTATGATTGGGATTTTTGATATTAAAGATAAATATGTTGATATGTAAAAATAATGTTAAGTGGAACATGATGCTGTGATATTGTCAGACCAAGTACAGACACGTGGACTTTTGAAGAGAATCATTGTTAAAGAGTCATTACTCTTATATAGATTGTTTCATGTTTAAATACTTTAAATGAAATTAAATTCATATATTATAGACCACATTATAACCTGGTTATCTCAAATAACTGACATTAGACAATTTAGAAAACAGAAACAACTGCACAATTCTCCGCCACCAAATTCAAGCTGACACTTTTCTCTAAAGGCCCTCTCTAGAGCCTGTTTCTCCATTCTGGGCTACTACAGAAATTATATTTTGTTCTCCTTTAATTTTTAGTAGTGTATCATGAAATCCTTAACTAGAGCCACACAGACATATACAGATGAAATGTGCACAGAAACAACGTGAGATCAGAAGCCTGCTGAATTGAGCTGTTAGATGTTTCATATTTGATAGATGCTCATTTCATTGACGATAAAAAAAAATAAAAAAAATGAATGAGCTCAACACCTCTCTAAAGGCTGTGATAGGAGCATACACACTGACTGCATTATGTGGGTGGAAACCTTAATATTCACTCTTGTTTCACTTTTCAATTTAAACTGGTTCCTTTGGTTGTTTGAGCAGAGCCTCCATCACTGATGCTGGGTCACACAAGGGCTTTGCATTTGGGTATGTACACTACTTGAATGATTATTATCACAATGACAAGATCTATTTTCTACTGTGGTGTTTTTTTCCCAAACACAGATAAAAACTATTTTGCATGGGTAAAACGTGAGAGGATTTTGCTGGAAAAGCTTTTGTTTTGTAAACCTACATCCTGGCTAATTACAGTTTAATAAGTAAATCAAAGAATCGCTTGAGAGTTGTAGTAGGGCTGGGCAATGTAAACCAAAAATCATACTTTTGTTGTCAAGTGAGTTGAGACCTGTCCTAACAAATGAACATTTAAGCAACAAGGAAAAAAGGACTTTTCCAGTCTTGTCTTAGTGAAATTGTGAGGGAGCTCAGGTAAAGTGAATATACTGTATTAATGATTGAAGAAAAGTTAGCAATCGCAGTTGATGGAAGTTAAAAATGCAAGGTGATCATAGGTGATCTTATTTAATGAAACTTAGAAAAATAATAATAAGTTGCAACAGCCCTTGATATGCCTGAGGAAGTGTCGAAACACAACAAGATCTGATAATGCTGAGCAGAGGCCAGGAAGTGAATTTTGCAATCTAGTACTTCAACCATAAAAAGGAATCATCTGCAGGAAATGTGTGTGTTTTGGAAATGCACAATTGTAAGTGTATATGTATGATAAGAGATGCAATAAAACTGTGTATAATGTGTATAATGTTCCCCTTTTGCTCACTCTCTAGAGGATGTTTAGGTGCTGAGAAACACGTAGACTCTCTCGATAGACCTTGATTCTCAGCAAGAGGGGAGGAACCGAAACGGCTAGATGTGGCTTATATCATAATGTGACTCGAGGTCTATTCAGTCAACTGTGGTTTCAGAGCAAGCAGGGTAGGCGCCTGGAAGTAGGTAGTTATGAGCTAGGCGAATCTACTCGCTACCAGCTTAAATACTGTTTGAGATTCAACAGTGTTATATGATATGAGCATAGAGATCGGGCCCTTTAAACATAGAGCTGGTCCAATACTCTAGTAATAAGGGTATTTCGGGGATGTAACAATGTGTTTTGCCTGAATTGCGATATATATATATATATATATATATATATATATATATATATATATATATATATATATATATATGTGTATATATATTTTCTACAAAGCAAGCTCAATGTTCAGTTTTAAGTCAAAGCCACATGTGAGATGTCACCACCTCAGTGGAAACAGACAGATCATATTAAAATACAAAGACATGGTTTTGTTAGCTGTTTTTAAATACACAGCTGCGCAATACAATGAACATGCAAAATATCTTCAAAGTCTTTTTTTTAAAATCTTTTTAATGTTTTTATTTTTGCAACAGGGCCTATAGCCGCTGCATGAAGTTTAACAGACTCTTCATACTTGTAAATTGTGGAAGAGATTTGAACTGCTTCCTTTTTTGTTTGCAGCTTGTTTATGGCATTCTCCATAAGCATGATTACTTAAAGTAAAGTAAATGATTATTGTGTAAGTAATCAAAGTTAATTAAAGTTAAAAATGCAAGGTGATCATAGGTGATCTTATTTAATGAAACTTAGAAGAGTAATAATAAGTTGCAACAGGCCTTGGTATGCCTGAGGAAGTGTCGAAACACTTGTAAGATCTGATAATGCCGAGCTGAGGCCAGGAAGTGAATTTTGCAATGCTAAACTCACTCTAGTACTTCCACCATAAAAAGGAATCATCTGCAGGAAATGTGTGTGTTTTGGAAATGCACAATTGTAAATGTATATGTATGAGAAGAGATGCAATGAAGCTGTGTATAATAGTATTTGTGTGTACAAGAGGAGGAGAATTAACATGTATGTGAGCAAATCCAGGGCATGAAAGGAGAGATACAGAGGAGATCACAGTGTCTCCTTCACATTTATCAAAGAAGAGAGGGATACGTCAGCAACCTGACACTCCAGAAAGAGGACTGAAGAGGACTTCTTAGTTTTTCAAGGTGCAAGACGTGACAGAAGACTCGCCATTTCACCAACGAACTAAGAAGCAAAACCAGACTCTGAAGTTCCCCTTTTGCTCACTCTCTAGAGGATGTTATGGTGCTGAGAAACTCTAGAAACACATAGATTCTCTCGATAGACCTTGATTCTCAGCAAGAGGGGAGGAACCGAAACGGCTAGATGTGGCTTATATCATAATGTGACTCGAGGTCTATTCAGTCAGCTGTGGTTTCAGAGCAAGCAGGGTAGGCGCCTGGAAGTAGGTAGTTATGAGCTAGGCGAATCTACTCACGCTACCAGCTTAAATACTGTTTGAGATTCAACAGTGTTATATGATATGAGCATAGAGATCGGGCCCTTTAAACATAGAGCTGGTCCAATACTCTAGTAATAAGGGTATTTCGGGGATGTAACACTATATGTTTTGCTGGAACTGTGATATATATATATATATATATATATATATATATATATGTATATATATATATATATATTTGTATATATATATATATATATATATATATATATTTTGTACAAAGTGGGCAAAATGTTCAGTTGTAAGTCAAAGCCACATGTGAGATGTCACCACCTCAGTGGACAGATCAGACAGACCATAATAAAATACAAAGGCATGGTTTTGTTAGCTGTTTTTAAATATACAGCTGCAAAATATATTCAAAGTCTTTTTTTATGTTTTCAATGTTTTTATTTTTTGCAACTGTTTAACAGATTCTTCATACTTTGTGTTTGAAATTGTGGAAGAGATATGAAGTGCTTCTACTGTTGTTTGCAGCTTGTTTTTGGCATTCTCCAATAGATGACATGTGCTGCTGCTGCTGCACATCTGGACTTTTAAATTCAAATCATATGTTGCCATTTTTTTTTCCTCTAAGCGTGGAAATATATTATTCTCAGTTCGTGTAACCTGGTTGAAATTCATATACATATACAACATATACAAACTAATTACTAAAGCATATGTCATGTATATATGCATATAATCAGTATTGTCTCATCTTAAAAAGTTGATTTACCACCCATACCTAAGGTAGGTCTATAATTCAGTGAAGATCAAATTTTGTTTGGTTGTCCTTTCTGTCTGCTCTGAGAGTAATACAGCCTCAAATAAAGAGTAACAACTAGTGTATACTTGTAACTTAAATGTGCTTTAAAATGGAAAAATGTCCTTAACATATACAGCAACAATTCTTCAATTATACAAAATAATTATTGTCATGACAATAACATAGGGGATATAATAGTATAACACTTTTCTTTGACTTGATCGTTTTTGTGTCACTAGGAAATAACAAAGATGGGATCTGAACAGAGCATCCTGAGAGAGAAAGGCTACAATATAGAAAAAAAAGAAACAGAAGATGTCATTGTTGCCACAAAAGATGATGACAAATTTCTCATAAAAAGGATTTTGCGTCAGGTAAGTAAAAGGTTCCTTAGATTCCTGAACAAAGCAAAGTTGAACTCAAAATCCCATAAACAGTAGCATTTTGTTCAAAATATTTAAAAAGTCAGTTAAATAAATGTATTTTTTCCTGTTTCCTTTTGCCAGCATTTGTCAGTACATTAGCTAGTATTTTGATAACTTTTTAAAATCAAATTATAATGTAATAGAAGAAAGGAAAAGGTCAAAGATTATTAGATAATTATGTTCCATCTATGAGAAAAATGAGTTAATCTGTATTTATTTTTACATTCACCATTGAATACTGTTGATACCGTTGAATATATGCTATATATATGTATTTTCTTTATTCCATCATTTCCTCACTTATCTATTTCTTATTTACTATCGCGATGCCATGAGCCACAGGAGTGGCATCCCCCACAATATCACGAATCTGTGATAAAAGAGTCTTAGAGAGAGAAGAGAGAGAACTAGGAGGGAGAGAAAAGTCATCACATTGAACTAGCATACAGATTATGAAACAAATGGCTGACTTTTTTTATTTTTACTGACCTTCAGCAGTAGTGCAAACCAAACCACAGATGGCTGAATACATTATTTGTTGAATAATAAATTAGCAGGTAAAGGTCCAGGTATCAGTCCACATGTACAAATTCAACAGCTGAGAGGCACGTGTGCAAGACTTCCTGCTTTGTGAGCGCTGGAGGGCATACACACTAACAAGTTAACTATGCTTTTGAGATTGGCTTCTGCTCGTGCAAATCAACCTGAATTTTAACAATGTATAATATTACTTATTTGACTGATCAAGGTCCAAGAAGATCCATGTTGGTGTGATAAGAAGGCTGGATGAGGCTGAAACACCTAGCTGTCTGCCCTTAAATTGTATGTAAGCCCTCCAGTGTTTGCCACGCAGAAACTCATACACATGTGGTGGCTGCATTATGCGCTTCTTTGCTCTGCCAGGCACTCTGACCGTCAGGCCATTCTTATGAAAATGGTGTTTTTAACAGAGATCCAGACATGATGCATTAAACACAGAGATTCAAAGCCTCAGGACAATAAACCATCCTCATATTGTGAGCAGCAAGAACTCTTTTGAAGGTATGTTTTAAGAAATCTTCCTCAAGTTTTATGCAGCTCCAAATGTATTAAAGGTAATGTCTGTATGTACACAAATATGTTATGCACTGCATTATAACGTTACAATGACACTCAGAATAATTTTAAAACACATGTATACTGTAATTCCTTTTGGAGTAATTAAACAATTGAATGATACACAGATTGGTACTGCAACCCTTTAGTGTCAATTATTTTGTGTAAAAGACAATTGGAGCAGATAAAGGCATTTTTAACTGATCTATGTCAGCTATTGGGCAGTCTGATGATACAGTAGCTAGTGCTGTCCTCATGGCAAGATGCTTCTGGGTTCAAACCGGTCAGTCTGGGTACTCCAGCGTCCTACGACATGTCCATAAGTGTGAATGTGAGTGCTTGTTTATCTCTTTACGCTGGATTGACTGGCACCTCTCACCCAGTACCGGCTGTTGTCGTTTTGCAAGGATCAGCGGTATCAATATGGGTATGCAGTTCCATTCAAAACAATAGACCGTCATGTTAGCAATGGCAGGTATTAACCTTGCTAAGCACTGGCGAGTAGTAATTGTATTGATTGTGGCTCTTGCAAAGCCAAATTATGAGCAGTTGTTTCATCCCATTCCGGACCATCTTCACATTGTTCTGTCCCACACTGGCTTCAATCTTCACCTTGCAGTTCTTCTTGGCCTCTGTTAGATTCAGATCTCTTTTTGGGCTGCCCAGCATTCCTCATAATTCCTCATGATTCCTTGAAGGCCCTCTTCTCTCTGTTAAAAAGGCCTTTTTGTCCTTATTAATTCAAGGTGTATTGTTCTGGAAGCAGCAGACATTTTTGAAGGAGGACAAAGCTGTCCACACAGAAATGGATGTAGTCTGTTATGCAGACAGTCTGAATTCAACTGCTATCAATTTAATAGCTAAATAGATAATAATAAAGAATACTCCACTATAAGTAGAAGGTTTCATATGGTTCAGGGTTCAACTCAAAATAATATTTTGTATGCATTTGGGAGAAGTATTTTCCACAGTTGTATAGTGAGGATGATTTGTTATAAAATAACTGATTTTCTTTTCTCCTTTTGTCATAAAGATGGGGACACCTATTATGTAGTGATGGACTACTGTCAAGGAGGAAACCTTGCTGAAAAGATCAAAGTAATGACTCCAGAAGAGTTTGAGGTACAGTAGTTTTAGGCAAAATACATTTCTAGTTTTCATCAGTGAATTAGGCCAGTCCATTACTACCCATCTTTTGCAATAACATGAAATCCCTGCTATTCTAAAAGTACCACGATTTGTTTTTCAGGCACTGAGTGTGATTGTTGAGATCTGTTTGGCTTTGACAACCATTCATGAAAAAGGCTTGCTTCACAAACATCTGACACCAGAGGTACTACACATATTACATGAGCATGAAGACTTTATCCATAAGCCATTTTAAATCATGAGAGATAAAACAAATATAGTTATGGTGTGATATTGATTAATTCAGATAGTAAGTCAGTAATTTTCAAAGTACTTTTCTGATTCATTAGAAATAAAATAAATGGGGTTTTAATGACTTGATTTGGCTAGTTTGCATTAAAGTTTTAACTTTCCCATTTTATAGACTGTATTGTTCACTGAATTTGGAACAGTGTGCTTGGGCGGATTTGGAAAAATCTATGAAAGGTACACTGTCAATTTATTATTTTACATGCATATACTACCTATACACACAGACAAAAAAAGTGTATTGATGTATTGACATTTTGTTATACAGTTCAAAAAAAGAGCAGTCAACATCTGATTCAGATCAGCCAGAAAGAATCAACCATCTGGCACCGGAGGTTTTCACACACGAGACCTATGATGCCAAAAGGTAAAAAGATTTTCACCAAACTTACTTAAGAACAACACCGAGACCCAAAGCAACAACACATCCACCTGGGTTAGTATAGCCATAAAGAGCCAGAAGAGAACAACAGAGACTTCAACTTGAACTTTCTCCAGAGCCACCTTGTCACATTTTAGCTAAACAGGTAACCAAATGGAATCTGAACACTGATTCTGTAGTAAAAGTACTTAAAAGAGTCTGCGCTTTACTAAGCAGTTGAGGCAGAGGGAACAAGATGGAGGCGTTAATTTTGTGATGTTAACAAGGGGCCGGTTTTTGATTATTACATACTGTCTACATAGACTGTGTAGAAGCACATTAGCATCACAGCAGCAGTAGTGTCAGCCTTCTGTCAGTGAATCAGGCACAGTATTGCATTTAGGTCACTCATATTTTAGCAGCATTCACTACCCAAAATACAGTCACTCTAGAAACCCCCCTGAAACAGACGAAAACAGACCCGAAGCATATATATGTCCTTCAATTTGTGGTGTCAGTATAGCAAAAGCGACACAAGTTATGTAGCCTGTATAGACAGCTCTATTGATTAAATTAGAAACCCTAGTGTTCTGTCAGACGCGTGTTAGATGGATGACTAAAAGGCATGCTATTTAGACAAGCCAACCATAGCAAATGGCCATAACCTCCTGTTTCAAACTAATTTAAATTTTGATTAGTGAAACAGGTTTAAAAAAATTACAGTATCACTGCACATCCTGTTCACTATACCAGTCTGCTTTGTATGTTATTCAAGCTAAAATTCGCATTTCTTATAAAAAAATATATTTTTGCTCATTTTAATTAAATCTTAGCATTTTTGTAGTGAATTTGTATGGAGAGCAAAGTTGTGATATTGATTTGATCTAAGGTTTTTGTTTTTATTTTTGTCCAGTGTTTGAATGTCAGCATCACACTCTTTTAATCTCTTGCTACTACTATAGCCACTACTACTACTAGTACTACTTATAATAATAATAATAATAATAACATTTTCTTTATTTATAGTGACATTTGGTCAGTGGGAACTATACTCTATGAGCTCTGCACTCAACAACCAGCGGTAAGTTGCCCAAAAGTTTGCATGTCATCACAGATTCATGTAATCAAAACGTGAATGAGATAAATCAGATCAGCACAAATGGATTATGTATTCTCTTGTAAAATTCATAATAGTATAAGTAATTAATAATCACAAAATCACAAATATTCTGCTATGCTTTATCAAAGAGCATAAGGACAGTCCTCAAATAATGTAATTCAAACGGTTTCACATGCATTAGGAAAATACTAAGCTTAATGGTAAAGGTGTAGTCTGGAATTCTAATCCAATAACGTTTTTCTCAAATTCATCTCCCTATGGTCTGCTAACTGTCCATTCTGGGTATGTGCTGGAAGAAGAAAAAAAAGAGATGCGTGTCAAGAAGGACAATAGTTAAAAAGTCCTATAATTAGGGGAAATAGTCGCGTTAACATGGATGAGGCTTTTTAAAGGGGCTGAGGGGCACAGAGAGTTTAGAAGCAGAGTTTAAAACATAAAGACCAATGCAGAATTTGCTCTGTGATAATGTACAAAATCCAACATGCAAAAATAAAGCTATTTCTAACAAATCATATAGCAATCCTTTAAAAGTAAAGCACACTCACTTAAATTTAGTCAAATGCAAAGCAGGGCTTGTTGAATTAGCTTAAAACATCATATAAAAGAAAGCCATGCCACAGAGAAAGCTTCCAGTATATATGTCTTGCAAGGAAGCCAAGAAAAACAAATGGATTGGTAAAAGTTGTCATATTGACATTTAAGATGTTGATTGACACACCCCGAACTCATGTACTGAGTAACATGGAAGGAAACATTCCACCTTAAAAGTTGCCATCAGCTGCGAGTAGCCTTTGAGTGGCACAGTGAATTTTTTTTTCAGACTACAGCTAAAAATCGGTTAAATACATGCATACATTTTTACATACCAGTCCAGGTATGTAACAAGATATGATGAGAACAAGAAGAAAACTGATGGTAACTTAACTGGATGTAAACAATGTTGGACTTAAAATACTTTTAAAAAACATCAAAATGTTAAATGGGAAAGGAAGTGAATTCCACACATTTGATAGGTCAAAAAGGATACAAACGACATGCTGTAAGTAAAACTGAATGTAAACATATGTTTTGTTTGCTTACAAGAAAACTTAACCTTTGTACTGTCTTTCCAACGACCGTGCAACTTTTCTCCTGGTGAAACCAAACATGGTCTGGGTTGATTGTATATAAATCATAAATATCATCACCCAATTTTGTCATACCTTTAACCAACTTCATTCCAACTCATTACCAAAGGTTTTACACTTTGTGTTGGAATTCATGGCCATTAGACTAAATTTACACTAAATTATACTAATTTCTTTAGTAAATAAGTAGCACATAAGTACACAGCTGTAGCTGTCAAGTTGAAATGTGCGCTCAATATAAAATGGTGTTGTGATTGCACTTAAGGTTTTGAGAATTACTACTGCCTCAAGCAATTGAAAAAAAGTTAACTCACTTTTTTTCTACAATAATGCAGTAGTGTAAATTAGGTTATCAGTGAGTACCTTCCATATATTGACCTGATGAATTTCACACCAATCAGGGAAAATTATTTGCTTTGGTTCATTGACTTCTCTGCTGTCAGAGGCACAAGGCCTTCTACATTGTGTGCAAAATACAAACTAGTAAGACTTCATAAAGACACCATTATAACTGTAAAAGCTATACCCAAAAATATACTGATTCCATCCAACTAACGTTTATATGTCAACTTATGATAAACAGGCTGTCCAAGTCTTTGTAAGAATATTTCTTTCTTCTGTCTGTTGTGTCAGTTCTGAGCAAGATCTGAATCTCAGGCATGAAATAACATGTCTTTTATAAAGTGAAGTAAAAATAAAATAATGTTTATTATATTTAATGTCCTTACTAAGCAATAAGGGAAGTAATCATATTATATTTTATAATACTAATAAAATAATAATTCCCCTACAGTTCTCAGCAGAGACCACACGCCAGCTCATACCCAAGATCATTGGTGGTCGTTACTCAGATCTACCAAAGAATTTCTCTCCAGAGCTTCGTCAACTATTGAGTGATATATTAAATAGAGACCCTGCATCAAGACCAACAGCCAGTAAGATCCTGGAGCGTCCTTTAATCATTAACTGTCTCTCAGAAAAGGTAAGACACTTCAGTAAATACATTACTGAACTCACTCTTCCAGAAAACACAATGTAAATGTCTTATCAACTTTCTATTTTTGCTGTATGATTCTGCCATATCTGCATTAGGAGCAAGATCAAGTACATCAGATTCAGTGCTACTAATTACTTCTTCAATCTGATTTAAAGATTAGTGTATTCAGTTACAGATGGGTGACAAATTAAAGGAAAAAAAAACTAATGCATGACCTATACCATGAGGGGATCCTAGTGGTCACTGCAGATCAATACAAAGTTGCTCTCAGTGATCACCTTTATCTTATAATGAAAAATTTTAGTCTTGATGAGAGTGGTCTCTTCATGCCAATGTCCTCAGCCACAGGGCACATGGGGTCACTAAATGGTTTGATGACTGTAAATGATGAGAATCATATGCTATGGCCTGCACAGTCACCAGATCTCAACCCACTTGAACACCTATGGTAGATTTTGGACCAACATGTTAAAAAGCGCTCTCCGCCACCATCACCGAAAGACCAAATGAGGAAATATCTTTTAGAAGAATGGTAATAATTCCTTCAGTAGTGTTCAGACACTTTAAACAAACAACATTACCAAGGTACACTGAAGCATCCCTTAGAATTGTACAAGAAAATCATAATTTTAACTTGAATGGAAAAGACTGCGATCTAATTTTGACCAGAATACATAAAGCATTCTTTGTCAAGTAGAAAAAAAACACCACTGAATAGGTGAGTAGCTTCTTAAAATATTTGTGCCTCTCTTGATCAATTGGAACTTTAAAGTATCAAACAGTAATGTTAGTAGAATTTCTGGAGATCATCAAAAATGCTTTTCAGAGCATTTTAAAGTTGCTTTTCAATTCAGTTACTTTCTCCAGGTACATAGTTTTCTGCTGACAAGGTCTATTCTTTTCTGGTAGTGCCAAACAACAGTGGTGGAACTCCAGAAGAAGTTGTTCAACCTCAGAGAAGTGGCTGATGGTTTGGAACGCGTGCATCAGGGAACCACCATCGGCAGTCTGGCAGGAGGAGTGATTGGAGCGGTGGGAGGGGTTACATCCATCGTGGGCCTTATACTGGCCCCCTTTACTTTGGGAGCCTCTCTTATTGTCACTGGGGTTGGAGTTGGGGTGGGTGCAGTCGGTGGGCTCACTGCTGGTGCGTCCAATATTACCAATATGGTCAACCAGTCCTCTGATCGCAAAGCCATTCGAAACATCATTAGAGAGATTGAAGAGAAAATAAATGCAGTGGTCACATGGCTCCAGGAAATCAGCAAGGGCTTACAGAGAATCAGGAGCTTAGGTGACTTACCTAACACACCTGACACTGGGGACAGCCAGTTCAATAATGACAATCTGAAAAGGCTTGGTTTCAGGGCAGGGAAAGGCATCGGTGGCATTGCTGAACTGGTTCGACTAGTTCAAGTGATGAACGTCGGTAAGATTGCAGCACCAAGCATCCAGGGCAGTACGTGTGGCAGAGGTAGCAACAGGTGTGCTTTCTGGTTTATTTGTGGCAGTGGATATCTTCTTCATTGCAATGGATGCAAAAGAGATACACCACATTAGACAGGCAAAGGCAGAAAGGGAACAGGGAACTCTTTCTCAGACTAAAACCACTGAAACTGAGCTCACCTCTGATCAAGCTAAGCTATTTGACAGCTCACTGATGAATGAGGTCAGCTTTCACAATGCTGAGGAAAATCGTCTGATCAGACGATCAGGACAATCAGCACCTGCTCCAATCAGATCTGAGATCATGAAATTTGTCCAATCAATTAGGGAGGCAGCAAGCAACTTGCAGGAAGTCTTGGATGAGCTTAAAAACATCATCTCATCTATCCCCTCACTGGAGAGAGGGCAGGAATGGCGTGACATGGAATTAATGTAACCCAAAGGTCACATTAAATGACATCACAAGCACATCAAGTTAGTCATTTAAATGTAGGTAACAACGCAGAAAATTCTTATTGTGCTGCCCCCAATTATTTGTTCCATGCTGTGACCCCACCCTATAAACATCACCCTACATCACATGTAGGTTCTATATCAGGCTTTTTAACCCTGAGAAGTCACTGCAGTAATGATTGTTAAAAATTGAAGTTGCTTTTTTAAAAATGCAGTATATGTACATTTTTTGCTTAAAGTTTCAATGATAACAAGTACAAGTTTTCTTAATTAAATCAATCAAGTATGATGACTAACTGCTCTGGCTACTGATGAATCATGGTGAAGTTAACAACTTTCTTCAGTTACTGTATAATGATGGATGCTGTATTGTAATGGTTGAGCTTTACACTTGATTTGATTATCAATACTGATTCTATTCATGAAAGTACTTGTTATGTTTTGTGATATTTCATAATGCTTGCAACCTGAAAAAGATGACATTTATAGTTAAATGTTTATTAATTGCACTGTAAACACAGAATATCTGGAACTATTCTTAAACATAGCACACATTTGCTATTACTGACAATGTACAGTACAATTTTTCAATGTATGCTCTGATTATTATTTTCATTATTTTGTATATTAATGGACTTGGAGTCATATGCTCAGTTTAATTTTTGTAGTTTTAGATTTATTTTGCATAGATGTGAGGACATGCTGTTGGCTGTCTTCTACATTAAACTGTAAGCTTGTAATCACCATATGAATGCATTTATAATACAGACAAGTATTGTACACATCTATACTAATGAAAAATAAATAAAGAAATAAAGAATCTCTCTGCAGAGATTATCATTCATTATTAAAATTCACAGAAAGCTATCAGTATCACGATTGTCTGGGTCTGTCTCTCTCATCCGGATAGCACAATGACTTAGACCACTAAAGCTAGCTAAAGCCTTTCTGAATGTAATGTGCATGTTTCCCCGTGTCTGGGTTTCTTCAGACCAAATATGTACTATCCACAGATGACAAATATTGTTGAAAACTCACAAATCAACCAGCATTCTTCCATACTGCTATTTTTTCTATCGTCTAATTAAAGTCTAGCCCTTGCTTGACAAAATATCTCCATCAACATGAGAATTACAGTGGGGCAAAAAAGTATTTAGTCAGCCACCAATTGTGCAAGTTCTCCCACTTTAAAAGATGAGAGAGGTCTCCAATTTTCATCATAGGTATAACTCAACTATGAGAGACAAAATGAGAAAAAAAATCCAGAAAATCACATTGTCTGATTTTTAAAGAATTTATTTGCAAATTATGGTGGAAAATAAGTATTTGGTCAATAAACAAAAGTTCATCTCAATACTTTTATATACCCTTTGTTGGCAATGACAGAGGTCAAATGTTTTCTGTAAGTCTTCACAAGGTTTTCACACACTGTTGCTGGTATTTTGGCCCATTCCTCCATGCAGATCTCATCTAGAGCAGTGATGGTTTTGGGGCTGTCGCTGGGCAACACAGACTTTCAACTCCCTCCAAAGATTTTCTATGGGGTTGAGATCTGGAGACTGGCTAGGCCACCACTCCAGGACCTTGAAATGCTTCTTACGAAGCCACTCGTCCTGGTCCCTTTGCAGAAAAACAGCCCCAAAGCATGATGTTTCCACCCCCATGCTTCACAGTAGGTATGGTGTTCTTTGGATGCAACTCAGCATTCTTTCTCCTCCAAACACGACAAGTTGAGTTTTTACCAAAAAGTTCTATTTTGGTTTCATCTGACCATATGACATTCTCCCAATCCTCTTCTGGATCATCCAAATGCTCTCTAGCAAACTTCAGACAGGGCCTGGACATGTACTGGCTTAAGCAGGGGGACACGTCTGGCACTGCAGGATTTGAGTCCCTGGCGGCGTAGTGTGTTACTGATGGTAGCCTTTGTTACTTTGGTCCCAGCTCTCTGCAGGTCATTCACTAGGTCCCCCCGTGTGGTTCTGGGATTTTTGCTCACCGTTCTCGTGATCATGTTTGACCCCACAGGGGTGAGATCTTGCGTGGAGCCCCAGATCGAGGGAGATTATCAGTGGTCTTGTATGTCTTCCATTTTCTAATAATTGCTCCCACAGTTGATTTCTTCACACCAAGCTGCTTACCTATTGCAGATTCAGTCTTTCCCAGCCTGGTGCAGGTCTACAATTTTGTTTCTGGTGCTGTCCTTTGACAGCTCTTTGGTCTTGGCCATAGTGGAGTTTGGAGTCTGACTGTTTGAGGTTGTGGACAGGTGTCTTTTATACTGATAACAAGTTCAAACAGGTGCCATTAATACAGGTAACGAGTGGAGGACAGAGGAGCCTCTTAAAGAAGAAGTTACAGGTCTGTGAGAGCCAGAAATCTTGCTTGTTTGTAGGTGACCAAATACTTATTCTAGGAGGAATTTACCAATTAATTAATTAGAAATCCTACAATGTGTTTCCTGGGTTCTTTCCCCCGATTCTGTCTCTCATAGTTGAAGTGTACCTATGATGAAAATTACAGGCCTCTCTCATCTTTTAAGTGGGAGAACTTGCACAATTGGTGGCTGACTAAATACTTTTTTGCCCCACTGTATACAGATGACACATAAATGTGCACAGTAACAACATGAAATCAGAAGCCTGCTGAAAGGAGCTGTTAGATGTATTTTTGGTAAGTTTCATATTTGATAGATGCTCATTTTATTTACAATTTAAAAGAAAAAGCTGTATGAGCTCAACACCTCTCTAAAGGCTGTGATTAGAAGGTAGTGGTAGTGTGGTTGTTGTTTCACTTTTCAATATAAACTACTTCCTTTGATTGTTTTTGCAGCGCGCAGCAGTGCAGCGGCTTCTCGTGCTCCCGGGGTCAAGCCCCCCTTTAGTACTATTCTGGTTGGTCCTAAGGCTAGTTTTACCGGTAAAGCTAGCCTTAGAGAAAGCCCTGAGGACACCGGACTGGCGCAGTGGTGCCCGCCGGACAGAGGGCAAGAGGCAAGCGGTGTGCGCGGAAGCAGAAGAGGGGCAAACAGGGTGGACTGCTAGCCAGGCTAAAGGCTAACGCCGGGAGACCACCGGTCCCGTCCCTGTTCCTGTCCAATGTCCGCTCCCTGGACAACAAGCTGGACCTACTTCGACTGAGGCTGGGGGTCTCCCGTGAGATGAGGAACTGTGCGCTGCTTTGTCTTACGGAAACCTGGCTGAACGACAACATGCTGGATCCAGCCTTCCAGATCGACGGCCGGCTTCTCTTCCGTGCAGATCGCAACCAGCAGTCGGGGAAAGGAGGGGGCGGGTTATGCGTCTACGTGAATAAAGACTGGTGCACAAACCATACTCTGGTGAACAGCCACTGCTCCAAGGCGATAGAGCATATGACTGTAAAGTGCCGGCCACACTATCTGCCTCGTGAGTTTACAGCGGAGTTTGTTATGGCTGTTTACATCCCGCCCGATGCTAAGGATAACGGAGCTTCACAACATCAGCTCGCTCCAGCACAAGCACCCGGAGGCGTTTTACGTGGTTGCGGGGGATTTCAACCACGTAAACCTGACAGACACTCTCTGCCTAAGTTCTACCAGCATGTCACCATACCGACACGGGGAAATAACACGCTGGACCGTGTTTATACCAACAAACGAGACGCATACAGAGCCATCCCCCACCCCCACAGGGCTGTGCATACCAGCTCACCGAGGTGCTGACGGACATCTTTAACACCTCTCTCCGAACAGGCAGCGGTCTCCCACCTGCCTGAAGACTGCCACAATCATCCCCATCCCCAAAACGTCCACAGTGACAGGCCTGAATGACTATCGGCCGGTAGCCCTCACCCCGATAGTCATGAAGTGCTTCGAGAGACTGGTCATGGCCCACATCAAGGACTGCATCGACGTCACTGTGGACCCGCACCAGTATGCATATAGGAAGAACAGATCCACAGAGGACGCCATTTCTTCTGTGGTCCACACAGCCCTCACCCACTTAGAGAACAAAGACTCTTATGTCCGCCTGCTCTTTGTGGATTTCACCTCAGCTTTCAACACAATCATACCACAGACCCTGGTCCAGAAACTCACAACACTTGGACTGAGCTTCACCCTGTGTAACTGGGTCCTGGACTTTCTGAACAGACAGACCACAGTCTGTGAGGATCCATGACGTTCTCCTCCTCCTCTATCAGCCCTCAGCACCGGCTCCCCCCAGGGCTGTGTGCTGAGCCCACTCCTGTTTACCCTGCTCACATATGCCTGCTCAGCGATACATCCGAGCTGTCTGCTATGGTGAAGTTTGCGGATGGATGATGACACAGCTGTGGTGGGACAGGATCGCTAACAATGACGAGTCCGACTACAGGCAGGAGGTGGAACACCTGGAGGGTTGGTGCAGAAAAAACAACCTCTGCATCAACGTGAAGAAGACCAAGGAGATGATCGTGGACTTCAGAAGGGGCAGACACCTCCCCTCTCCCCTGTACATCGGAGGGACTGTGGTGGAAGTGGTCTCCAGCTTCAGGTACCTGGGCGTACACATCTCTGACGACCTCACCTGGAGCAACAACACTTCCTGTCTGATTAGGAAGGCACATCAGCGCCTCTACTTCCTCAGGAGGCTGAGGCGCGCCGGGCTGGGGAGCTCAGTCCTGACCTCCTTCCTACAGATGTGTGGTGGAGAGTGTCCTGTCCTCCTGCATCATCATGTGGCACGGCAGCTGCTCGGTGGCAGAGAAGAAGGCTCTGCAGAGGGTGGTGAAGGCTGCACAGAGGACTGTGGGACGCAGTCTATCCACCACCACGGACATCTACACCTCCAGATGCAGGAAACGGGCCTCCTGCATCATGAAGGACCCCACTCACACTGCACACGCACTGCTTTGTCCCCCTCCCCTCAGGCAGGAGGCTGCGGAGCATTAAGAGCAGGACCACCAGACTGAGGAACAGCTTCTTCCCGGAAGCTGTGAGACTGTCGAACTCTGGAGGACACCACAGAACAGGGAAGGGTCCAGGACTAGCTAAAAGAACAGAGGTACGTATGGATCTTCAACCCTCCCCATTCATCCCTCATGGGCGAAGTGTGGGAGCGCATGATTGGCGTGGCTCGACAAACACTGAACATTATGTTGCTGGAGGCTGGACGTGTGCAGCTGACACATGAAATATCGACCACATTCCTGGCTGAGGTCACCGCCATAATCAAACGCTTGTCCTCTGGTGCCTGTCTCATCCGACCCTGTGCATCCTCACATTCTGTCACCCTCCAGCCTACTGACCCAGAAACTGGGTGCATGCATTCCCCCCTCAAGCAACTGTATGATAAAGGAGATGCTTAAGTATCAGGTGTTGGCTGATGCATTCTGGAACAGATGTCAAAAGGAGTACCTCTGCACTCTACAGTCATGTCAGAAGTGGAGGCACAGGAAAACTGACATTAGAGAAGGAGACGTGGTTCTTCTTAAAGAGAAGCAAGCAAGACAGAATGAATGGCCAATGGGGGTCATTGTAAAGACTGTTCCAAGCCACAATGGACTCATCAGAAAGGCTAAGATAAAAGTTTTTCAGCAGGGAAGCACAAAGATTGATAACAGAACTATCTAAGAACTTGAATTCATTTTATCCCCAGAGAGAAGTTAATACTAGCAGTTAAGTTAGTAATGGTATCTTGAAGATACAAGGCTGGGAGTGTTCTGGCATTGACAGTCATAGATTTTGGTTATTTATCCAGAGACTTTTGTTTTGAAATTGAGGCTTTTATTTTGGAACCGTTTGATACAGAACAGACAGGTAGGAAGTAAAATACATGAGATCAAGTAAGGTGGAAGTTCTGTTGCGTGTTGAACTCCATTTGAAGACACTCCCTGTAAGTAGAAAGTAAAATATGTGTGTTGACTTATTTAAAGTGCGAGATGGATAATATTAGTTGACAGTACATTTGTTAGGACCTTATGCAACTTTTTACCTTGAAGTTCATACTTACCTTGTATGATAATCTGATTTAATCCAAATTATAACTGCTTTTAATCATTTTGAGATGTATGCTTTGCCCCCAGCTAAATGCTTTGATAAAAGTCAAGCAATTAAATATACAGTATACTTGTTGACATTTGGACATTAACATATAACTTATCTGTTTAGTGGCTTATATACTAGCCGCTAAATACATTCCTGGCATATTACCAAGAGCCCATAAACATACTAGACTAGACTAGCGCTACCGTTAACAGGTGTGGCTGAGAGATACAAACCTTGGAGAGGCTTTACAGAAGAAACGATAATGTATTTAAAGTGTCATCAATCTATATTGATATAACCAGTATTGTCTCACCCTGTATCTCTGAAACCACCCAGCCCAAAGTCCAAGGTGTATTATTCAGTGAAGATTTAATTTTGCCTGGTCATTGTCTGTCTGTTGTGAGTAATACATCCTCAAATTAAGAGTAACAACTAGTGTATATTTATAACATAAATGTGATTCGCATTTTAATTCTTTTATTATTTAATTCTTTTATTTATTATTGTTTAATTCTTTAATTATACAAAATAATCGGTATGACAATAATATGGGGGACATAATAGTATAACAATTTTTATTTGTTGACTTGATCGTTTTTGTGTCCCTAGGAAATAACAAAGATGGGGTCTACACTGAGCACCTTGAGAGAGAAAGGCTACAATATAGAAAAAGAGCAAACAGAAAATGGCATTGTTGCAACTAAAGGAGATGAGAAATTTCTCATAAAAAAGATCATTTTGCCTCAGGTGAGTGAAAAGTTCCTTAGGTTCCTTTATTAAGCAAAGTTGAACTCAAAATCCCATAGTGCATTTTGTTCACAATTTATAAAATGTTAGTAAAATCAATGTATTTTTTCCTGTTTCCTTAGCACAAAACTTGTTTTTTGCCAGCCTCTGTCAGAGTATCAGCTTGTATTTTGATACTTTTTTTTTAAGGCTGGGCAAGTTAACGCCTTAATTAATTAACGCCGACAATTATTTTATCGCGCGTCAATGCCAGTGATGCGGCGTTTGCGAAGAAGAAGATCCGGCTCCTGTCCGGGAGAGCCGGATCTGCTGAGTATCCATGCGGGCAAGGGCGGGACCCATTTTGATGGGCACACCATGCTGCCAAGCACATGCCAGGACAGGCTACGATTATACCATTATGTGAAAGAAGGAAGGGGAAAGATCCAAAGACAAGCAAACTAGTGGTACAGGCCAAGTACACACAGAGTGACAAGAAGTGAAGAAATGAGCAAAAACCGAAAAAGAAGCAGCATCTGGCTGCATTTCAATGATATTGGAGACAAAATTTGTCAAACAAAAATATTGGTCATAGCACTGTCAACAACAAACCTGCACAGACATCTAAGAACCGGTTCTGTGTTCAGGTGTTTATTTAAAGGTTTGATTAAAATATTAAACAATAGTAACTTTGTATTATTTTGTATATATTTGAATATTATTTTGCTTACCAACACACAAACTATTCATAATAGAATAGATTACTTCAAATGATACTACATGAAGAGCCATTTGGGAGCGTTAAGAGCTGGCTTATCTAAGGGAGCCTAGCCGAAAGAGCCGAATCTCTGATAAGAGCCAGACCTCTCATCACTAATTAATGCAATTATTATTATTATTATTATTATTATTATTTTCAAAGTTTGTTGCTCATTGGCTCTGAATACACATACAGACAGACCATGGGTCACAGGAGCAGTGGGATGTTGATCAGTATTTGCTTGGGATGGGCATCATCACGTGTCTCAACCAATGAGACATATGGGGTGGGCCTAAGACTGCTGCAGCGCTCACATGAACAGAAAAGACCTGGTGGGAAAAGAAAAATGGAGAAAGGTACCAAACTCTTACGTGGACATTTTCATTTTAAATCTCTTCCAGACGGTAGAGTGCTGTTAAAAAGCACCTTATTTGTTTTAAGTGTCTGCAAAATAAATGTTATTGCAGCTTTTGTTCATATAGCAGTACTTTTAAAATAAAAAGTGCATAATACATACATTTTGAAATCATTATCGAAATTTTGCGTATAACAATGTGATTAATTATTAATGATGAATTAATGTGATTAATTGCAATCAAAAATTTTAATCTTTGCCTAGCACTTTGTTTTTTATATCAAACTATAATTTAAAAAACGAAAGAAAAAGGGAAAAAAGAATGCCTTTGTTTCTTTAATAAAAAAAGTGACAATTAAGGTCCATCTATGAGGAAAATTTGTAAATCTGTAGTAGTAAATTCTTTTTTACATTCACTGTTATATATTATATGTATGTATTTTCTTTATTCCATCATTTCCTCACTTATGTATTTCTTATTCACTATAGCGATGTGTGCCATGAGTCACAGGATTGGCAACCCCCACAATACAGTCTTAGAACTAGGAGGGAGAGAAAAGTCATCACATTGAACTAGCATACAGATTATTAACAAATGGCTGACTTTTTTTTTTTTTCAATTTTGCTGACCATCAGCAGTAGTGCAAACCAAACCATGTGATGTGATGTAGATGGCTGAATACATTATGTGTTGAATAATAAATTAGCAGGTAAAGGCAAGACTTTCTGCTTCGTGAGTGCTGGAGGGCATACACACTCTAACAAGTTAACTATGCTTTTCACATTGGTTTCTGCTCATGCAAATCAACCTGAATTTTACAATATTACTAATTTCATTAATCAAGGTACAATAAGGTCTATGTTGGTTTGAAAAGAAGGCTGGATGAGGATGAAACACCTAGCTGTCGGCCCTTAAATTGTATGTAAGCCCTTCAGCGTTTGCCACGCAGAAACTCATAAACATGTGGTGGCTGCATTATGCGCTTCTTTGCTCTGCCAGGCAGTTTGACTGTCAGGCCATTCTTATGAAAATGTTTTGTTTTTTTGTTGTTTTTTTTTAACAGGTATCTTCATATGACACATTAATCGCAGAGATTCAAAGCCTCAGGACAACAAACCATCCTCATATTGTGAGCAGCAAGAACTCTTTTGAAGGTATGCTTTAACAAATCTGCCTCAAGTGTTATGCACCTCCAAATGTATTAAAGGTAATGTCTGTGTGTACACAAAGATGGTTTGCACATTATAACATTATAATGACACTCAGTATAATTTCAAAACACATGTATAATTCTAATTAAACAGTCGAATGATATACAGATCAATGTAAGGGAACATATTGGTACTGCAATTAATTTTTGTATAAAAGACATTTCTGAACTGATCTATGTCAGTTTTTGGGCAACCTGATGATGCAGTGGCTAGCGCTGTTGCCTCATCATATGGGGGGTTCCGGGTTCAAACCGGTCAGTCCGGGCCTAATATCAATTTCCTCCTGGAACAGTTCCCAAACCATGTAAACACTCCTGGAGGGACGCTCACAGTCCTTGTGATGGCCATCTATTGCTTCACTAAAGTGGCATCACATGGCAGATGTGATCTGAATCCAACTGTTATCAATGTAATAGTTAAATAGATAATAAAGAATACTGCACAATAAGTAAAAAGCTTTATATGGTTCAGGGTTCAACTCAAAATAATATTTTGTATGTATTTGGAAAAAGTATTTTCCACAGTTGTATAGTGAGGATGATTTGTTATAAAATAATAATTGATTGTCTTTTCCTTTTGTCATAAAGATGGGGACACCTATTATGTAGTGATGGACTACTGTCAGGGAGGAAACCTTGCTGAAAAGATCAAAGGAATGACTCATCCTCCAGAAGAGTTTGAGGTACAGTAGTTTTATGCAAAAGACAGTTTTCATTAGTGAATTAGGCCAGTCCATTACTACCCATCTTTTGCAATAAACTGAAATCCTTAGTATTCTAAAAGTATCGCGATTTGTTTTTCAGGCACTGAGCGTGATTGTTGAGATCTGTTTGGCTTTGACAACCATTCATGAAAAAGGCTTGCTTCACAAACATCTGACACCAGAGGTACTACATATATTACATGAGCATGAAGACTTTATCCATAAGCTATTTTAAATCATGAGAGATAAAACAAATATAGTGATGGTGTGATATTGATTTATTCAAAGTAACCTTTTTCCTATTTCATTACAAATAACATAAATGGGGTTTTAATGACTTAATTGCTAGTAAGTTGGAGCTACAGTTTTACCTTCCCTCTTTTATAGACTGTATTGTTCACTGAATTTGGAACAGTGTGCTTGGGCGGATTTGGAAAAATCTATGAAAGGTACTGTACACTATCATTTTTTGTATTTATTTTTATTTATTTTTTTTTTTACAAAATATGCATTCACTACCTACATATGCATATGCAGAGAGACAAAACACTTGTACTGATGTTGTGTTACACAGTTCAAAAAAAGAGAAGTCAACATCTAATTCAAATCAGATGGAAAGAATCAACCATCTGGCACCGGAGGTTTTCACAAACGGGACCTATGATGCCAAAAGGTAAAAAGGTTTTCACCAAACTTATTTAAGAATGTCACTGAAACCCCAAGCAACAACACATCCACCTGGGTTACCATAGTCATAAACTGAATTTTTGAGCCAGAAGTGAGACTTCAACTTGAACTTTCTCCAGAGCCACCTTGTCACATTTTAGCTAAACAGGTAACCAAATGGAATCTGAACACTGATTCTGTAGTAAAAGTACTTAAAAGAGTCTGCGCTTTACTAAGCATTTGAGGCAGAGGTAACAAGACGGAGGCGTTAATTTTGTGACGTTAAGAAGGGGGCCGGTTTTTTGATTATTACATACTGTCTACATAGACTGTGTAGAAGCACATTAGCATCACAGCAGCAGTAGTGTCAGCCTTCTGTCAGTGTCTCAAGCAGAGTATTGCGTTTAGGTCATCCATATTTAAGCAGCACTCAGTGCCCAAAATACAGTCACTCTAGAAATGGAAGAAAACGGGTGTACAGGTAGCTCAGTTGGTAGACTGTGCGCCCATGTATGCAGTGGCCCTGGGTTCGATTCCTGCCTGGGGCCATTTGCTACGATGTCGTCCCCTCTCTCTCTCTCTCCCCCCTTTCCTGTCTCTCTCAGCTGTCCTATAAAAAATAATAAAGGGGTAAAACGCACCTTTACCTTTTTAAAAAAAGAAAGCCAAGTGTTGTACGATGCGTATTAGATGACTTAAAAAAAAAAAAAATCAGCTGAAAGGCATACTATTTAGATAAGCCAACGATAGCAAATAGCTATAACCTCCTGTTTCAAACCAATTTAAATGTTGATTAGTGAAAGGTAAAACATTTCAGAATCACTGCACTATTTTAATTAAATCTTAGCATTTGTATGGTGAATCTGTATGCTGAACAAAGTCGTGAAGTTGCCTTGAGCTAAAGTTTTTTTATTTTTGGCCAGTGTTACTACTACTACAGTGTTAGTACTACTACTTATAATAATAATAATAATAGTAATAATAATAATAATGATAATAATAATAACAATAATAATAATAATGTCTTTATTTATAGTGACATTTGGTCAGTGGGAACTATACTCTATGAGCTCTGTACTCAACAACTAGCGGTAAGTTGCCCAAAGTTTTGCATGTCATCACAGATTCATGTAATCAAAACATGAATGAGATAAATAAATTAAGAATATTTTTTAATCACAAATATGCTGTTATGCTTTATCATAGAGCATAAGGACAATCCTCAAATTATGTCATTCAAACGGTTTCACATATCAGAAATACAGAAGAGTTTAAGGTTAAAGGTATAGTCTGCAATTCCAATCCAGTAAACTTTTTTTTTGTTTGGGGGGGAGGGGGGTGATGCAGAATTTGCTCTGTGAAAATGCACAAAATCCAGCTTCCAACAGTAAAGTCCAAAGCAGAGCTTGTTGAATTAGCTTAAAACATCATATAATGGAAAACAATGAGAAAGCTTCCAGTATATCTGTCATGCAAGAGAGCCAAGAAAAACAAACTGAATGGTACCAGTTGTTATATTGACACTAAAGATGTTGACTGACACACCCTCAACTCATGCACTGGAGTTACATGGAAGGAAAACATTGCACCTTAAGTTGCCATCAGCTGCGAGTACCCTTTAGTGGCACAGTGAATTAAATTGTTTTTTTCTTCAGTCTACAGCTAGCTAACCTTAACTACTAAACTACATGATAAAAAAAATTTAAAAGGTATAAGTGTATACTGATGTATTTAAATAATGTTTAAATAAAATAAAATAAACTTCCCATTGGTTAAATACATGCATACACTGATGAACATGTGTTAATAACAAGAAGAAAACTGATGGTTACTAAGCATGGATGTAAACAATGTTGGACTTAAAATACTTTTTAAAAACACCTTTCCAAATGTTAAATGGCAAAAGGATAGATTCCAGATGATCATCACCCAATTCTGTGTCATACCTTTTTAACCAACCTCATTCCAACTCATTACCAAAGGTTTTACACTTCGTTTTGGAATTCATGGACATTAAACCACATTTAAACTAAATTCTACCAATTTCTTTAGTAAATTAGTAGCATCTACACAGCTGTAGCTGTGCTCAATATAAGATGGTGTGATTGCTCTTAAGGTTTTGAGAACTACTACAGTCTCAGGCAATTGAAAAAAAATCTGTTACCCATTCTAAAATAAAACCTTTTTTTTCTACAACAATGCAGTAGTGTAAATGTGGATACCAGTGAGTACCTCCCATATATTGACCTGATAAATTGGTTTCCAATCAAGAAAAATAATTTGTATTGGCTCACTGATTTCTCTGCTATCAGAATACTCATAAGCACAAGACCCTCTACATTGTGTGCAGCAAAGAACGTCAATAAAGTACAAAATAGTAAGACTTTATAAAGATACCATTATAACTGTAAAAACTGATCTGAATCTCAGGCATGTAATAACATGTCTTTTATAAACTGAGGTAAAACTAAAATAATGTTTAATGTGGTTAATGTCCTTATTAAGCAATAAGGAAAGTAATCATATCATATTTAAATATTATAATTAGTAGTTCATGTTTTCTAACAAATATTCTCCTTCAGTTCTCAGCACAGACCACACTCCAGCTCATACCCAAGATCATTGGTGGTCGTTACCCAGATCTCCCAGAGCATTTCTCTCCAGGGCTTCGTCAACTATTGAGTGATATATTACACAAAGAACCTCAATCAAGACCAACAGCCAGTGAGATCCTGAAGCGTCCTTTTATCATCAAGTGTCTCTCAGAAAAGGTAAGACACTTCAGTAAATACATTATTGAACTCACTCTTCCAGGACCCAGTTGAACACCTATGGGAGATTTTGGACCAACATATATATTTGGTATATTTTAAACTCATTTGATACCCCTTCATCACATTTTGTCCATTTCAGGGTTCCATAGGAGTCAAGATAATTTGTTGCAACTGCAGGGGAATATACATTTATGAATAATCAACTGATTGTTTGTTCTGTCTGCCTAAAGACAAAAAAAATTCACAGTATTTTATCATTTGAAAAAGCTGCACCCTTAGAATTGTTCAAGAAGATCACAATTTCAACCTGAATGGAAAAAATTGTGATCTAATTTTGACCAGAATAAATAAAGCATTCTTTCTCAAGTAGAAAAAAAACACCACTGAATAGGTGAGTAGCTTCTTAAAATATTTGTGCCTATCTTGATCAGTTGGAACTTTAAAGAGTAACTTTGCAGCAGACTGAGCAGATCTGACCAAACCCAGCATCACTGACAGATGTGGTTGGTTGTGGTTGTGTGTCTTATTTTTCCTGTATCCAACGGTAATGTAAACTTCTGAAGATCATCAAAAATGCTTTTCAGAGCATTTTAAAGTTGCTTTTCAATTCAGTTACTTTCTCTAGGTACATAGTTTTCTGCTGACAAGGTCTATTCTTTTTTGATAGTGCAAAACAACTGTGAAGAAACTCCAGGAGAAGTTGTCCAAACTCAGACAAGTGGCTGACGGTTTGGAACGCGTGCATCAGGGAACCACCATCGGCAGTCTGGCAGGAGGAGTGATTGGAGCGGTGGGAGGGGTTACATCCATCGTGGGCCTTATACTGGCCCCCTTTACTTTGGGAGCCTCTCTTATTGTCACTGGGGTTGGAGTTGGGGTGGGTGCAGTCGGTGGGGTCACTGCTGGTGCTTCTAATATTACCAATATGGTCAACCAGTCCTCTGATCGCAAAGCCATTCGAAACATCATCAC
The DNA here is from genome assembly GCA_023238725.1 of Scortum barcoo. NCBI lineage: Eukaryota > Metazoa > Chordata > Actinopteri > Centrarchiformes > Terapontidae > Scortum > Scortum barcoo. The sequence goes on from CM041554.1 coordinate 16,024,748, forward strand.
AGAGATTAAAGATAAAATTAACGCTGTTGTCAACTGGCTCCAGGAAATCAGCAAGGGTTTACAGAGAATCAGGAGCTTAGGTGACTTACCTAACACACCTGACACTGGGGACAGCCAGTTCAATAATGACAATTTGACAAGGCTTAGCTCCAGGGCAGGGAAAGGCATCGGTGGCATTGTTGAACTGGTTCGACTACTTCAAGTGTTGAGCATTGGTAAGATTGCAGCACAAGCATCCAGGGCAGTATGTGTGGCAGAGGTAGCAACAGGTGTGCTTTCTGGTTTATTTGTGGCAGTGGATATCTTCTTCATTGCAATGGACGCAAAAGAGATACACCACATTAGACAGGCAAGGGCAGAAAGGGAACAGGGAACTCTTTCTGAGACTGAAAACACTGAAACTGAAAACACCTCTGACCAAGCTAAGCTATTTGACAGTTCATTAATGAATGAGGTCAGTTTTGACAATGCTGAGGAACATTCCAAAAAATCTGCTCCAATCAGATCTGAAGTCATGAAATTTGTCCAATCAATCAGGGAGGCAGCAAGCAACTTGCAGGAAGTCTTGGATGAGCTTAAAAACATCATCTCATCTATCCCCTCACTGGAGAGAGAGCAGGAATGGCATGACATGGAATTATTGTAACCCAAAGGTCACATTAAATGACATCACAAGCACATCAAGTTAGTCATTTAAATGTAGGTAACAACGCAGAAAATTCTTATTGTGCTGCCCCCAATTATTTGTTCCATGCTGTGACCCCACCCTATAAACATCACCCTACATCACATGTAGGTTCTATATCAGGCTTTTTAACCCTGAGAAGTCACTGCAGTAATGATTGTTAAAATCTGAAGTTGCTTTTTTAAAAATGCAGTATATGTACTTTTTTTGCTTAAAGTTTCAATGATAACAAGTACAAGTTTTCTTAATTAAATCAATCAAGTATCATGACTAACTGCTCTGGCTACTGATGAATCATGGTGAAGTTAACAACTTTCTTAAGTTACTGTATAATGATGGATGCTGTATTGTAATGGTTGAGCTTTACATTTGATTTGATTATCAATAATGATTCTATTCATGAAAGTACTTTGTTGGAGTGGACCAAAATCCCTGCTGCAGTGTGTGCAAACCTGGTCAAGAACTACAGGAAACGTTTGACCTCTGTAATTGTAAACAAAGGTTTCTGTACCAAATATTAAGTTTGAGATTTTTCTATTGTATCAAATACTTATTTCATGCAATAAAATACAAATGAATTATTTAAAAATCATACAATGTGATTTTCTGGATTTTTTTTTAGATTCTGTCTCATTTTCAGTTGAAGTGTACCTACGATGAAAATTACAGACCTCTCCATTCTTTGTAAGTGGGAAAAATTGGCGGTGTATCAAATGTACTTATTTTCCCCACTGTATATATATATATACACATATATACACATACATATATATACACACACACATATACATATATATATATATACATACATATATATATGTGTATATATATATATATATATATATATATATATATATATATATATATATATATATATATATATATATATATATACACACACACATATACATATATATATACATATATATATATATATATATATATATATATACATATACATATATATATATATATATACATATATATATATATATATATATATATATATATATATATATATATATATATATATACATATATATATATACATATATATATACATATATATATATATATATACATATATATATACATATATATATATACGTATATATATATATATATATATATATATATATATATATATATATATATATACACACACAAATGTATGAAATGAGGACTACTTGAAGGTTTTTGAATTTTTTTTTAAGAAATTAATGAAAGATGTGGAATATTTGAAAATACATTGAATGAAAGGCTTACACTAAACTGGACTGCTCAATAGTAAAGACGAATGATACCTGAAATGAATGAAGAATGTGGAATATTTGAAAGTTTTTGAATTTTCATGATTTTATTCACCCATCCAGAGATTCTTTCTTTTCTCTCAAACAATTCATGAACTGGACACACAACATTGATAACCTACACGCTCACATGCCTCTGTGGACAAGACTATGTTGAGTAAAGACAGACAGCACTCGAAATACGATTCAATGAACATGAAACACTGTCATGAAAGCCAGTTTGGCTACTTTTTATCTTCTCTCCTCCCATTTGTTGCACCTTCTAGTATGACACCCTTCTCCTTTTCATTCAACACAGATTTGCCTCTGATAATATAATTTCTCCAGAGGACAGCTTCCTCCCATAAATGTCACATCTGGTTTAAGTTTGGCCTGGCATTGTGTATATAGGGTTTGATATGGATGCATGTACTGCTCATAACACTTTTCAGCTTGGTTAAGTAAAGCGTCCTGGTAACTGCAGGAAAGTAAACTACAAAATGTAATCAGTTTGATAGAGGAGCCTCTCAGCAATGGGCAAAAGTAAAAAGGGTTCAATATGATACACGAATCCTGAAATTCAAGCATGACAGAATACATTTTATTGATGAAATAATTCGAACAGCTCCAATATCAGCAATGTTACATATACACGTTACAATACACTGGCATTACGAATGAAGATTTTTTTTTTTTCTTTAACAAATCAATGCATTCTGTCACTACATATGCACTACATTCTTTTTTATTAAAATAAATCAGTTTTCTGCTTCTGACCTTGAACATAGCATTTATATTCATTTTCATTTGGAGGACAACTTAAGGACAACCTCAAACCTGTTTGTCATCGCATCCAGTCAGATGCAAAACTCAACTGGTCCGACTGGTCCAAGATACATCATGTGTATACAGACAATATATACACATGAGGCCTTTCACCCTTTATGATACGACACAAGTCATGTCTGTATACTATACTGTATGATGAAACATTTTCAGATATTAACGCTAGTAGCAGGCCTCCTACTGAAGGCACAAACTGAAATTAAAGGCTAACTGAAGTCTCGCTAATTGTCCTTGAAGCAGTCCTCACACCGTCTTCTGTTTTGTGTATGGTAGTGTGCCTGCGCGTACACAAATACCACTGAATGATTTGCATCAATATTAGAATTGGCAAAGTCATGATTGAAGTGCGAACTGATGATGTCACTGTCAGGGTCCCATGTTGAGGCTAAACGGCATTAAAGATTTACTGCCTGCTTTATTCATTTTATTCATGGGCCATTTTATTCAGACTTGCCCATCACCACACGTGGCTTTGGCTGGTTTTAATGTTTGTTTAATGTTTTAATGCAAATATTTGTTGCGCAGTGTCACACATTCAGCACATTTCACACACAACACACACACACACACACAGAAAGTCTTTGAGTTGAGCGGATAGTGAAATGGGTTTCTATCACACAGTTCCTCAGAGAATAACCACTCAAACTTAAATGATTTCTGCTTTAGTGCCAACGAGAGTCTCCCCATTCTGCCTGACTGTGTCACTGATTAACATGGAATCCCTCAGCCCTGACGAACATTAGCTCAGTATATACAACAATCACATTCATGTCTGTGATCTTGGTCTTAGCCTCTCCCAGAGCAAAACGGTGATGGAAAAGAGCTGCACTGTTGAAAGTGGTCAAATGATACAATAAAAGGATTTAAAGTCAATCAACAAATGCAACAACCAATCTGCTTCAAACTTAAAGTGTTAAAAGTGAAAGTCATGAAGCTTGAAATTATATTGTACTTATATAGTATAGGTATATTGTACCTCAATAGTATAAACGGCAAAGTGTTTAGACTGGGCCCTTTTCTCATTAGATATCCTACAAGATCATCTTCTGATTATATGTTGTTTGTGTTAGGTGGTAGTGATTGGACTGATTGATCATATTGTTTATAGACAATTACAGAGATAATCACTAATAACTGACAATTTTCAGATTATTTATTTATCTATCTATCTGGTGGTATGCAAAAAAAAAGAATAATTTGCTGCAATCAACTTGTAACTTCTTAAATATGTTTCGATTTAGAGTGACTACAAAACTGCTAACAAACCACATCTCCAGAACATTGCTGCGCTACATACGAGTAGCCAACATTATTGCTATGATTGGGATTTTTGATATTAAAGATAAGAAAATAATGTTAAGTGGAACATGATGCTGTGATATTGTCAGACCAAGTACAGACACGTGGACTTTTGAAGGGAGTCATTGTTAAAGAGACATTAGTCTTATATAGATTTTTTCATGTTTAAATACTTTAAATTACATTAAATTAATATATTATAGACCACATTATAACCTGGTTATCTCAAATAACTGACATTGGACAATTTAGAAAACAGAAACAACTGCACAATTCTCCGCCACCAAATTCAAGCTGACACTTTTCTCTAAAGGCCCTCTCTAGAGCCTGTTTCTCCATTCTGGGCTACTACAGAAATTATATTTTGTTCTCCTTTAATTTTTAGTAGTGTATCATGAAATCCTTAACTAGAGCCACACAGACATATACAGATGAAATGTGCACAGAAACAACGTGAGATCAGAAGCCTGCTGAATTGAGCTGTTAGATGTTTCATATTTGATAGATGCTCATTTCATTGACGATAAAAAAAAATAAAAAAAATGAATGAGCTCAACACCTCTCTAAAGGCTGTGATAGGAGCATACACACTGACTGCATTATGTGGGTGGAAACCTTAATATTCACTCTTGTTTCACTTTTCAATTTAAACTGGTTCCTTTGGTTGTTTGAGCAGAGCCTCCATCACTGATGCTGGGTCACACAAGGGCTTTGTATTTGGGTATGTACACTACTTGAATGATTATTATCACAGTGACAAGATCGATTTTCTACTGTGGTGTTTTTTTCCAAACACAGATAAAAACTATTTTGCATGGGTAAAACGTGAGAGGATTTTGCTGGAAAAGCTTTTGTTTTGTAAACCTACATCCTGGCTAATTACAGTTTAATAAGTAAATCAAAGAATCGCTTGAGAGTTGTAGTAGTGGCTGGGCAATGTAAACCAAATCTCATACTTTTGTTGTCAAGTGAGTTGCGACCTGTCCTAACAAATGAACATTTAAGCAACAAGAAAATAAGGACTTTTCCAGTCTTGTCTTATTGAAATTGTAAGGGAGCTCAGGTAAAGTAAATATACTGTATTAATGATTGAAGCATAAGTAAGCAATCGCAGTTGATGGAAGTTAAAAATGCAAGGTGATCATAGGTGATCTTATTTAATGAAACTTAGAAGAGTAATAATAAGTTGCAACAGGCCTTGATATGCCTGAGGAAGTGTCGAAACACTTGTAAGATCTGATAATGCCGAGCAGAGGCCAGGAAGTGAATTTTGCAATGCTAAACTCACTCTAGTACTTCCCCTTGTGGCTTACATCATAATGTGACTCGAGGTCTATTCAGTCAGCTGTGGTTTCAGAGCAAGCAGGGTAGGTGCCTGGAAGTAGGTAGTTATGAGCTAGGCGAATCTACTCACTACCAGCTTAAATACTGTTTGAGATTCAACAGTGTTATATGATATGAGCATAAAGATCGGGCCCTTTAAACATAGAGCTGGTCCACTACTCTAGTAATAAGGGTATTTCGGGGATGTAACAATGTGTTTTGTAAGTCAAAGCCACATGTGAGATGTCACCACCTCAGTGGACAGATCAGACAGATCATAATAAAATACAAAGGCATGGTTTTGTTAGTTTTTAAATATACAGCTGTAAAATATCTTCAAAGTCTTTTTTATCTTTTCAGTGTTTTTATTTTTTGCAACTATTTGACAGACTCTTCATACTCTGTGTTTGAAATTGTGGAAGAGATATGAAGTGCTTCTACTGTTGTTTGCAGCTTGTTCATGGCATTCTCCATAGATGACATGTGCTGCTGCTGCTGCACATCTGGACTTTTAAATCCAAATCATATGTTGCCAGTTTTTTTCCTCTAAGCGTGGAAATATATTATTCTCAATTTATACAAGCTAATGACTAAAGCATATGTCATGCAAGAGAGCCAATAAAAAAAAAAAGAATGAAAGAGGATGTAAAGGAGATTACCAACAATGACATGTTGCAGGAGAACAGGGTTGTGTGTGTGAGAGGGGAGAGATGCAAACACTGAAGAAGCTTTACAGAAGAAATAGATCATGTATTTAATACTTCATCAAACTACATTGATATAATCAGTATCGTCTCATCCTGTATCTCTGAAATTATATCAATATATCTTAAAAAGTTGATTTACTACCCATACCTAAGGTAGGTCTATAACTCAGTGAAGATCAAACTTTGTTTGGTTGTCCTATCTGTCTGCTCTGAGAGTAATTAAGTAACAGCAACTAGTGTATACTTGTAACTTAAATGTGCTTTGCATTTAAACATAGAAAATGGAAAAGTGTCCTTAACATATCCAGCAACAATTCTTCAATTATACAAAATAATTATTGTCATGACAATAACATAGGGGATATAATAGTATAACACTTTTCTTTGACTTGATCGTTTTTGTGTCACTAGGAAATAAAGATGGGATCTGAACAGAGCATCCTGAGAAAGAAAGGCTACAATATAGAAAAAAAAGAAACAGAAGATGTCATTGTTGCCACAAAAGATGATGACAAATTTCTCATAAAAAGGATTTTGTGCCAGGTAAGTAAAAGATTCCTTAGATTCCTGAACAAAGCAAAGTTGAACTCAAAATCCCATAAACAGTAGCATTTTGTTAAAAATATATAAAAAGTCAAAGTTAAATAAATGTATTTTTTCCTGTTTCCTTTTGCCAGCATTTGTCAGTACATTAGCTAATATTTTGATAACTTTTTTTAATCAAATTATAATGTAATAGAAGAAAGGAAAAGGTCAAAGATTAGATAATTATGTTCCATCTATGAGGAAAAATGAGTTAATCTGTATTTTTACATTCACCGTTGAATACTGTTTATACTGTTGAATATATGCTATATATATGTATTTTCTTTATTCCATCATTTCCTCACTTATCTATTTCTTATTCACTATCGTGATGCCATGAGCCACAGGAGTGGAATCCCTCACAATATCACGAATCTGTGATAAAAGAGTCTTAGAGAGAGAAGAGAGAGAACTAGGAGGGAGAGAAAAGTCATCACATTGAACTAGCATACAGATTATGAAACAAATACCTGACTTTTTTTATTTTTACTGACCTTCAGCAGTAGTGCAAACCAAACCACATGGCTGAATACATTATTTGTTGAATAATAAATTAGCAGGTAAAGGTCCAGGTATCAGTCCACATGTACAAATTCAACAGCTGAGAGACACGTGTGCAAGACTTTCTGCTTTGTGAGCGCTGGAGGGCATACACACTAACAAGTTAACTATGCTTTTGAGATTGGCTTCTGCTCATGCAAATCAACCTGAATTTTGACAATGCATAATATTACTTATTTGACTGATCGAGGTACAAGAAGATCCGTGTTGGTGTGATAAGAAGGCTGGATGAGGCTGAAACACCTAGCTGTCCGCCCTTAAATTGTGTGTATGCCCTCCAGTGTTTGCCACGCAGAAACTCATACACGTGGTGGCTGCATTATGCGCTCCTTTGCTCTGCCAGGCACTCTGACTGTCAGGCCATTCTTATGAAAATGGTGTTTTTAACAGAGATCCAGACATGATGCATTAAACACAGAGATTCTAAGCCTCAGGACAATAAACCATCCTCATATTGTGAGCAGCAAGAACTCTTTTGAAGGTATGTTTTAAGAAATCTTCCTCAAGTTTTATGCAGCTCCAAATGTATTAAAGGTAATGTCTGTATGTACACAAAGATGTTATGCACTGCATTATAACGTTGCAATGACACTCAGAATAATTTTAAAACACATGTATACTGTAATTACCTTTTGGAGTAATTAAACAATTGAATGATACACAGATCAATGTAAGGGAACACATTGGTACTGCAACCCTTTAGTGTCAATTATTTTGTGTAAAAGACAATTGGAGCAGATAAAGGCATTTTTAACTGATCTATGTCAGCTATTGGGCAGTCTGATGATGCAGTAGCTAGTGCTGTCCTCATGGCAAGATGCTTCTGGGTTCAAACCGGTCAGTCCGGGTACTCCAGTGTCCTACGACATGTCCATAAGTGTGAATGTGAGTGCTTGTTTATCTCTTTACGCTGGATTGACTGGCACCTCTCACCTAGTACCGGCTGTTGTCGTTTTGCAAGGATCAGCGGTATCAATATGGGTATGCAGTTCCATTCAAAACAATAGACTGTCATGTTAGCAATGGCAGGTATTAACCTTGCTAAGCACTGGCGAGTAGTAATTGTATTGATTGTGGCTCTTGCAAAGCCAAATTATGAGCAGTTGTTTCATCCCATTCCGGACCATCTTCACATTGTTCTGTCCCACACTGGCTTCAATCTTCACCTTGCAGTTCTTCTTGGCCTCTGTTAGATTCAGATCTCTTTTTGGGCTGCCCAGCATTCCTCATAATTCCTCATGATTTCTTGAAGGCCCTCTTCTCTCTGTTAAAAAGGCCTTTTTGTCCTTATTAATCCAAGGTGTATTGTTCTGGAAGCAGCAGACATTTTTGAAGGAGGACAAAGCTGTCCACACAGAAATGGATGTAGTCTGTTATGCAGACAGTCTGAATTCAACTGCTATCAATTTAATAGCTAAATAGATAATAATAAAGAATTCTGCACTATAAGTAGAAGGCTTCATATGGTTCAGGGTTCAACTCAAAATAATATTTTGTATGCATTTGGAAAAAGTATTTTCCACAGTTGTATAGTGAGGATGATTTGTTATAAAATAACTGATTTTCTTTTCTCCTTTTGTCATAAAGATGGGGACACCTATTATGTAGTGATGGACTACTGTCAAGGAGGAAACCTTGCTGAAAAGACTCCAGAAGAGTTTGAGGTACAGTAGTTTTAGGCAAAATACATTTCTAGTTTTCATCAGTGAATTAGGCCAGTCCATTACTACCCATCTTTTGCAATAACATGAAATCCCTGCTATTCTAAAAGTACCACGATTTGTTTTTCAGCCACTGAGCGTGATTGTTGAGATCTGTTTGGCTTTGACAACCATTCATGAAAAAGGCTTGCTTCACAAACATCTGACACCAGAGGTACTACACATATTACATGAGCATGAAGACTTTATCCATAAGCCATTTTAAATCATGAGAGATAAAACAAATATAGTGATGGTATGATATTGATTAATTCAGATAGTAAGTCAGTAATTTTCAAAGTAATTTTCTGATTCATTAGAAATAAAATAAATGGGGTTTTAATGACTTGATTTGGCTAGTTTGCATTAAAGTTTTAACTTTCCCATTTTATAGACTGTATTGTTCACTGAATTTGGAACAGTGTGCTTGGGCGGATTTGGAAAAATCTATGAAAGGTACACTGTCAATTTATTATTTTACATGCATATACCACCTATACACACACACACAGACAAAAAACGTGTATTGATGTATTGACATTTTGTTATACAGTTCAAAAAAAGAGCAGGCAACATCTGATTCAGATCAGCCAGAAAGAATCAACCATCTGGCACCGGAAGTTTTCACAGACGGGACCTATGATGCCAAAAGGTAAAAAGATTTTCACCAAACTTACTTAAGAACAACACCGAAACCCAAAGCAACAACACATCCACCTGGGTTAGTATAGCCATAAAGAGCCAGAAGAGAACAACTGAGACTTCAACTTGAACTTTCTCCAGAGCCACCTTGTCACATTTTAGCTAAACAGGTAACCAAATGGAATCTGAACACTGATTCTGTAATAAAAGTACTTAAAAGAGTCTGCGCTTTACTAAGCATTTGAGGCAGAGGGAACAAGATGGAGGCGTTAATTTTGTGATGTTAACAAGGGGCCGGTTTTTTGATTATTACATACTGTCTACATAGACTGTGTAGAAGCACATTAGCATCACAGCAGCAGTAGTGTCAGCCTTCTGTCAGTGAATCAGGCACAGTATTGCATTTAGGTCACTCATATTTTAGCAGCATTCACTGCCCAAAATACAGTCACTCTAGAAACACCCCTGAAATGGATGAAAACAGACCCGAAGCATATATATGTCCTTCAAGTTGTGGTGTCAGTATAGCAAAAGCGACACAAGTTATGTAGCCTATATAGACAGCTCTATTGATTAAATTAGAAACCCTAGTGTTCTGTCAGACGCGTGTTAGATGGATGACTAAAAGGCATGCTATTTAGACAAGCCAACCATAGCAAATGGTCATAACCTCCTGTTTCAAACTAATTTAAATTTTGATTAGTGAAACAGGTTAAAAAAAATTACAGTATCACTGCACATCCTGTTCACTATACCAGTCTGCTTTGTATGTTATTCAAGCTAAAATTCGCATTTCTTATAAAAAAAATATTTTTGCTCATTTTAATTAAATCTTAGCATTTTTGTTGTGAATTTGTATGGAGAGCAAAGTTGTGATATTGATTTGATCTAAAGTTTTTGTTTTTATTTTTGTCCAGTGTTTGAATGTCAGCATCACACTCTTTTAATCTCTTGCTACTACTATAGCCACTACTACTACTAGTACTACTTATAATAATAATAATAATAACATTTTCTTTATTTATAGTGACATTTGGTCAGTGGGAACCATACTCTATGAGCTCTGCACTCAACAACCAGCGGTAAGTTGCCCAAAAGTTTGCATGTCATCACAGATTCATGTAATCAAAACATGAATGAGATAAATCAGATCAGCACAAATGGATTATGTATTCTCTTGTAAAATTCATAATAGTATAAGTAATTAATAATCGCAAAATCACAAATATTCTGCTATGCTTTATCAAAGAGCACAAGGACAGTCATCAAATAATGTAATTCAAACGGTTTCACATGCATTAGGAAAATACAGAGCTTAATGGTAAAGGTGTAGTCTGGAATTCTAATCCAATAACGTTTTTCTCGAAATTCATCTCCCTATGGTCTGCTAACTGTCCATTCTGGGTATGTGCTGGAAGAAGAAAAAAAAAGAGATGCGTGTCCAAGAAGGACAATAGTTAAAAAGTCCTATAATTAGGGGAAATAGTCGCGTTAACATGGATGAGGCTTTTTAAAGGGGCTGAGGGGCACAGAGAGTTTAGAAGCAGAGTTTAAAACATAAAGACCAATGCAGAATTTGCTCTGTGATAATGCACAAAATCCAACATGCAAAAATAAAGCTATTTCTAACAAATCATATAGCAATCCTTTAAGAGTAAAGCACACTTCCTTAAATTTAGTAAAATGCAAAGCAGCGCTTGTTGAATTAGCTTAAAACATCATATAAAGGAAAGCCATGCCACAGAGAAAGCTTCCAGTATATATGTCATGCAAGAGAGCCAAGAAAAACAAATGGATTGGTAAAAGTTGTCATATTGACATTTAAGATGTTGACTGACACACCCCCAACTCATGTACTGAGTAACATGGAAGGAAACATTCCACCTTAAAAGTTGCCATCAGCTGCGAGTAGCCTTTGAGTGGCACAGTGAATTTTTTTTTTCAGTCTACAGCTAAAAATCGGTTAAATACATGCATACATTTTTACATACCAGTCCAGGTATGTAACAAGATATGATGAGAACAAGAAGAAAACTGATGGTAACTTAACTGGATGTAAACAATGTTGGACTTAAAATACTTTTAAAAAACATCAAAATGTTAAATGGGAAAGGAAGTGAATTCCACACATTTGATAGGTCAAAAAGGATACAAACGACATGCTGTAAGTAAAACTGAATGTAAACATATGTTTTGTTTGCTTACAAGAAAACTTAACCTTTGTACTGTCTTTCCAACGACCGTGCAACTTTTCTCCTGGTGAAACCAAACATGGTCTGGGTTGATTGTATATAAATCATAAATATCATCACCCAATTTTGTCATACCTTTAACCAACTTCATTCCAACTCATTACCAAAGGTTTTACACTTTGTGTTGGAATTCATGGCCATTAGACTAAATTTACACTAAATTATACTAATTTCTTTAGTAAATAAGTAGCACATAAGTACACAGCTGTAGCTGTCAAGTTGAAATGTGCGCTCAATATAAAATGGTGTTGTGATTGCACTTAAGGTTTTGAGAATTACTACAGCCTCAAGCAATTGAAAAAAAGTTAACTCACTTTTTTTCTACAATAATGCAGTAGTGTAAATTAGGTTATCAGTGAGTACCTTCCATATATTGACCTGATGAATTTCACACCAATCAGGGAAAATTATTTGCTTTGGTTCATTGACTTCTCTGCTGTCAGAGGCACAAGGCCTTCTACATTGTGTGCAAAATACAAACTAGTAAGACTTCATAAAGACACCATTATAACTGTAAAAGCTATACCCAAAAATATACTGATTCCATCCAACTAACGTTTATATGTCAACTTATGATAAACAGGCTGTCCAAGTCTTTGTAAGAATATTTCTTTCTTCTGTCTGTTGTGTCAGTTCTGAGCAAGATCTGAATCTCAGGCATGAAATAACATGTCTTTTATAAAGTGAAGTAAAAATAAAATAATGTTTATTATATTTAATGTCCTTACTAAGCAATAAGGGAAGTAATCATATTATATTTTATAATACTAATAAAATAATAATTCCCCTACAGTTCTCAGCAGAGACCACACGCCAGCTCATACCCAAGATCATTGGTGGTCGTTACTCAGATCTACCAAAGAATTTCTCTCCAGAGCTTCGTCAACTATTGAGTGATATATTAAATAGAGACCCTGCATCAAGACCAACAGCCAGTAAGATCCTGGAGCGTCCTTTAATCATTAACTGTCTCTCAGAAAAGGTAAGACACTTCAGTAAATACATTACTGAACTCACTCTTCCAGAAAACACAATGTAAATGTCTTATCAACTTTCTATTTTTGCTGTATGATTCTGCCATATCTGCATTAGGAGGGAGGTCAAGTACATCAGATTCAGTGCTACTAATTACTTCTTCAATCTGATTTAAAGATTAGTGTATTCAGTTACAGATGGGTGACAAATTAAAGGAAAAAAAAACAAATGCATGACCTATACCATGAGGTGATCCTAGTGGTCACTGCAGATCAATACAAAGTTGCTCTCAGTGATCACCTTTAACCTATGATGAAAAATTTTAGTCTTGAGGAGAGTGGTCTCTTCATGCCAATGCCCTCAGCCACAGGGCACATGGGGTCACTAAACGGTTTGATGACTATGTAAATGATGAGAATCATATGCTATGGCCTGCACAGTCACCAGATCTCAACCCAACACCTATGGGAGATTTTGGACCAACATGTTAAAAAGCGCTCTCCGCCACCATCACCGAAAGACCAAATGAGGAAATATCTTTTAGAAGAATGGTAATAATTCCTTCAGTAGTGTTCAGACACTTTAAACAAACAACATTACCAAGGTACACTGAAGCATCCCTTAGAATTGTACAAGAAAATCATAATTTTAACTTGAATGGAAAAGGCTGTGATCTAATTTTGACCAGAACACATAAAGCATTCTTTGTCAAGTAGAAAAAAAACACCACTGAATAGGTGAGTAGCTTCTTAAAATATTTGTGCCTCTCTTGATCAATTGGAACTTTAAAGTATCAAACAGTAATGTTAGTAGAATTTCTGGAGATCATCAAAAATGCTTTTCAGAGCATTTTAAAGTTGCTTTTCAATTCAGTTACTTTCTCTAGGTACATAGTTTTCTGCTGACAAGGTCTATTCTTTTCTGGTAGTGCCAAACAACAGTGGTGGAACTCCAGAAGAAGTTGTTCAACCTCAGAGAAGTGGCTGACGGTTTGGAACGCGTGCATCAGGGAACCACCATCGGCAGTCTGGCAGGAGGAGTGATTGGAGCGGTGGGAGGGGTTACATCCATCGTGGGCCTTATACTGGCCCCCTTTACTTTGGGAGCCTCTCTTATTGTCACTGGGGTTGGAGTTGGGGTGGGTGCAGTCGGTGGGCTCACTGCTGGTGCGTCCAATATTACCAATATGGTCAACCAGTCCTCTGATCGCAAAGCCATTCGAAACATCATCAGAGAGATTGAAGAGAAAATAAATGCAGTGGTCACATGGCTCCAGGAAATCAGCAAGGGCTTACAGAGAATCAGGAGCTTAGGTGACTTACCTAACACACCTGACACTGGGGACAGCCAGTTCAATAATGACAATCTGAAAAGGCTTGGTTTCAGGGCAGGGAAAGGCATCGGTGGCATTGCTGAACTGGTTCGACTAGTTCAAGTGATGAACGTCGGTAAGATTGCAGCACCAAGCATCCAGGGCAGTACGTGTGGCAGAGGTAGCAACAGGTGTGCTTTCTGGTTTATTTGTGGCAGTGGATATCTTCTTCATTGCAATGGATGCAA